>JAUCMX010000013.1:24065759-24115759 GCA_033459395.1 Hemibagrus guttatus
AACCGATCAGTGTGTGTTGAAGTGAGATGTGTGTGTGTGGGAATGATCGCTTTCGCGTGAACAACACCTCAAAGTCGTAACTAGGAGTTGGGAGACTCGTCAGTCAGAAAGCATGGTGGCGTCTGTACTGTAGAGGAACGTTATCGATACAAGCAAACAGCTTAACATTTCATCAGCTCGAGGAGAGAAATTGTAATTATATGATTATTATAGGACATGTAACAATAAGGTTCACAGCCACGTCATTCATAACAAAAGCAAAATACGTCCAAATGTGCAGTCCGTCTGCTGCGGAAAGAGGAAAGAAAAACAAGGCTGTATTTGACTGTGTATTTATTTAAGAGTACCTTCATCACGCCCTGAGTAAAGTGACCTGACACGCCTGATCATAATTAATCATAATTAGGAACTTCTATGGAGGACCTGAGCACGTAGTAATCATTTGTGAATAGTTCAGAATTCCTACAGATGTTCCAGATGCTTTATTTAAAGCTAAACCCTTTTAAGCATCCAGAAGACTGAGTCTTGTCCTACAGCAGTACACCGATCAGCCATAACACTGTGAGCAGTGAGAGGTGAAGTGAATAACACTGATGATCTCCTCATCATGGCACCTGTTAGTGGGTGGGATATATTAGGCAGCAAGTGAACATTTTGTCCTCAAAGTTGATGTGTTAGAAGCAGGAAAAATGGATAAGCGTAAGGATTTGAGCGAGTTTGACGAAGGTCCAAAATGTGATGGCTAGACCACTGGATCAGAACATCTCCAAAACTGCAGCTCTTGTGGGGTGTTCCCGGTCTGCAGCGGTCAGTATCTATCAAAAGTGGTCCAAGGAAGGAACAGTGGTGAACCGGCGACAGAGTCATGGGCGGCCGAGGCTCATTGATGCACGTGGGGAGTGAAGGCTGGCCCGTGTGATCCGATCCGACAGACGAGCTACTGTTGCTCAGATTGTGGAAGAAGTTAATGCTGGTTCTGATAGAAAGATGTCAGAAATGGGGACCGACACAATATTATTCAGGTGGTCATAATGTTATGCCTGTTCAGTGTATAGTTACATGTGCTCTGTGTGTGTGTGTGTGTGTGTGTGTGTGTGTGTGTTCATATTTACACTGTACTTTACAGAGGCACCTGGTGAAGGAAGTATGTGTGACAGCAGTAAATGGAAATATTTCACATTTCTGAACAGAACAGACCGGCTCCGTGGGGTTTACTGACCTTACACATTTCTTCTGTGTAATTTAACAAAAAGGGAAAGAACACAGGTGTGTTACAGTCAGTGCTCCTCAATACCAAGACATATCTCACCTCTGTTAAAGCAGAGAATCAGAGCAGCAGCACACAAACACACACACTCACACACACACTCTCATACACACACATACACACACACACACACACACACACACACACACACTCTCATACACACACACATACACACTCATACACACACTCACACACACACTCTCATACACACACATACACACACACTCTCATACACACACACACACACACACACACACATACACACTCACACACACTCTCATACACACACACATACATACACATACACACACAATCACTCATACACACACTCACACACACACACACTCACACACACACACACACTCATACACACACTCTCATACACACACTCACACACACACATACACACTCTCATACACACACAAACACACACTCATACACACACTCACACACACACTCTCATACACACACACTGAAATGATCTATCGAGCTTGTTATTATTAAGAAGAGAGTGATGTGCTCTGGTCTGAATGGCGTGGCTCTGAAGGGAACAAACATTCATTCATTCATTGTCTGCCGCTTATCCGATCTACACTCAGGTCACGGGGAGCCTGTGCCTATCTCAGGCGTCATTGGGCATCAAGGCAGGATACACCCTGGACGGAGTGCCAACCCATCGCAGGGCACACACACACTCTCATTCACACACTACGGACAAGTTAGATCAACCTACAATGCATGTCTTTGGACTGGGGGAGGAAACCAGAGTACCCGGAGGAAACCCCCGAGGCACGGGGAGAACATGCAAACTCCACACACACGGCGGAGGCGGGAATCGAACCCCCAACCCTGGAGGTGTGAGGCAAACGTGCTAACCACCAAGCCACCACGCCCCCAGGAAACAAACAAATAAAGAAAAAAGGCTCTGTTTAGTCACTAAAACATCTGGGTGTAGTTTAACTCCTGAGCTCTGCCTTGAATTTCAATACACAACATACACAGAGGAGACGGGTCAAAGTAACACACACACACACACACACCAAGGAGATGGTTGTCTTGATCAACTGTTACAACACAACACCTGAGACTAACCAGTTCTAAAAAGGTCAGGGTTTCCAACTATCGAAATACACACACACACACACATACACACTCTCACTCACACATACACACTCTCACTCACACACACATATATATACACACACACACATACACACACACACTCACACACACACAATTACAGAGCCATGATGTGATCAGTGTGATCTGAAGGTTGGAGCGCTCAGCTATCCCAGTTGTGTGAGCTGTGTGAGGAAGTGTGTGTTCTGCTCTCATGCTGCTCTGAGTGGCATCTGACTGGCTGATCAGAGCTGTGCTGAAGGACCAGTTTGTTCCTGACATGAATGAGTGTTTACTGGATTCCTCACAGCCCAGGTATGTGTGTGAAATGTTTCAGATTGCAGGGCCGTATTGACCTGAGCAGTTCACACCCTCTCCATATCAGCTGTGATTAATGGATCTGCTTCAGCAACAAAGAACAGTTCAGTTT
Source organism: Hemibagrus guttatus (assembly GCA_033459395.1). Lineage (NCBI taxonomy): Eukaryota > Metazoa > Chordata > Actinopteri > Siluriformes > Bagridae > Hemibagrus > Hemibagrus guttatus. The sequence continues at coordinate 24,068,576 of JAUCMX010000013.1, forward strand.
CTTACATCTATGCACACTGACGTGTTTCTTCAAACAGACAAACACCTGGAGCACCTTTTTAAAAGGTTATCAAACCCCTGACCTCAACCCCGGTCAATATCTCCAAGATCCTAAATAAGATTGTATCACAAGAATAATATTCCTGAAGTGTATTCATCAGGATTTCGGCCTCATCATAGCACAGAGACAGCGCTGGTTAAAGTGGTAAATGACCTGTTACTGACCTAGTGTTACTGACCTAGTGTTACTGACCTAGCGTTACTGACCTAGTGTTACTGACCTAGTGTTACTGACCTAACGTTACTGAACTAGTGTTACTGACCTAGCGTTACTGACCTAGTGTTACTGACCTAGCGTTACTGACCTAGTGTTACTGACCTAACGTTACTGAACTAGTGTTACTGACCTAGTGTTAGTGACCTAATGTTACTGAACTAGTGTTACTGACCTAGTGTTACTGACCTAACGTTACTGAACTAGTGTTACTGACCTAACGTTACTGAACTAGTGTTACTGACCTAGTGTTACTGACCTAGTGTTACTGACCTAACGTTACTGAACTAGTGTTGCTGACCTAGCGTTACTGACCTAATGTTACTGACCTAGTGTTACTGACCTAGCATGTTACTGACCTAGCATGTTACTGACCTAGCATTACTGACCTAGTGTTACTGACCTAATGTTACTGACCTAGTGTTACTGACCTAGCATGTTACTGACCTAGTGTTACTGACCTAGCGTTACTGACCTAGTGTTACTGACCTAGCGTTACTGACCTAATGTTACTGAACTAGTGTTACTGACCTAGCATTACTGACCTAGTGTTACTGACCTAGCGTTACTGACCTAATGTTACTGAACTAGTGTTACTGACCTAGTGTTACTGACCTAGTGTTACTGACCTAGTGTTACTGACCTAACGTTACTGAACTAGTGTTGCTGACCTAGCGTTACTGACCTAATGTTACTGACCTAGTGTTACTGACCTAGCATGTTACTGACCTAGCGTTACTGACCTAATGTTACTGAACTAGTGTTACTGACCTAGCATTACTGACCTAGTGTTACTGACCTAGTGTTACTGACCTAACGTTACTGAACTAGTGTTACTGACCTAGTGTTACTGACCTAACGTTACTGAACTAGTGTTGCTGACCTAACGTTACTGAACTAGTGTTGCTGACCTAGCGTTACTGACCTAATGTTACTGACCTAGTGTTACTGACCTAGCATGTTACTGACCTAGCATTACTGACCTAGTGTTACTGACCTAATGTTACTGACCTAGTGTTACTGACCTAGCATGTTACTGACCTAGCATTACTGACCTAGTGTTACTGACCTAACGTTACTGAACTAGTGTTGCTGACCTAGCGTTACTGACCTAATGTTACTGACCTAGTGTTACTGACCTAGCATGTTACTGACCTAGCATTACTGACCTAGTGTTACTGACCTAATGTTACTGACCTAGTGTTACTGACCTAGCATGTTACTGACCTAGCATTACTGACCTAGTGTTACTGACCTAGCGTTACTGACCTAATGTTACTGACCTAATGTTACTGACCTAGCATTACTGACCTAGCATGTTACTGACCTAGCATTAATGACCTAGTGTTACTGAAGTAGCGTTAATGACCTAGCATTAATGACCTAGCATTACTGACCTAGTGTTACTCTCCTAGCGTTGCTGACCTAGTGTTACTGACCTAGTGTTAATGACCTAGCGTCAATGACCTAGCGTTAATGACCTAGCATTAAAGACCTAGCATTACTGTTAACACTAATTAACTAATTCTTATTCCCTAAAAGCATTTCCTTGAGTGTGTATTTCCTCATACACCACAGCAGTGTGTCAGAGATAGCAATAATTTATTGATTAAAAATCAATGCGTTGTACTTTTTGTCCTTTTACGGTCACAATTTTATTTATTATTTTGTTTTGTTGTAGAAGTTTCTGTATAAAACCGGAGCGTCCACTTCACAGAACGGCCCTGTGTAAAGACGAGCTGTTGCTATAGAAACAGTGAATGTAATATCTACATTTCTGTCATATGGCAGACATCCTTATCCAGAGTAACTGACAATTTATCTAATTTTATACAAGCGAGTAATTGAGGGTGGGTTAAGGGCCTTGCTCAGGGGCCCAGCAGTGGCAGCTTTATGGACCTGGGATTCAAACTCACAACCTTCTGAACAGTAGTCCAACACTTTAACCACTAAGCTAGCACATCATTAATATGTTTATTCATCTAAACCTGCACAACTGTCAGAGCTGCTGTCAGAGAAAACTCCTTCTGACCAATCAGAGTCCAGAACTCATCAGCTTTTTACATTTATTTTACTATTCTACTTGTTAGGCTAGAAAATTTCATTCAATTCTACTTGTTTAACACAGGACATTGCTGCAAAGCCGCTTTAAAGGGATATAAAAGTTCAGAAATGAATATAAATTTAAACGTATATTTAACTCTAATGAGGAACTCTGAGGTGACGGTGGTGAGGAAAAACTTCCTGAGATGATATGAGGAAGGAACCTTGAGAGGAACCAAGCTCAGAATGGAACCTCATCTTCATCTGGGTGACACTGGACAGTGAGAATAAAGATTATTTACTTTCTATAACTACAATATATGGTCAAGTGTGTAACCAGGAGCTTTGGAGCAACTTAGGAATTTCAGCATGAAGACTTTTCTTTTGAAGTTACCAAATGTTCAGTATTAGAGACCTGAGGGCAAAACTGATCATACTTCATGTGCTTCCATCCACAGCAGTGTCATGTATCTCCAAGCTCATGTAGATGATATTACTCAGGTAGCCTTCTTTCATCTGCTAAGATAAGAAATATAATTTCACTGCACCGTGCAGAAACACGAGCTCACGTTTTTATTATCTCTAGGATTAGTGTAACGAATTAGTGTGTTATTTACTTTCCGTTTAAAAGACATATAATGTAAATAGCTGCTACTGTTCCCATAGGAATCACATAAAAGCTACAAAACAGCACAGGCCACGCCCACAATCAACATCATCAACCAAACCCTGTAGTGGAAATGATAAAAAAATAAATAAATCAAAGACTCTTCACTAAACATATCGTCACTAGGTGAAAAATAAAAATATGCGCTTCGCTGTTTGTAATCATGAGAAAGACGGTTTTAGTCTTGATGGAGGCGGAGTCAGGCACATTTACCATCAGGTTACCAACAGCTTATTAGACACGCCTTCAGGGCAGGAACAATTCTGATAAGTGGGAAAAAAAACATTATTATTATAATTATTATAAGTAAATGAAGAAGAAGAAGAAGCTCCCTGTTCGGGGTCGCCACAGCGGACCAACTGGTCCGCACAACAACTTGGCAAAATGTTTTACGCCGGATGCCCTTCCTGCCGCAATCCTCCCATTTTTCCAGGCTTGGGACCGGCACTGCATCCAGTGGCTGGGGTTGAGGCATTGGCTGGAATCAAACCCGGGCCTTCCGCATGATAGGCGAGAAACCTACCACTGAGCCACCAATGCCCCTTTCAATCATTATAAGTAAATAATTTGTAATAAAGTCAGCTATTAGTGGATGAGGTGTTGGACTACTGATAGAAAGGTTGTGAGTTTGAGTCCCACGTCCACCAAGCGTCCACCTCTAGGCCCTTGAGCAAGGCCCTTAGCGCTCAACTGCTCAGCTGTATAAAATGAGAATTAAATTAAAATTTAAAAAAATTAAAAAAATCTCTCTGGATAAAGACGTCTGCCGTAAATTTACATTTTCCTTCTTGTTGCTATGACTACTATCACTGTTGTGAAAATGTGCATATTTTATACAGCTACATTCACACCGAGAGGAGGATGCGAGCTGATAAATATATATTGATATGAAATAAAACTTTATCGCTCTTACTCATTTTATCTAATAAAGATCCCTGTTTTGGTTCTTTAGTGCCACATAAGTATTTCACATATTTAAAGAGAAATGTACAGGTGAATGTGGAACGCAAAATGAAAATAAAACCTAAACATCTGAATGAAATAGATGCTAAACCAGTAAGTGTCCTTGAAAGATGAGTTGTAATGCAGAGGAATTTTGTTAAACAGCATATTTCACATGCTTCAGTGTCATCATTGTTGCATATCCCCCCACACTCGCATGACCTCAGACTACCTGGAGACAGCAACAAGCTCATCTGGATTAGCTAGCAGGTTAGCGTAAGGCTAGCAAGTCAGGTCTAAGCTAGCTAAATATTATTCACAAAATGACCTCAAACACAAGCTGTACATCACTCGTTAGTCTGAGTTGGGTCCGTGATCACCAACAACAACAAAAACAATTTGTCCCAGTTATGAGGTGTTCACATGAGACTGTACACGCAGCTGATACACCGATAAACACGTGTGAGCAGATAGAGGCATGTCCTGGAGAGCATTCCCTTTAAACACCACAATTAAAGCTTAAAATAAAATTTTTAAAAGAAATCTGGGCTAGAAAATACAGACTGAAGAAAGGACCATCCGTTTTTTTACTTGACGAAACATAAAAACAAGAGATAAATTTAAAACTGAAAAAGTGAAGAGGAAAGTCTGATATGATGCCGTATGAAAGGAAGGGTGGCTAGTAATCTTTTATTTATTTAAGTATAATATGGTATATTAAACCAAATTAATTCATAAAAATAGTATTTGTGAATCTGTTTCCTTTTACTGCTCGATCTATAAGAATTCCTCATTTTATCGGTTTAAAATTTGACTCCTCCACACGAGCAACATCTCGGATTATATCTGATTATAAAGATTATATCTTTATATTTGCAATATAGGGGATGAACGCAGCAGCATTCTATAGTATTTTGTTATTACAGAGTCTTTGTTTTATGTGTCCTGTCGTGTATCTGCTCCGCCCGGTTTCACAGGCTATCATTGCGACATGACTCACAACCTGCTCTGGGCTGCTGAACCACATTTCTGTCCTGCATACATCACCTGTGATGAAAACACGGTATGTGTGTGTGTGCGCGCACACACACACCGCATCCTCTGGCCATTATATAAATGTTCCCAGCTGTCACATCATTGTCATTTGTGAGGAACGCCTGTGAGGACACATCTTTTAGGACAGTGTATTACTAAGTGTGTGTGTGTGTTACACTCCAAGCATCAGGATGAAGTGTGTGTTGTTGGGAATCGTCGCAGCGATCGGACTCTTCGCTCTCAGTGAGTCTAGACAAATTTCATATACTGCATTTTATTTTATATTTTATATTTTTACATATTACATAGAACTTTTTAAGGTCAGGTTTATTGATATTGATTAATAAATCTGGGAATGAAAATAACTTTAATAATAATGTAATAAATCAAATTTTAAAATACTATGTACAAATTTTTTCATTTTATGGTTATATAATTTAATTTATCGGTTATATCTGACATAATGCCAAACTTTTATGAATCTATATAACAGAATAAAACGTCATGTTTGATAACAATTTTTAAATAAAAAAATATTTAGACCACATAAAAGCACAAAAGTCATTTTGTCAGTCGTTGTTTTCCATAATTTCGATGATTTAAAATGGATCCATTTACCACAAATCAGCATCAAAAGGGACTGTGTGTGTGTGTGTGTGCGTGTGTGTGTGCGTGTGTCTGTGTGTGTGTGTGAGAGATAATAAACATAAAGAAATGAATAAAACTAATGAAGGTATATAGGAAGAACATAATGTAGCTCTATTTGAATATTTGAAATATATTTGAAATCTCTCTCTCTCTCTCTCTCTCTCTCTCTCTCTCTCTCTCTCTCTCTCTCTCTCTCTTTTAGCGGAGTCTCTGACCTGTAACAAATGTAGCATCGGCCTGGTTGGCCTCTGCCTGAACCCCTCGTCTATTACCTGCAGCAGCAACACATCTTCCTGCACCACATCAAAAGCCAGTGAGTCTCACCATCGTCACCACTCACCAGGACACACTGCTCTAACCTCTACCTGTTCCACACCTGGACTTACAGACAGATTAGTAACGTAGTGTTGATGAGAATCTGAAGTAGTTTAAACATTTACACGAGTAATGACACGTGTGAAATCTGACAGCATGGCCTGATGGGTAAAGAACAATCAGTAAGATCAGAAAACAAAGCCGACCTTCCCAAATACCAGCTGAAAGGTTTACACGAGAACTGCATGGATGATACAGGAATTTATATTTCTGTTTGTTTTCAATATATAAAAGGAAGCACATTTTTTTGACATTAGAATCCAAGCTAGAATTTTACAGCTAAACGTATGGGGTTTTAGCAAATCTGTGATATCGTTGTCTTGCTTGTTTTTAACTCTAGCATTAGGAAATAGTGTTACAGGTTTAGTAGATGTATGACGTCTCTAAGCTTGCGTCTCCTTGTTTCTCCTCCTCAGGTTTCCCTAGCATCTCCGGCTTCCTGGGCTTTAGCTCTCAGGGCTGCTTGGAGTCGTCTCTGTGTAATGGCACCACCTCCGGCTCGCTCCTGGGTGGGACATACACCATCAGCCAGACCTGCTGTAGCTCAGACAAATGTAACCCCCTTGTGATAAGCGGCGCCTCCTACGTCCACGTCTCTCTCACTGCAATCCTGAGCGTCGCCCTGCTGGCCTGTGTCTGGGGCCAGTCCGTCTAATGACCGCTGTAACCTGACTTGTTTATAATCTCGTTACTCTTACTGTGATAACACAGCTGTTTCAATTAATATTTTGAGACTTTAATGTTTGATACAACTGTACCACTGTATTAAAATAATGTTAAGATAATAAATCAACTTACACTATGACAGAATGTTGGGTTTCTAATTTATAGGCAAAAAACAATGGAAGAAATTTCTGAAATGGAACGATAGTGTTCCAATAGAGAGGACTTAGAGTTTACATTCATATTTTTTAAAGGTCTTGATGAAGAGAAATACTATGATGAAGTGAATAGATATGTTTGAAAATTCACTTCTGAAGTATGAAAGCTGTGCTTTTAACATGATTGTACTAGTTTCTTTATAATGTTATAATAAAATGTGTAAATTGGGGAAAATGTTATGATATATTACCTCATTTCTACCATTTTTAATGTTTCACACATTTCCATTAAAATGTGTATTAAAAACTAAGCTTAAGTGTTGGGCACTTTCTGAAAATGAAAATGGGACCATTCTATAATAGATCAGTTTTACTGTGAAAACTTCACTGTCCACTGTCTGCTAACCTCCTGGCTGGCTCACCGATTGTTAGCTGTTGGTATAAAATCTACATCTTTTAAATAAATAAAACGGTCTTTGGTCACAGCTCTGAACGTTAACAGCATGTGTCTTCAGTGTGTTTTAGAGAATGATCCTGTCGACCTCCAGGTTGTTAAAACAATCGCAAAACAATCTTCAGAGAACTGCAGCTCGTTTTCTCAGAGTTTTTCCACACAATCAGTCCATCGTGTTTCATAGTGAATGTGGTCTACACTCACAAAATCCAACCTCAGGTGCTAGGAAACTCTTCTATACACAATGAGTTAATCTCCTGGCTGGCTCGCTAAGCATTAGATGTTGTTATAAAATCTACATATTTAAATATATATGAAGGCATAATGGTGCAGCATGTACAATTGAGCTCGTGTTACTGTGTATATGGAGTTTCATGTGTTCTGCCTGTGTTCACATGGATTTCCTTTGGGTTTTCTCCAGTTTCCTGGACTCAGTCTAATATAATCTAATTAATATCTAATATAAAGTGTCTAATATAATATAAACTTTCTCTCTGGTTCAACAGCTGCTACTCCAGAGTTAGGGATCTGTTGATTTACAATCAGCATTCTTCTCATTTTATGAGTTCCACATTCACTCTTGATGAGTTTCAGGGTGTGGTGTGCATTCATAACACCCCTGTCGCAACCTCAGATGCTAACAGCATTTACATTTATGGCATTTGGAGGATGCACTTATCCAGAGCGACTTACATTTATCTCATTTATATATCATGAAGGTTCTCATTTGGGAATTCCTTAATGTCTTGGCTGGGATGAGTGTGAGTATGTTACTTTATCCAGCTTTTACATGTGAGTGGTTACTTTTTTCCTCAACGCAACCCAAAGTCAGTGTAACATAAAAACACTGATATCTTCTTGCCCTGTTCTTTTACTGCTTAGTGAGGTTTTCTTTAAACTCTGATGATGATGATGATGATGATGATGATGATGATAGGCTAATAAGTTAAAAAAAAAAAAACTTCAACAATTACAAAAAAAAACAAGTGCTCAAAAGATTTATTCCAATATTTGTTGATCTCAGGTCACTAAAATGCCACTGTCCCATCTTCATCCGGTCCAAAACACAGCTGCTGTGCTCCTGACCAGCACCAACAGGAGGAAGACATCTCTCCTGTCATGCCAGTTAGGTATAGAATAGAGTTTTGTTATTTGTTTTTTAATCAACTCTTCATGGCTTGGCACAGAAGTATATATCTCTGAGCTCATTTGTTTCCAAAATATCTCCAGAGATTTGAGATCATCCAATCAGCTACCTTAAGTGCTTCCTCAAATTCATAAGCATTCTAGAGGTTACCAGAAGGCATTCTTCATTGTAGATGTTTTTAAGACGGAAATAAAATCATGTTTTCATGATAAAAATGAAAAAAAAATAATAATAATGTTTTCATCCAAAAATGCTACTAAAGCAAGACCACTAGACCTAAAAAAAAAAAAGAAAGAAAGAAAGAAAGAAAGAAAGAAAGAAAGAAAGAAAGAAAGAAAGAAATCAAGTTGAACTTCATTCTCTCAGTGCTCCAGTGTATCTGATCCATCAGTTACCAGATACCAGGCCAGTTACCAGGCCTGCTGTTTCACTAAATGCTATGACATTTATTATTTGCTAAAGGTCAGGAGAACAATAGTTTAACCCATGAGCAGGATTCTTTGGGTGCAATGCAGTCATTATCTGGTGCTATGTGCTATATAAACAAACGTGTTACAATCAGTTCCTGGCAGTTCCGTGGTTACTATAACCCAGGATGGTTACTGTAATACTAGCATTGTAAAACCTGAACAATCCTGAACAATGTAAATGTAAATGAACATTAGCCAAGTGTTATGTATAGGTGAAAAGTCTTTTGAAGACACAGGGCATTGTTTTAACATGTCACCTGGAGAATGTATTGTAATTTACAGCTCTACGAGGCATACCTGAGATTAATTCCGATTTAATTTCGAAACAATTAGCAATAGCAAAAGACAGTAGTGGAATAAATCACATTGTTCCCGAGTGCTGTTTTATAAATCTCATTAAACATGGAGTTAAATGCTATTTTTAAACAGAATGAGGCCATTCTGTGATCACAGCTGCTTTTTAATTGCTTTTAATTTGATAAATGTTTTCTCTATCAGCTAATACATTATATTGCCAAAAGTTTTGGGACATCTGCCTTTACATGCACATGAACTTTAATGACATCTCATTCTTAATCTGTAGGGTTTAATATGGAGTTAGCCCACCCTTTGCAGCTTCAACTCTTCTGGGAAGGCTTTCCACAAGGTTTAGAAGTGTGTTTATGGGAATTTTTGACCGTTCCTCTAGAAGCGCATTTGTGAGGTCAGGCACTGATGTTGGACGAGAAGGCCTGGCTCGTAGTCTCCGCTCTAATTCATCCCAAAGGTGTTCTATGGGGTTGAGGTCAGGACTCTCTGCAGGACAGTCAAGTTCCTCCACACCAAACTCACTCACCCATGTCTTTATGGACCTTGCTTTGTGCAATGGTTTGCAGTCATGTTGGAACAGGAAGGGGTCATCCCCAAACTAAACTTCACACAATAGTCAGGCAAGTACTGTTCTCTTGGCAACTGCCAAACCCTGACTCCTCCATCAGATTGCCAGACAGAGAAGCGTGGCTCCAGAAAACCCGTCTCCACTGCTCTAGAGTCCAGTGGCGGTGTGCTTTACACCACTGCATCCGATGCTTGGATGCAGCTGCTCAGCCATGAAAACGCATTCCATGAAGCTCTCTACACATTGTTCTTGAGCTCATCTGAAGGCCACAAGTTTGGAGGTCTGTAACTATTGACTCTGCAGAAAGTTGGCGACCTCTGTATATCCGCCTCAGCATGCGCTTACCCCACTCTGTGTATAAAAGTCATATGTATATTGTCACAGAGGATGATGTAGAGTTTATGTGGGATAACAGCATAGAGCAGTGAACTTAAGACACGTACAGGTCGATTGTGAGACTCAAGAGTCTCAAAGGGGGGAGTGATGTCGGAGAAATTTTTCTATTTACTTTTATGCGTACTTTTAACATAACAATATTCTGCTTAAAATAGTATATTCTTACAGTATTCAAGTATATTCTTACAGTATTCAATTATAACTTAAGAGCAGGCTTTGCTTGAGGCAAAAATATTATAATCAAGCATAACCAAAATATTAATGCACTAATATAATAGCATAGCATATCAAGTGATTATGTAATCTTCATAAACACCAGGCTTAGCTTAAAATAAAATAAAATAAAATGATAATGCTTAAAGGCTCAAGGCCTAGACAGTGTTATCTGTAACATAAAAACAATAAGTGCAGACAGATCAGTACAATGGAAAAACTTGCATATTGTCTAGCAAAAAAAAAAAAAAGAAGAAGTGCAACTAACTAAAAATAATCATTTAATAATATATCAATGGCTTGGAGACATAGACTTACACAGACTGACACAGACTTGTGATAAAAGGTATCAACTGTGAGGTCAAGATGATCTGTAAGATCTGTAGGGTCAGGGTGAAGGTCTAAAGTCAAACAAAGCTGACAGTGATGTCAGAGAAATTTAATGATAAATGCTTATTTTTAAAATAGCAATATGTAGGGGAAATTCATGCTTATCTTATCTTCAAAATAGTAATAACTCATTTAAGAGCAGTGGTATCTATTATCCTATCATCTATCTAACGGCTAAGCTTATGGCAATCAGTATAGTATAACCTCTGATAGTATGTATATGTGTCACAAAACGCTGCTGATGATGAGCGGAGGTGATGGAGCCGGTGTAAAGGAATCAGACCCAACGCGGAGTTAGACGGCGGACAGGGGTTTTATTAAACAAAAGAACATACAGCACACAGACATAACACAAAGACGAGGACTGGCCAAGTAACGAAGACAGACAGCCACTATAAATAAGGAACATGATTACACACATTAGGAACAGGTGACAGGCATGAACACATTAGGGAAAGGCGTGGCTAGAACAAACACATGGCTAAATGAACAAAACCCCTGCTGAAGGCCCCCTAGTGGTCCATCGGGGGCACCTGCCCCATAACAGTACCCCCCCCCCCCCCCACTCGGAGGGTGTAGCTGCCGTCAGAGGCAACTCTCATATATTTCAGTTCATAATATGCACTTAATAGTTAAAAGGTCAATAAATAGTTAAACTCTTCAGAATAATCATTAGAATAAATAAGTAATATAATTTTTGTTAATACATTTCAATTAATTTCACATTATTCAGTTAAAACCATAGGAAAAGGGGGGAACCTATTTCCTTTTTGTTCCACTAGGGAATTATTTAATTGCTGCTATCAGGATATTTTTTTCGGTGCACTACATGTAGAAGAGCCACACGAGGTGCTGCACTCGTAACATGTCTGTAAGAGTTACGCTTGCAAGAAGTGCTAAGAAGTTATATTGTCTTTTTGTTTAAGAAGAAGAAACTGTAACCCTCCAAATTTATTCCTCTTGAGTTAGAGAAGCCAATGAGGTATGTTTTATTGTGTTAATTGCTTTACCGTATGTTAATGTATAATTAGTCAATTAAGTTTATTTTCTTACGTGTTGAATGTGCACTTTATTTATTCGTTTTGTATGTATTTTTCGTTTATTATTATGTGTAAAACACCACTTTTAGAGGGTTAATTTAAGTTTTACGTATTTCCTTTCATAGTTCTGACGGCATTGTTGGGACATAAAAGGGCTGCAAGACTAAAATGTACAAGGCATGTTGAAGACTTGTGTCTGAATAAATGTCTGTTAAAATCAAGAACGACCTGAGCCTTTGATTCAACTCGAGGGGAGTAACAGAGGGGACTCTGAGTTCCGACACACTCTGTGATTTTGCGTGGCCTACCACTTCGTGGCTGAGTTGCTGTTGTTCCCAATAACTTCCACTTTGTTATAATACCACTAACAGTTGACCATGGAATATTTAGTAGTAAGGAATTTTTTTATGAATGGACTTTTGCACAGGTGGCAACCTATCGTGGTACCACTCATGAATTCACTGAGCTCCTGAGAGCGACCCATTCTTTCACAAATGTTCGTAGAAGCAGTCTGCATGCCCAGGTGCTTATACACCTATGGCCATGGAAGCTATTGGAACACTTGACTATTGTAATGGAGATACTGACATGAGCATATCAGATTAGCAAAGGTAAAGGACAGTTGTCATGGTTACCTCTAGGTTGCATGCCGTGCCGTGAGGTATGATCAGTCAGTTGTCCAAGGAGATCACAAAATCCTGACATGGGGATGAATCACCTGGCATGAACAACAGTTTACTTTTGCTGGGATTAAGGTTGCCACCCATGAGATGTCTGCCAGACATGCTGAGATCCAAGCAGAAACAGTATTGTTTAAGGGAGGGAAGGAGAGAAAAGTTGAGTTATCAGCATGGGAATGATGATGGGAAAGAGGACCGAGTACTAAGCCTGTGGAGGATCTGTGTGGAGCAGATAGTCGATCTCCTCCATGTCACCTGACATTCTAGGGAGGAAGCAAACCGCTGCCATGCTGCACCAAGAGTCTTGAGGGTGGATAAGAGAGTCTTGTGGTTGACTGTGTCAAAAACACTGCAAAAAGGTTGAGGAGAATGAGAACAGGTGGCAGTTTGGCTAATCTAGCAGCATGTAGTTTCTCAGAGACAGCCAAAGGGCAGTACCACTTCCAGGCCAGACTGTTTGGATTCTGGAGGTTGTTCTGTGAGAGACTGTTGATTATAAATAGTGCAATCAAGGAAAATAGAAAAGTGATACCGGTCTGTAGTTGCTGATGTCTGTGTGACCTAGAGTCAGTGTCCTGGAGTCAGTCATTGATGACTGTGATGAAGAACAGGAGGTCTTGTAAGATTTGGAGCATTGTGGAAAAGCTTGGATCCAGTGGGCAGGTGATAGGACTGCAGGACAAGCTGATTCTCTGGATCTGTTCTTTTGCTAAGTTAGAAAAAATGTGCCAGTGACTGAGAAGGGGGACACTAAGTGTGTGCGGTAGGGGTAGTTAAGGAGGAAGTGATGGTCAGGCAGATCTTCTCATCATAAAAGGTTAAATGTCTTAAGCAGTCAAACAGGGCCATGGTCACAGCAATGTCAAGTGTCTGAAGTTTTTCTTTAATAGCTTCCTTCCTTTCGTCACAGAAAGATATTATTACATGTTTGTGTTAAGCATAAGTCCATTATTATAAAACACTTGTTTAAGTGTGGGATTAGTTTGTACTTTCACCACACAAGTTAATTACATACTGGCTCTTCACACTAATGAACAAGGTGTGTGGATACTTTGTATTTTAAAGAGTTTAATATGGACACACAGTCTTTATAATAACACAATGAGTCACCAGAACCGTGAGCTCCTTTGTTAAACAGTTATGTAACACGTTTCGCTCCGAGCACATCGACTAAAGACTGGAAAATAGTCGGGTGTGGCAAAACCAGACAAAAGCCGGTAAAAATGGAGAAACATGGAAATTTTTTATTTGTCTCATAAATAAAACCATTTTTACTTCACATCAGACATTGGTCCCTTTTTTTTTCCTCAGGGTAAGAGGGTGGTTTTCTGCTCAGCATGGAGCATGGCTCACCAACACGACTCAGCCTTTACACAGATGTGTGGTTTGGCCTGCTACATTAGAACATGTAATTATGGAGAAAAAAATAAAGAACAAAGCCATAACCATGCAAAGAAAGGATTAAGAGCAATTCGCGTTGCTCAAACTGAGTCATGTGTGTACAGTGTAGCAGGCTATTTATTAGCATTAGTTGGGAAAAAAATCTCTGGCAACTCAATTTCTGATCAAATCCAAACCATGTGATTAAATGCTGTTCAACCAGCTTTATGTCTGTACCTGGGTAAAAAAAAACACACTGAATATAAATATTATTTAATAACTGAATAACACTGAATAAACAATAATAATGAAGTTGCTTTCGGCTGCTCCCTGTTCGGGGTCGCCACAGCAGACCAATTGGTTCGCACAACAACTTGGCAAGTGTTTTACGCCGGATGCCCTTCCTGACGCAACCCTCCCATTTTTCCGGGCTTGGGACCGGCACTGCATCCAGTGGCTGGGGTTGAGGCATTGGCTGGAATCGAACCTGGGTCTTTCGCATGATAGGTGAGTAGCCTACCACTGAGCCACTAATGCCCCAATAATAATAATAATAATAATAATAACAATGATAATAATATAAATAATATAAAGTCACAAGATGAGAAAGGGAAAAAAACTAAAACAGAGGGTGAGAGGGACAGAGAGAGAGAGAGAGAGAGAGAGAGAGCAAGAAACAGACTAAACACTTTATAAAAACACACACAGTAAACACTCAGTGTAAACATAAATACAGTAAACACTCAGTGTAAACATAAATACAGTAAACACTCAGTGTAAACATAAATACAGTAAACACTCAGTGTAAGCACACACACAGAGTAAGCATTCAGTGTAAACACACACAGTAAACACTCGGCGTAAACGTAAACATCACGCTCATTATAAACTCAGTATTAAACACAGACATTAACACTCGCTTCGTGTTTTCAATAATGAGGTTGTAATTAACGACAGAGCAGTACATTAATACAAGACAATGACCCCATCTAGTGAATGTTCTGTGTAATACATTACAGACCTTAAACTGAACTGAGAAGTCTAAACACACTCTCATTATTATTATTATTATTATTATTATTATTATTATTATTATTATTATTATTATTATTATTAAATTCCACCATTAGCGGGCAACTGTGGGTGTGTCCCAAACCACAGCATATAAATTTACACCAAATTTACACAGGTATAACATTGTGAGCAGTGAGAGGTGAAGTGAATAAGACTGATGATCTCCTCATCATGGCACCTGTTAGTGGGTGGGATATATTAGGCAGCAAGTCAACATTTTGTCCTCAAAGTTGATGTGTTAGAAGCAGGAAAAATGGGCAAGCGTAAGGATTTGAGCAAGTTTGATGAAGGACCAAATTGTGATGGCTAGACCACTGGATCAGAACATCTCCAAAACTGCAGCTCTTGTGGGGTGTTCCCGGTCTGCAGTGGTCAGTATCTATCAAAAGTGGTCCAAGGAAGGAACAGTGGTGACCCGGAGACAGGGTCATGGTCGGCCAAGGCACACTGATGCACGTGGAGAGTGAAGGCTGGCCCGTGTGGTCCAATCCAACAGACGAGCTACTGTTGCTCAAATTGCTGAAGAAGTTAATGCTGGTTCTGATAGAAAGGTGTCAGAATACACAGTGCATCACAGTTTGTTGCATTTGGGGCTGCATAGCCCATGCTGACCTCATGCACCGCCAAAAATGCCAACAATGGGCATGTGAGCATCAGAACTAGACCACGGAGCAATGGAAGAAGATGGTCTGGTCTGATGAATCACATTTTCTTTTACATCATGTGGATGGCCAGGTGCGTGTGCATCACTTACTTGGGGAACACATGGCACAAGGATGCACTATGGGAAGAAGGCGAGCCAGCGAAGTCATGCTTTGGGCAATGTCACCTTGAGTCCTGCCATCCATGTGGATGTTACTTTGACACAAACCACCTACCTAAGCATTGTTGCAGACCATGTTCACCCTTTCATGGAAACGTATTTTGGACTATAGTGTTAAGTTTTGACCTCTAGAGGTCCTCAGTGAGCTCCTATATTCAGTTTTCTCTCTCGTAATCAGCGTCATTGTGTTCACATGTGTCTCATTCAGTTCTGCGTATTTAAGTGTCTTTGTCGCACTGTTTTGTGGCTTGGTTTTTAGTTGTTCTGTAGCCAATATTCTGAGTACGTCTCTAGCTCTTGTCTGGTTTGTCTCAAATATTTGGATTTGCCTTTTCCCTGTGTTTTTGTATTTTTCCCCTCTGGGGTTTCTTCTGTTTGCATTTTTGTTTGCCTGGAGGTTTTCTCAAGGCTGCCTTTTGGCTTATTTCTGTTTCTAGAGAGTTCCTAGTTTCCCTTTATGTTTTTGTACTCTTTATGGATTATCTAAACTGTATTAAAGTACAATGCATTTTCAACTCTCACAAGATCCTATTGGGTTCACCACCCCCCTGTGGCTCAGTGATAGAGTCAGCATCTCATACTGGAGACCTGAGTTCAAGCCCTGGCTCTGACAGGAACCGGTTTTCACTGATGGCTGTGGCCTCTTTCAGCAGGATAATGTGCCGTGCCACAAAGCAAAAATGGTTCAGGAATGGGTTGATGAGCACAACAACCAGTTTAAGGTGTTGACTCCAAATTCCCCAGATCTCAATACAATCCTGCATCTGTGGGATGTGCTGAACAAACAAGTCCGAATCATGGAGGCCAAACCTCACAACTTACAGGACTTAATGGACCTGCTGCTAACATCTTGGTGCCAGATACCACAGGATGGGTCAGGGCTGTTTTGGCAGCAAAAGGGGGACCAACACAATATTAGGCATGTGGTCATAATGTTATGGCTGATTGGTGTGTAATCCACTGTAATGTTTAACAGGATGACAAAGTGTCTCCACAAGGTGGCGCCATTAACATTACATTTACGTTTACATTTCTGGCAGTTAGCAGACGCTCTTATCCAGAGCAACAAGTGCTTTAAAGTCTCTAGCAATGAATACATTAACACTGGTTCAGTAGGTCACAGGCTTAAGATACCATTAGCCTAAAAACTGAGCTGATACTAAAAAATATGTACATACAACAATACAAACAAAAACGGAGAAAAATAAGAGCTAGTTTAAGTGCTGCAGGAAGAGGTGGGTCTTCAGTTGCCGTTTGAAAATGGTCAGTGACTTGGCTGTATGGACATCTAGGGGAAGTTCATTCCACCACCTCGGTGCCAGAACAGAGAAGAGTCTAGATGTGTACATACCTGAGAGATGGTGGGCTCAGTTGAGCAGTGCTAGTGGATCTGAGGGAGTGAGGTGCAGTGTGAGGAGTAATAAGAGCTTTGAGGTAAGATGGTGCTGGTCCATTCTTGGCTTTGTAGGCAAGCATCAGTATTTTCAATCTGATGTAGCTACAGGAAGCCAGTGGGGTGGTGTGGGAAAACTTAAGCAGGGTGAAAACAAGTTGCATAGCTGCATTTTGGATCATTGGCAGAGGACAAATTGCATTCAGAGGTAGACCTGCCAGTAGAGAGTTGCAGTAGTCCAGTCTCGAAATGACCAGAGACTGAACAAGCACCTGAGCAGCCTGTGTGGATAGAAATGGTCGAATCCTTCTGATGTTATACAGAAAAAAACATGTGTGTCACATAAGCAACATGGGAGGAAAAGGACAGTTGATCAAGTCAAGTCAAGAAGCTTTTATTGTCATTCCAACCACATATAGCTGACGCAGTACATAGTGAAATGAGACAACGTTTCTCTAGGACCCTGCTGCTACATTAAAACAACACACATCTAATTACAAAACAGAAACAACACAGAGCTAGGACAGAAGTTTGTTCTAGCTACATAAAGTGCAAAGTGTGCAAACAGGTACAAACAGTGCAAAGTGTGCAAACAGACAAGACAAATACAAGGCAGGACACAAAACATGTGCAATGTTGGCAGAATGTGATGTGCATTACATTCATTCATTCATTGTCTACCGCTTATCCGATCTATTCTCGGGTCACGGGGAGCCTGTGCCTATCTCAGGCGTCATTGGGCATCAAGGCAGGATACACCCTGGACGGAGTGCCAACCCATCGCAGGGCACACACACACTCTCATTCACTCACACAATCACACTCTACGGGCAATTTAGAGATGCCAATCAACCTACCACAAATGTTTTTGGACTGGGGGAGGAAACCGGAGTACCCGGAGGAAACCCCAGAGGCACGGGGAGAACATGCAAACTCCACACACACGGCGGAGGCGGGAATCGAACCCCCAACGCTGGCGGTGTGAGGCAAACGTGCCAACCACTAAGCCACCATGCCCCCCTGTGCCCCCCTGTGCCCCACATATATGTATATAATGCATAGCAGCATGATCATTGTGTGCAAGATGTGGTAGCACCAGTTTTAAGAATAGTGCAAATAATTGATCGTTCACAGCGGTTGAGGTAGTGCAAATAGGAGATACAGTGATACAGTGAGAGGTAGTGCAAATTTGAGATACATTGTATTAAGAGTCCGCTCATACGGTGGATGTGTGTGTGTGTGTGTGTGTGTGTGTGTGTGTGTGTGTATGTGTGTATGTGTGAGAGAGAGAGCTGGTAGTTCAGTTCTGGGTGTTAAGAAGCAGTTATGCAGCTGCTCAGGACGCTCTGGATGGTCCCTCTGAAGAACATTGTCAGAATGGGGGGAGGTAGATGGGCTTTCCTCAGCCTCCGCAGGTAGTAGTGGTACTGCTGGGCTTTCTTGCTGATGGAGGTGGTGTTGAGTGACCAGGTGAAGTTCTCCGCTAGATGCACACCAAGGAATTTGGTGCTCTCGACGATCTCCACAGGGGATCCGTCAATGAACAGCGGAGAATGGTCACTCTGTGCTCTCCTAAAGTCAACAACCATCTCTTTTGTCTTGTCAACATTCAAAGACAGGCTGTTGGCTTTACACCAGGCTGTTAGACGTTGCACTTCCTCTCTGTATGCTGACTCGTCGTTCTTGCTGATGAGACCCACCACGGTTGTGTCATCGGGGAACTTGACGATGTGGTTCGAACTGTGCATTGCTGCACAGTCGTGAGTCAGCAAAGTGAACAGCAGTGGGCTGAGCACACAACCCTGAGGGGCTGCAGTGCTCAGTGTGGTGGTGCTGGAGAGGCTGTTCCCAATTCTGACTGACTGAGGTCTCCCTGTCAGGAAGCCCAGGATGAACAGCAGAGGGAGGTGTTCAGGCCCAGCAGGCTCAGTTTCTCAATCAGGTGCTGAGGGATGATTGTGTTGAATGCTGAACTAAAGTCTATGAACAGCATTCGTACATATGTGTCCTTATTGTCCAGGTGTGTGAGGGACAGATGGAGGGTTGTGGTGATGTCCAAGGTTGCGAGCAGTGGCTCAAAGGGAGATCATGGAGTTGTTCAGAGATAATGCAAGATCCTGGGCTGGGGATGAATCACCTGGGATGACCAGCAGTTCAGTTTTGTTGTGATTGAGTTTCAGCTAATGAGTTGTCATCCAGTGGGGGATGGTGGCTAGCATGTTTGCCTCACACCTCCAGGGTTGGGGGTTTGATTCCTGCCTCCATGATGTGTGTGTGTGGAGTTTGCATGTACTCCCCGTGCCTTGGGGGTTTCCTCCCCCAGTCCAAAGACATGCACTGTAGGTTGATTGGCATCTCTAAATTGTCCGTAGTGTTTGACTGATTGAGCCCTGCAATAGACTGGCATCCTGTCTAGAGTGTACCCTGCCTTGTGCCTGTAGTCTCCTGGGATAGACTGTATTAAAACACAATTAAATTACACCTGTGTCTGAAATCACGCAAAAAAAAGACTAGATTAATTAGTAAAAACATTTAAATAATTTAGAGATGTGTTTGTGGACTAATCACTGTATCTGTCGATCAGAGGTACATGCTCACTGAACATTATTAAGACCAGGACAAATTCAATTTTATTTCAATGTTATTTGTGTAGCACTTTTAACAATGGACAATGACACCAAGCAACTTTACATAAATATATAAATTATGCTTTATTTACAGTTTCAATAAGCTTATGCAATGTCTCAACAATTTATTTTCATCCAGATTTGAAGTCATTTCTAGCCAAGATCTTGTACTAATGATGGAAGACTGATCGCTGCATAAAATCCATCATTTGGCAGACACCCTTATCCAGAGCAACTTACAATTTATCTCATTTTATACAACTAAGCAATTAAGAGTTAAGGGCCTTGCTCAGGGGTCCAGCAGCAGCAGCTTGGTGAACCTGGGCTTCAAACTCACAACTTTCTGAACAGTAGCCCAACACCTTAACCACTGAGCTACCACAGCCCCAGCACAGCCCAAAGATTCTTGATGAATCCTGGAATTTTTATCTTGGAATATCCCCCTGTGCCATTAAGCAAGAAAAAATCCACTGATGGTACACTCCTGAAGAAATCTTAAGACTGGGGGAAACATTACAAGTATCTGCATTTTGCGCTGGTGGATCGTAACCAGGTTGTAAGTACTGCTTCAAAATGCCAAAAGAATAAACAAGAGATGAAAAACAGATAGCAGGCAATTTATTGAAAACTGAATTTAAACTCAAACAGGCTGTTCATCAGCTAATCAAAAGTTTAAGTCCGTAGGCCAAAAAGGACTGGAAATATTCGTTTCAGCATGCTTGATGCAACTGTTTCCAGGAGGGTGGTGGGAACGTTGTTCCATGTAGTGAAGATGGCTTCACAAAGGGCATCCACAGTCTAAAACTGACGTCCGTTTTTGTAAACTACCCTTGCCGTCCATCCCCAAACGTTCTCAATGGGACTTACCCTGATGCACCCATCACTCTAGAATGGAGTAAATCAGGACTCATTCCAATTTTTATGCTCTCTTGCAAACTGAAGCCTTTCTTCCAAGTAGCCTCACTGATACATGGTTATTTTAAAGCTACACAGCCGTTTAATCCCTATCCCTTGACTTCTCTTCACATTGTGTGTGTGGATGTGCTCTTAATGTCTCTGTAAAACAAAGTCGTGAGTTGTTGTTGTTGTTTACGATTTGATTTCACCAAACAGTTAAGTGATCTCCAATAACCACATTTTTTCCTTGAAGATGATTTACTACTGACCTTCCAGCTTTTAATAATGTGTAGACAGTTCTTAAGCCAAGCTTAGTAGTTTCAACTCCTTAGCTGTTTTCTTTGCTTGATGCAGGCCTATAATCTGACCCTTCTGAAACGCCTTTTCCATGACCAGAGGATATGTCTTCCGATGTGGTTGTTTAAGAAAAGAGAAGCTACTCACTGCATCAGTGAGAGCGAGAGCGAGAGCGAGAGCGAAACGGGGGGGAGAGAGAGAGAGAAACGGGGGAGAGAGAGAGAGAGAGAGAGAAACGGGGGAGAGAGAGAGAGAGAGAGAGAAATGGGGGGGAGAGAGAGAGAGAGAAACGGGGGAGAGAGAGAGAGAGAGAAACAGGGGAGAGAGAGAGAGAAACAGGGGAGAGAGAGAAACGGGGGAGAGAGAGAGAGAAGAAGGGGAGAGAGAGAGAGAGAAAGGGAGGGGAGAAAGGGGGGGAGAGAGAGAAGGGGGGGAGAGAAAGGGGGAGAGAGAAAGGGGGGACGGGGAGGGGACAAGGGGGGACGGAGGGGGGACGGGGAGGGGACAAGGGGGGACGGAGAGGGGACAAGGGGGGACGGGGAGGGGACGGGGGGGAGAGGAACGGGGGGGACGGGGGGGAGAGGAACGGGGGGGGACGGGGGGAGAGGAACGGGGGGGGACGGGGGGGAGAGGAACGGGGGGGGACGGGGGGGACGGGAGGGAGAGAGAGGGAGAGAGAGTATATAAACACTATATAAACGACTATAAACGGCTGGCTGTAATGGCTGCACAGTGAAATACAGACCCTTCCATTATGGCGGGCGCGCTGACGTGTCGTGGGAGCTAACACAGCGCGGCTAATTTGCTTTGCGGTCACCCATGGAAACGAAGCTGCGCGCTGAAGGGAAGTGGGCTGAGTCTGGTACACGAGTCTAAACACTATCTGCGATAAAGTGTAATATTTTCAGACGAGTCCCTGGTGTGCGGTGGTGGTGTTGGGCAGTTCACCTCCCTTACACGCTTCCTTGGAGTTTTTAACAGGTTTCTGTAACGTTATTTCGGACCGGAAGTCGAATCGGATCGGTGGAGAACATTTGACATTTTTCTCACCAAACTGGTTTTCTTTTAATATCTTTAAAGTATACAGATTTGGATTTTGTCCCTTGTTTGGTGTAAAGGATTGTAATAAATTAAACCAAACTAAAATGAGCGGGGCAAATCAGCCGGAAATTGAGCTCTTTGTGAAGGTAAGTCTCTGGATTATACTGAGGAAAAACTATTTACAGTAAAACTATTATTCTACTGTTTTTTATCATATTACGGTTAATTTACTAGTCAGTGAGTCTGATTTAAGATCTTTATGGATGGGGAACATCAGTAAGAGCTGACACTTTACACATTTAAAGGCTTATTTATGAATGCACTACCGCCTCGTGTAAGATGAAGTTATTATAGTAGTTTACACAACTGTAACAGTGATGCTTTTATAACAATTACTCTGCATTAAATCTCTAGTTTAATAATCGCATCTTATCAAAATGTATTTGATCAGTACTGACCTGATAATAAACTACCTGTGATAAACGGTTTCGATAACAGTGCAAGGTGTAATCGCGTTCCAAAATAGTCGCCGAGTGAGCATGTAGTGCCCTTGGTCTGCGTTATGTAAGAGCGGTTTGTAGTGCGCTCGTATAGGGTGCTCGCGGGTTTTAGGACGCGGCCTCGCTTTTCCGCTTTAAAGGACAAAATGGAGTTTGAATTTAAAACCAGAAAAAAAGTGTTCTAACGGACGTTTTTAATAAAGGCGCCGCCATTTTGTAAACCTTAACCCTGAAATTAAGGTGTATTTTGTGGGGTTTTTTAATCCATTGATGTAAAATCCTAACTTAATCAAAACAGAGGGGCGTTGTCCCTTGAGAGAGAGAGAGAGAGAGAGAGAGGGAGAGAGAGAGAGAGAGAGAGAGGGAGGAAAGCTTTTTCAGTGCCCTGAGGGAAATTTGTGTATTTTCTCAGGCTGAGGTAAAGAGGCACATTAATAAAGAGGTCATTGTGTGGAGGAAAGTGTGTATATTGTCCTTCTTTCCCTTCAGTATGAAAGCAGGTATTGTTTGACACCCAGCCGCTTTCAGTTTTCTCCCATTTCCGCACACAGACCTGTTGATTCTGCGCCACTCTTGAAGACTTTTTCACCACACACACTACACCCTGTGTAGCTTGATGTTGCGTATTTATAATATTTTCTTAATAGAATCATCATCAACTTGAAATATGCACACACTTCAGTCTAGCCAAGGTCATGTCAATGTCAGTGAACTACAGTGCTGCTAACTCTTTCAGTGGGAAAGTACCTTACAACGGTCACTGGAAGCAGCTAGATGACTTCATGTACCCAGCGTTACTTGTTGAACGTGATGGGCGTCGTTTGCATATTAAACTCTGTTGAGGATCTGATTACGGATGAAACAATGCACTTTTGTTACTATAAATATACCAGGTTTAAAATAGAAAACCTGGAAATGTGTGTGAATAAACAATAGTGACTAATCATTGGGTACAGTGAAAGCACTGGTTAAAATTAGCGTGGTTAATTCACGAGGTAGCTAGTTAACCAGCCAGTGTGACTCCATACAGAGTCTGAAGCAAAGCGAGTCTTGGTTTACTGACTAATAAACATTTCAGTATCTAGTTAGAAAGCTTATGCTAGGCAGACATTGGCTTTCTGCCCTAACTAGCTAGCAAAGTAAAGTTGATAGCATGAAAGAACATAATGCAGCCATTATATATACATACACACACACACACACACACACACACACATGTATAATGGTTAACATACTGACCATCTGTTCAGCAGTGAGGGGATAAGGATGTTTGTTTTGCACTGTATCAAATTCCCCTATTGTAACACTGGGACATTATGCAGTCAAATAGTGAGTGAAAAAAAACATAAAACATCCATAAGTTGCACACATAAGTTTATACTTATTTTTAAAAATAATAATGTGGAACAACTTTAATTGGATTTATCTCAGATTAGTAATACAAAATTGATTGTGATATGAGTGACCTGGTGTAAACTGAAGTGTGTGTGTGTGTGTGTGTGTGTTTGTAGGCGGGCAGTGATGGACAGAGCATTGGGAACTGTCCTTTCTCCCAGAGGCTATTTATGGTGCTGTGGCTTAAAGGAGTGACGTTTAACGTGACCACCGTCGACATGAAGAGGTATGTGTGTGTGTGTGTTTGACCACTTCCTTCACTTCTGCTTTCACTTCATACACTTCATAAAGTCTTCTGTTTATAGCTGCTTATGTTTTACACACACTGTAAATCATCTTCCGTATTTAAAGAATGAAATGTCTAAATAAAATTCAGGAAGCCGGACATCCTGAAGGACCTGGCTCCAGGGGCCCAGCCCCCGTTCCTGTTGTATGGACGGGAAGTGAAAACAGACACCAACAAGATCGAGGAGTTTATTGAGGAGCACCTCTGCCCTCCTAAGTACGCACTCATTCATTTAATCTTTAACATTTATTTATTTATTTATTTATTTATTTTTTTAGTATATAGAGAACTGGATGGAGAATTAGGGGTGGATTATTAGATGAATAGAAAGTTGGAAGGCTGGCTGGCTTGATGGATAGATAGTATGGATTGATGCATTCGTAGATAAGTGGATGGATGGCTGGATGGGTGGCTGTGTAAGTAATTGGATGGATGATGGGCAGGCTAGGTAAGTAATTGGATGGATGGATGAATGGGTGGATGGATGGATGGGCAGGTGGGCGGGGTAAGTAGATGGATGGGTGGATTGATGGGTGGGTAAGTAGATGGATGGATGGATGGACAGGCGGGCGGGTTAAGTAACTGGATGGATGGATGGATGGATGGATGGGCGGGCAGGCGGGCAGGCGGGCGGGTTAAGTAACTGGGTGGATGGATGGATGGATTGATGGGCAGGCTGGGTAAGTAACTGGATGGATGGATGGGCAGGCGGGCGGGTTAAGTAACTGGGTGGATGGATGGATGGATGGATGGGCAGGCGGGCGGGTTAAGTAACTGGGTGGATGGATGGATGGATGGATGGGCAGGCGGGTGGGTTAAGTAACTGGGTGGATGGATGGATGGATTGATGGGCAGGCTGGGTAAGTAACTGGATGGATAGATGGATGGATGGGCAGGCGGGCGGGTTAAGTAACTGGGTGGATGGATGGATGGATGGATGGATTGATGGGCAGGCTGGGTAAGTAACTGGATGGATGGATGGGCAGGCGGGCGGGTTAAGTAACTGGGTGGATGGATGGATGGATGATTAGATGAATAGATGCATGAACGATTGAGAGTTGTTTGATCTATCACCTTGCTAACTTTTGTTGGTTCTCTGGTTGCTGCCCCCTAACACACACACACACACACACACACACACACACACACACACACACACACACACACACAGGTATCCTCGTCTGGCTGCCCGTAACCCAGAGTCCAACACTGCTGGCATGGATGTCTTCTCTAAATTCTCTGCCTACATCAAGAACTCCAACCCTGCCATGAATGACAGTGAGTTCTACAGTACTACTACTAATAACAATAATAATAATAATAATAATAATAATAATAATAATAATAAACTAATTGTGTGTGTTTTGTGTGTGTAGACCTGGAGAAAGGCCTGTTGAAGGCACTGATGAAGCTGGATGATTACCTCAGCTCTCCTCTACCTGACGAGATTGACGAGAACAGCACTGAAGATGTCACCACATCATCCCGCCCCTTCCTGGATGGACAGGATCTCACACTGGCTGACTGCAACCTTCTGCCCAAGTTACACATCGTCAAGGTGACGCATCATAGCTAATAAAGCTAGCGCCCGAACTGTTTACTATCACTGTCAGCGCTCTCACTCACTCTCTCTCTCTCTCTCTCTCTCTCTCTCTTTTTCTCAGGTGGTGTGTCAGAAGTTTCGGAATTTCTCCATCCCTCGCTCTCTGGTGTCCCTATGGCGATACCTGGATGCTGCATACGCGCGTGAGGAATTCTCCTCCACATGCCCGAGTGACGCGGAGATCCACATTGCCTACTCATCTGTTGTTAAAGCTCTCAAATAAACACACATACACAATTTTGTATATAAAAACACACACACAAGGGTTCTCATTTGTTGGCATTTCAGTAGCTGTTAAAGGGACGGTTCCAAATTTGCATCTTTGCATATGTTTGCAAATTTTACATCAGTCATAGTGAATGATATTAGAAGGTCATCTACGTCTGCTGAAAAATGACCGCACTTACTGGATCACAGATCACTCTGTATTAGAGGACACGCCCCCTAAATTTGAATATCCTTATGTAACGGTTATATAAACAAAGCTGTAATGTTGCGAGTTTGACACGGGAAATCGAACATATGCTCATGAGATCACTGTTGCTAGGCAACAACATGCACCCAAGCAGGAACTAGCTAATGACTGAAGTAATCATTTATCTAACTAGCACAAAGTCTTTTATTTATTCTATTTTTCATGTAGGTGAACTTTAACCTCACAAAATCAGGGGCCTTTCTAAAGGGCGTGGCACTTCCTTCTGAAAACACACAACTCATACAGCTAGTTGAAGCTGAAGTTGAAGTATTTGCTGAACCGCCTCTTTAACACACAAAGCACTTTTGCAGTAGGGAGACTGGATCCAGACCTGTTAGGAAGCGTGCTAGTGTTTCCATACACACCTCTTCTACTTTCTGCTCTGTTTTTTTTCTGCTCTGTTCTCTCACACATTTGTGCTTCAGCTCATCAACCCTATTTTTTATTTTTTTGGCTTCAGACACGCACTGAGGATGTATCTTATGTTCCCACGCTTAGCTGAATTCATACATACACAAACTTTTTCCAAACAGTCCGAAAGGGGCGGGGTTTAAGTCAAATGTAGCCAGCCAATCACAAACTCATTCATATGACATCACTAGTTCATGTTACTGACCATATAATTGTTAGCTAGCTTAACCTCACATGGTTATGGAACGTTTATGCTAACCACCTGTCTTTAGCTAAATAAATGAAATCTAGCTAGCTGATTGGACCGCAGAGCATCTGTGAGCAGGATGTCGTTGGCTTGCATACGTTCTCTGTTCCTGTTTCGGAAACGAAACCCTATTTGCTCAGCGCGTGGTGGCGATGAAGCAACGGTGCAGTTGGCTTGGCTAATAACACAGTCTTACACCATGCACTCGCTCTCACAGCAGCTGCTTCTTATCTGATGTGCTTTACTGCACTAGTGTGAGAAGGAACGAAGGGAAACAGTTTTCTCTTAGAGAAAGGGGGCGGAGCTATGTGGTAGCACTGTGATTTCAGGGGTTTTTTGATACTAGAGACACAATAGTGTGAAGGTGTTGAATTTCTCTGCTGCACAGTACAGGCTCTGAGACGGAGGCGTGTGCACTGTGTGAGTTGTGCAGGTAGAGAACTCAGTGAGGTTGTGGGTGTTGATCTGGTGAACCACACTGTTGTTTTTGGCTCGTATACACACACATTCCTGCCATTATTTCAACACAATGGATCATTTGGAAGGAGAATAACACAAAGGAATCTTCAGGATTGACCCTAACTCAAGAGAGAGATTTGCCCCGCCCATTTTGGTTCTTTTTGATTGGACGATTGCAGAATGACTCGAGTGTAACGTGCGTGCTCTACTTGTATATTTTTATAAGAAACGTTACTTGTAAAGTGCCAGACTGATGATTGAGATTTGAGAAATAAGAGCAGATGCAGGTTTCCTGTAAAACAAGGAAGTGCGAATGTCCACAGCAGCGAGAGGTAAACCACAGAGCAAAGCCCTCTCCTCCTGCCCCTCAGCCTGTAACCTCGCCGTCCTTTTCTTCTCCCTCCTCCTCCTCCTCCTCGCTCCGTCTTCTCGCGCTTCCTCTGCACTTATTTCCTTCCTCATTCTGCTGAACCCTGGGCGTGTACGAGCTGATATCAACGCTCGTCTGCAGCCACCATGCAGGACCCACTTAGATCAGATCCAGATAATCAAATGGAGATGTGTGTTGTCTTTTGTATTCTTTTTTTATAAGTACGCAAATACATGTGCCTTAATAAAGAACCTTAAAAAACGTGCTGGATTTATTTATTAACAAATAATAAACAGACTCGAGGCAGTGGACTGATGCAGAGAGACTTCTCTAGAAACTCATGACTAAAGTGATGTAAGAATTTCAGTTTTTCTGTACGGCTATTACAAAAGCTAATGATTTATCTAAGTAGCATGTATCTACTGAGTCTTTATATAGAAACATTGTAAAAATACAGTGACTTTACTGTTTCCCTCAGGCGACATTAGTTTTAACATCAGCTGCTGCTTACATTATATTATATGTATAATGTATAGAACCTGCTCCGAGTAATTCATAATCAACATTCATTGTTCTAGAACACTCCTGTCAGTTACAGAGGCTTTGTGCTGTTAAAGCTGTGAGAGTGAGAAAGGTAACTGTTCTCATATATATATATATATATATATTGTGTATGTGTGTGGCGAGTGTGATCTAGACTATGACTCATTGCAAACACTCAAATACACTTATTACGTATGTGTATGTGTGTGTCACTGTGGGTGCCATAAATGAGCATTTTATTAGTGATCCATCCAGTGAATGGTGTGCAAATAGTTTAGCTCCGTGTGTGTGTGTGGTTTCATGCTGAGCCCAGCAAGCTAGTGAGCGCCAGGCAGACGAGGCTCAGTGCTGTTTGGCTCCAGCAGGGGGCAGAAGGCGTTGTGGCCGCAGCGTTACACAGGTCAGTGTCGCAGCAGCGTGTGGTGAAGGTGAAGACAAGTCCTGCAACACGTTTCTCTCCAGCAACACCACACATAGACGGTGTGGTACAGTTCTTGTCATTCAGCACAAAACGTCTGGAGTCTGAGGAAGAACAGCAACAAGAACAAGAGAGTTCACATGTCCAGGAAAACCCCAGATGAAAAACTATTCAGTTTTGTGTTGTTGTGGTGTCTCCACTGTAACACACAGGTCCTAGAATTACTCCTGTAAGGTGTTTAAAATGGAAAATGTATTATTTCACTTATATATCTAATGTGAGCTAACTACAACAGCAAGGAGATCAATACAGCAACACCACCCTGCTTAGAAATCTAAACTACACCAGTCCAAGAAGGCTGTATCTGGTCTAGCTGCTCACCCAGGCTGGTCTAGGTAGTGATAGGCTGGTTTGCTAGTTTGGCTCCCAGATATATCCAATCTGACCAGCAAGCACAAGCCTGACCAACTAGATTTAAGGTTTTATGTGTCCAAAACTACTGTAAAAGCCTGTGAGTGTGCAAATCCTCATTAAACAGTTAGAATTTGTGTGATCTGTTAGATCCAGTCTATATATTTCCAAAATCCTCTCTAAAGCCATCACACCTGACCAGCTAGAAGCAACCCCCAAGTGTTCAAATCCCCTCTAAAACATCCCAGATTCAGTCTGGCCAGAAAGAACCAGCCCCAACCAGCTAGACTCAGTTAGGATCAGTCTGACCAGTTAGGATCAGTCTAACCAACCAATCTGACCAGTTAGGATCAGTCTGACCAACCAATCTGACCAGTTAGGATCAGTCTGACCAACCAATCTGACCAGTTAGGATCAGTCTGACCAACCAATCGGACAAGTTAAGGTCAGTCAGACCAACCAGTCTGACCAGTTAGGATCAGTCTAACCAACCAGTCTGACCAGTTAGGAGAAGTCTACCCTCCCAGTCTGACTAGCTGATAGCAGTAAGAAGTTCAGGTCAGAGGCTGTTTTTCAGCAAGCCATTGTGAAGTGTATATAAAGTAAATAATGCTATGAATAATCAGTCTGTAGTTTATGGAATCATTAGAGCAGCCAAGTGTCCCTCAAGGGGGGGGGGGGGGGGAAAAGTCCCCCCCAGGGGTGGAGCCCCTCATTTGACTGATAGTCCTCCTCCCCAGTGGTTCTCTTTTGGCTGTGTTTATTGGTTTGCTGTAACTGTTGTGTGGCAGTGTGTGTGGTATTGGTTTGAGTGTTGTGTGTGTGTGTGTGTGTGTGCGTGTGTGTGTGTGTGTGTGTGTGTGTGTGTGTGTGTGTGTGTGTGTGTGTGTGTGTGTGTGTGTGTGTGTGTGTTCGTGTGTTGTGTGTTCGTGTTCTCTCACCCTTCATGGCTGTGGCTGTGGCGTACAGGCAGCGTTCACCTGCAGCACATTTCTTAGGGTGAGGCTGGCAGTCAAGTGGAGAGATGCTTGAAAACACACACGTGTAGCAGGTGAGACAGACCGCTGAGAGACAGACAGGGAGGTGATAATGAGATGGTGCACACACACACACACACACACACACACAAGCCCCGAGATGGACAGAAACCCCCTGATGGGAAAAAGGGTGAATGAAATGAAGAAATGGAAATCATTCAGTTGTAATGATTATTACAGAATAGATATTATTCATTTAAAACTCTATGATTATTAACATTACATGGGATCAATTAACTACATTGAAAAGGAACTACAGTCATTAAAGCTGGGTCTGAAAAAAACAGAATATTTACAAAATTATATTTTCATGCCAATTAAATGTGGCTTTTAAATGTGAACAGCTGAAATAAATAATGATCTTAACATTTATTATACTGTTACATTGTGGTAGCTTTCGTTTTGTTTTGTTTTGTTTTGTGCAACAGAGTTCACCAAAAATTAGAAGAATAAATAAAGTTCTGATGTAGGTGACGCCCACTTCTGGTTTAAACAGAAATATGAACAGATATTTGGAGAATTATAGATACCGATATGGATGGTGGCTTTTCTGAGATTAGATGATATTCCAATGCCAAGAGCGCCATCTAGTGCTAACATAAGTAATGGCACCTAGGGCCCAACCTAGTAGAGAAATAATGACCTGTCTGACCACTACGGTGGCTGATTAGTACAAAACACAATAACAAATCCGAAAACACAATAACAATTCTGACAAAGCGGAAAAGGTAGGTATAGTTTTCACGAATGGAATTCTTCCCTCTGATTGGACGAGACATCAGTCACTCAGGATATACAGGAAGTCCAGCAGGCTGCAGCAGTAGAGAGTGGATTGGTGTGTGTATGAACACAGCTCTGCTCTTATAGCGCTCCTTACATCCTTTAATCTGGAATAGTTTGGTCTTCCGAACATTCCTGGTGTGTTTTTAGAGATCGCAAACTAATCTTTACGCCATGATACGCTATCACTATATCCAAAATCACGCCACATGAACGTTCCTCAAAGTAGCGCTGAATGAACTCCATTTTCTTATAAAGATAAATATATATGTTTATTTTCTTTAACAGATTTAAAATTGCACTACTCCACACATGTACACGAAATAAAGTTAGACACACAATTTCCTACTTCCTGTATATCCTGAGTGACAGATGTCTCGTCCAATCAGAGGGAAGAATTCCATTCGCAAGCTATACCTACCTTTTCCGCTTTGCCTGAATTTTCCTTGTGTTTTCTAATTTGTTACTGTGTTTGTTTTTTTTATTGTGTTTTGCATTTCTCGGCCACAACAGACTTCAGATAATAAAACAAACCCTAAACCCTAAATCACACCATGCCTCTTTTGTCTGGAGCTGGCAGGACAGATAAGGAGGTGCAGGTGGAGGAAACTGGAACATGGTGACATTATGGTGGTCATAATGGGGAGGAGAAGAGATGAATAAATAGTTATACTGTGGAGAGAAAAGTGCTTTGTCTTCAGTCACACTGTTCTGCTTGTTCAGGTTCCACCCACCACATTTCAGCCATGCTGAAGGCTTTATCAGTTTCCTCAGAGTGAAACAACAAGCGGCCAGTGTTCAGGACAGCTCACAGAGTCACATGCATGATGAGTCGTTCATAAAGGAGTCGACTCTTTGAATCAATTGCAACAAATATCAAATTACATGGGAAAACTATTCCTACTAAAATAATAATAATAATAATAATAATAATAATAATAATAATAATAACAATAATAATAATAATAATAATAATAATAATAATAATAACAATAATAAAAATGTGGGTTTTTTTTGTTTAAAGCTGTATATAAGCGTATAGATTTTTGAGTGTATATTGATTTTGTTATTGAGTGTCATGAGAAATGTCACAGCTGTTGGTGAACACTGAGTTTGACTCCCAGCTGTGTGTGGGAGGTGTTACACACATCTGTCTGTATGTTTTATAAAAATAAAAAAAAACCTCATGAAAAAGTTTCAGGTTTTGGTTTAAATAAATTCATTAAAAATGTGTTTCTCGGAAGAGGAAAGAGTCGACTCTAAATGATTTAACTCACTGAAAAGATTATACATTTATCTGAAAACAAACATTCCTAAACTAATATGTAAAGTCTCATGACTCTGACTCAGGAATGAAGGGGCTAGTGAAGATGACTGAATAAACTCAGCAAACACGAGCTCTCCTTCTCTGTACCACGGGATTCAGATTTGAGCATGATGAGATCCTCCCATCTTAGATTTGCTTCCAACAGCACTGTAATTCGCAGTGGACCTCACAAGCCCTGTTTTCTGGCCTGGAAATTAGCCTCGCCCCAATTTTGTTCGAAATTACAAACCCTGTAGAAGTGATACATAGAAATGCACAAGTACTAAAAAAAGGATTAGCTTGGAGACGATCGATCCTGAAGATGTGTGAAACATTTCAATCTGAGCTTGGTTGAGCTTTATAGAGCTGTAATTTAAAGCGTCATCTAGTCAACTTCTATACACCACTTCACTTCATATCACATCACATCACATCAGTTTACATCACATCACTTCACTTCACATCACATCACATCACTTTACATCACATCACTTCACTTCACATCACATAACATCAGTTTACATCACATCACATCACTTCACCTCACATCACATCACTTTACATCACATCACTTTACATCACATCACATCACTTCACATCACATCACTTCACTTTACATCACATAACTCCACATCACATCACATCACTTCACATCACATCACTTTACATCACATCACACCACTTCACATCACTTCACTTCACATCACATCACTTCACATCACATAACTTCACATCACATCACTTCACATCACTTCACATCGCATCACATCACTTCACATAACTTCACATCACTTCACTTCACATCACATCACTTCACATCACATCACTTCACATCACATCACTTCACATCACTTCACTTCACATCACTTTACATCACATCACTTCACATCACATCACTTCACATAACTTCACATCACATCACTTCACATCACATCACTTCACTTCACATCACATCACATCACATCACATCACATCACTTCACATCACATCACTTCACATCACTTCACTTCACATCACATCACTTCACATCGCATCGCATCGCATCACATCACATCACTTCACATCACTTCACATAACTTCACTTCACATCACATCACTTCACATCACTTCACATAACTTCACTTCACATCACATCACTTCACTTTACATCACATAACTCCACATCACATCACTTCACATCACATCACTTTACATCACATCACACCACTTCACATCACTTCACATCACATCACTTCACATCACATAACTTCACATCACATCACTTCACATCACTTCACATCGCATCACATCACTTCACATAACTTCACATCACTTCACTTCACATCACATCACATCACATCACATCACTTCACATCACTTCACATCACTTCACTTCACATCACTTTACATCACATCACTTCACATCACTTCACATCACATCACTTCACATCACATCACTTCACATCACATCACTTCACATCACTTCACATAACTTCACATCACATCACTTCACATCACATCACTTCACTTCACTTCACATCACATCACATCACATCACTTCACATCACATCACATCACTTCACTTCACTTCACATCACTTTACATCACATCACATCACATCACTTCACATCACTTCACATCACATCACATCACATCACATCACTTCACATCACTTCACATCACTTCACATCACATCACATAACTTCACATCACATCACATCACATCACATCACTTTACATCACATCACTTCACATCACATCACGTCACTTCACATAACTTCACATCACTTTACATCACATCACTTCATATCACTTCACATCACATCACTTCACATCACTTCACATAACTTCACTTCACTTCACATCACATCACTTCACATCACATCACATCACATCACTTCACATCACTTCACATCACATCACATCACTTCACGTCACATCACTTCACATCACTTTACATCACATCACTTCACTTCACATCACTTCACATCACATCACTTCACATCACATCACATCACTTCACATCACTTCACATCACTTCACATCACATCACATCACTTCACTTCACATCACTTCACATCACTTCACATCACATCACATCACATCACATCACATCACTTCACTTCACATCACATCACTTTACATCACTTCACATCACATCACATCACTTTACATCACATCACATCACATCACTTCACATCACTTCACATCACATCACATCACTTCACTTCACATCACTTCACATCGCATCACTTCACATCGCATCGCATCACATCACATCACATCACTTCACATAACTTCACTTCAAATCACATCACTTCACATCACTTCACATAACTTCACTTCACATCACATCACTTCACTTCACTTCACATCACTTTACATCACATCACATCACTTCACATAACTTCACATCACATCACTTCACATCACATCACTTTACATCGCATCACATCACATCACTTCACATCACATCACTTCACATCATGAGAAATTGATGTCACTTTACATCAATTCACTTTACATCACTTCACATTACATCACTTCACATTACATCACTTCACTTTACATCACTTTACATCACTTTACATCACTTCACATCACATCACATCACTACACTACATCACTTCACTTCACATCACATCACTTCACATCACATCACATCACTACACTACATCACTTCACTTCACATCACTTCACATCACATCACATCACTTCACATCACATCACATCACATCACATCACTTCACATCATGAGAAATGTCACAGCTGTTGGTGAACACTGAGTTTGACTCCCAGCTGTGTGTGGGAGGTGTTACACACATCTGTCTGTATGTTTTGTTTAAAAAAAACCTCATGAAAAAGTTTCAGGTTTTGGTTTAAATAAATTCATTAAAAATGTGTTTCTCGGAAGAGGAAAGAGTCGACTCTAAATGATTTAACTCACTGAAAAGATTATACATTTATCTGAAAACAAACATTCCTAAACTAATATGTAAAGTCTCATGACTCTGACTCAGGAATGAAGGGGCTAGTGAAGATGACTGAATAAACTCAGCAAACACGAACTCTCCTTCTCTGTACCACGGGATTCAGATTTGAGCATGATGAGATCCTCCCATCTTAGATTTGCTTCCAACAGCACTGTATTTCGCAGTGGACCTCACAAGCCCTGTTTTCTGGCCTGGAAATTAACCTCGCCCCAATTTTGTTCCAAATTACAAACCCTGTAGAAGTGATACATAGAAATGCACGAGTACTAAAAAAAGGATTAGTTTGGAGACGATCGATCCTGAAGATGTGTGAAACATTTCAATCTGAGCTTGGTTGTGCTTTATAGAGCTGTAATTTAAAGCATCATCTAGTCACCTTCTATACACCACTTCACTTCATATCACATCACATCAGTTTACATCACATCACATCACATCAGTTTACATCACATCACTTCACATCACATCACATCACATCACTTTACATCACATCACTTTATATCACATCACATCACATCACTTTACATCACATCACTTTACATCACTTCACATCACTTCACTTCACTTCACTTCACATCACATCACTTCACATCACATCACATCACTTCACATCACATCACTTCACTTCACTTGACGTTACTTGACATCACTTCACTTCACATCACATCACTTCACTTCACATCACATCACTTCACTTCACTTGACGTTACTTGACATCACTTCACATCACATCACATCACATAACTTCACATCACATCACATCACATCACATCACATCACTTTACATCACATCACTTCACATCACATCACGTCACTTCACATAACTTCACATCACTTTACATCACATCACTTCATATCACTTCACATCACATCACTTCACATCACTTCACATAACTTCACTTCACTTCACATCACATCACTTCACATCACATCACATCACATCACTTCACATCACTTCACATCACATCACATCACTTCACGTCACATCACTTCACATCACTTTACATCACTTCATATAACTTCACATCACTTCACATAACTTCACATCACTTTACATCACATCACATCACTTCACATCACATCACATCACTTCACTTCACTTCACTTTACATCACTTCACATCACATCACTTCACTTTACATCACTTCACATCACTTCATATAACTTCACATCACTTCACATAACTTCACATCACTTCACTTCACTTCACATAACTTCACATCACTTCACTTCACATCACTTCACATAACTTCACATCACTTCACTTCACATCACTTCACATCACATCACTTCACTTCACTTTACATCACTTCACATCACTTCACATCACTTCACTTTACATCACATCACTTTACATCACATCACTTTACTTCACATCACATCACATTATATCACATCACATCACATCACTTCACTTGACTTTACTTGACATCACATCACTTCACTTCACATCACATCACATCATATCACTACACTTTACATCACTTCACTTCACTTCACATGACTATACTTGACATCACTTCACTTCACATCACTTCACATCACATCACTTCACATCACTTCACATTACATCACTTCACTTTACATCACTTCACTTCACTTTACATCACATCACATCACTTCACTTCACATCACTCCACTTTACATCACTTCACTTCACATCACTTCACATCACTTCACATCACATCACTTCACTTTACATCACTTCACATCACTTCACATCACTTCACTTCACTTCACATCACTTCACTTTACATCACTTCACTTCACTTTACATCACTTCACTTCACTTCACATCACATCACATCACTTTACATCACTTCACTTTATATCACATCACATCACTTCACATCACTTCACATCACTTCACTTCACTTCACTTTACATCACTTCACTTTACATCACATCACTTCACTTTACATCACTTCACTTTACATCACTTCACTTCACTTTACATCACATCACTTCACATCACATCACATCACTTCACTTCACTTTACATCAATTCACATCACATCACATCACTTTACATGACATCACATCACTTCACATCACATCACTTCACTTCACATCACTTCACTTCACATCACTTCACATCGCATCGCATCACATCACATCACTTCACATCACTTCACATAACTTCACTTCACATCACATCACTTCACTTCACTTCACATCACTTTACATCACATCACATCACATCACTTCACATAACTTCACATCACTTCACATCACATCACTTTACATCGCATCACATCACATCACTTCACATCACATCACATCACACCACTTTACATCACATCATTTTACATCACATCACTTCACTTCACATCACTTCACTTCACATCACATCACATCACTTCACATCACATCACTTTACATCACATCACTTCACATCCCTTCACATCACATCACTTCACATCACTTCACATCACATCACTTCACATAACTTCACATCACATCACTTCACTTCACATCACTTCACATCACATCACATCACTTCACTTCACATCACTTCACATCACTTCACTTCACATCACATCACTTCACATAACTTCACATCACATAACTTCACATCATTTCACATCACATCACATCATTTCACATCACTTCACATCACTTGACTTCACATCACGTCACATCACTTTACATCACATCACTTCACTTCACATCACATCACATCACTTTACATCTCTTCACTTCACATCACATCACGTCACTTCACATAACTTCACATCACTTCACATCACATCACGTCACTTCACATAACTTCACATCACTTTACATCACATCACATCACATCACTTCACATCACTTCACATCACATCACATCACTTCACATCACATCACATCACATCACTTCACTTCACATCACTTCACATAACTTCACATCACTTCACATCACATCACATCACTTCACATCACTTCACATCACATCACATCACATCACTTCACTTCACATCACATCACTTTACATCACTTCACATCACATCACATCACTTTACATCACATCACATCACATCACTTCACATCACTTCACATCACATCACATCACATCACATCACATCACTTCACTTCACATCACTTCACATCACATCACTTCACATCGCATCGCATCACATCACATCACTTCACATAACTTCACTTCACATCACATCACTTCACATCACTTCACATAACTTCACTTCACATCACATCACTTCACTTCACTTCACATCACATCACATCACTTCACATAACTTCACATCACATCACTTCACATCACATCACTTTACATCGCATCACATCACATCACTTCACATCACATCACATCACTTCACATCATGAGAAATTGATGTCACTTTACATCAATTCACTTTACATCACTTCACATTACATCACTTCACATTACATCACTTCATTTTACATCACTTTACATCACTTTACATCACTTCACATCACATCACATCACTACACTACATCACTTCACTTCACATCACTTCACATCACATCACTTCACATCACATCACATCACTTCACATCATGAGAAATTGATGTCACTTTACATCAATTCACTTTACATCACTTCACATTACATCACTTCACATTACATCACTTCACTTTACATCACTTCACATCACATCACATCACTACACTACACTACATCACTTCACTTCACATCACTTCACATCACATCACATCACTTCACATCACATCACATCACATCACATCACATCACATCACATCACTTCACATCATGAGAAATGTCACAGCTGTTGGTGAACACTGAGTTTGACTCCCAGCTGTGTGTGGGAGGTGTTACACACATCTGTCTGTATGTTTTGTTTAAAAAAAACCTCATGAAAAAGTTTCAGGTTTTGGTTTAAATAAATTCATTAAAAATGTGTTTCTCGGAAGAGGAAAGAGTCGACTCTAAATGATTTAACTCACTGAAAAGATTATACATTTATCTGAAAACAAACATTCCTAAACTAATATGTAAAGTCTCATGACTCTGACTCAGGAATGAAGGGGCTAGTGAAGATGACTGAATAAACTCAGCAAACACGAACTCTCCTTCTCTGTACCACGGGATTCAGATTTGAGCATGATGAGATCCTCCCATCTTAGATTTGCTTCCAACAGCACTGTATTTCGCAGTGGACCTCACAAGCCCTGTTTTCTGGCCTGGAAATTAACCTCGCCCCAATTTTGTTCCAAATTACAAACCCTGTAGAAGTGATACATAGAAATGCACGAGTACTAAAAAAAGGATTAGTTTGGAGACGATCGATCCTGAAGATGTGTGAAACATTTCAATCTGAGCTTGGTTGTGCTTTATAGAGCTGTAATTTAAAGCGTCATCTAGTCACCTTCTATACACCACTTCACTTCATATCACATCACATCAGTTTACATCACATCACTTCACATCACATCACATCACATCACTTTACATCACATCACTTTATATCACATCACATCACATCACTTTACATCACATCACTTTACATCACTTCACATCACTTCACTTCACTTCACATCACATCACTTCACATCACATTACATCACATTACTTCACATCACATCACTTCACTTCACTTGACGTTACTTGACATCACTTCACATCACATCACATCACAGCACTACACTTTACATCACTTCACTTCACTTGACTTTACTTGACATCACTTCACATCACTTCACATCACATCACATCACTTCACATCACTTCACTTCACTTTACATCACATCACTTCACATCACTTCACATCACATCACTTCACTTTACATCACTTCACATCACTTCACTTCACATCACATCACATCACTTCACATCACATCACATCACTTCACTTCACTTCACTTTACATCACTTCACATCACATCACTTCACTTTACATCACTTCACATCACTTCATATAACTTCACATCACTTCACATAACTTCACATCACTTCACTTCACTTCACTTCACATAACTTCACATCACTTCACTTCACTTCACTTCACTTCACTTCACATCACTTCACATAACTTCACATCACTTCACTTCACATCACTTCACATCACATCACTTCACTTCACTTTACATCACTTCACATCACTTCACATCACTTCACTTTACATCACATCACTTTACATCACATCACTTTACTTCACATCACATCACATTATATCACATCACATCACTTCACTTGACTTTACTTGACATCACATCACTTCACATCACATCACATCATATCACTACACTTTACATCACTTCACTTCACTTCACATGACTATACTTGACATCACTTCACTTCACATCACTTCACATCACATCACTTCACATCACTTCACATTACATCACTTCACTTTACATCACTTCACTTCACTTTACATCACATCACATCACTTCACTTCACATCACTCCACTTTACATCACTTCACTTCACATCACTTCACATCACTTCACATCACATCACTTCACTTTACATCACTTCACATCACTTCACATCACTTCACATCACTTCACATCACTTCACTTCACTTCACATCACTTCACTTTACATCACTTCACTTCACTTTACATCACTTCACTTCACTTCACATCACATCACATCACTTTACATCACTTCACTTTATATCACATCACATCACTTCACATCACATCACATCACTTCACTTCACTTCACTTTACATCACTTCACTTTACATCACATCACTTCACATCACTTCACTTTACATCACTTCACTTTACATCACTTCACTTCACTTTACATCACATCACTTCACATCACATCACATCACATCACTTCACTTCACTTTACATCAATTCACTTTACATCAATTCACTTCACTTCACTTCACATCACTCCACTTTACATCACTTCACTTCACATCACTTCACTTCACATCACTTCACATCACATCACTTCACTTTACATCACTTCACATCACTTCACATCACTTCACTTCACATCACATCACTTCACTTCACTTTACATCACATCACTTCACATCACATCACATCACATCACTTCACTTCACTTCACTTTACATCAATTCACTTTACATCAATTCACTTCACTTCACTTCACTTTACATCACTTCACTTCACTTTACATCACTTCACTTCACATCACATAACTTCACATCACTTCACTTCAATTTACATCAATTCACTTTACATCAATTCACTTCACTTCACTTCACTTCACTTTACATCACTTCACTTCACTTTACATCAATTCACTTCACTTCACATCACATCACTTCACATCACTTCACTTCACTTCACATAACTTCACATCACTTCACTTCACTTTACATCAATTCACTTTACATCACTTCACTTCACTTTACATCACTTCACTTCACTTCACTTTACATCAATTCACTTTACATCACTTCACTTCACTTTACATCAATTCACTTTACATCACTTCACTTCACATCACTTTACTTCACATCACTTTACTTGACTTTACTTCACTTCACTTCATATCACATCCACTACTTGTTTACGCTCACTTGAGATTCTCCTACAACAGCAAAATAACTAATCTGAAAAAACAAGGAGAATCCAGACAGAGCGGAAAAGGTAGCACTGAATGAACTCCATTTTCTTGTAAAGATAAATATATATGTTTCTTAATTTCTTTAAAAATAAATTAAAGTTGCACTATCACACACACCCTTCACACCCATTGGTTCATGTGGTGGTGATTTAGTGGTAATGGAGAGTGCGGAGTGTTGTGGAGGTCAGGTCGTACCTGTGGAAGCTAGAAGACTCAACAGGATGAGGAAGAGCAGCACAGTGGAGCTGGACATGATGGCCATGTCTTTGTTTCTTCAGAAAAACTCTTCTTGCTTATATTTACTACTCTGTGGATCCTTCTCTTCTTATGAATTACTCCTGAAAATGTTATCTCATTACCAGGATTTAATATATCTTACTCTCTGTCTATCTTTCTCTCTGTCGTTCTCACTCTAACATCTGAATGTTTTCTCCTCAATTTTCAGACGTCAAGTTCTCTCCAGAGAAGGGAGTGGGGTGGGTGGGTGTGTGTGTGTGTGTGTGTGTGTGTGTGTGTGTGTGTGTGTGTGTGTGTGTGTGTGTGTGTGTGTGTGTGTGTGTGTGGAGAACGGAGAGGAATGAATGTAATATTTGTTCACTGGGTAAATCTCTTGTCTTCACTATTGTTCTGTGGTTGTAATTATTGAGAGCAGGAGAATGATTAAAGCAGCATAAGGCTTTAATATCAGATATACAGTTTAACACATGCTGTGCTGTTAAAGAAAAATAATAATGGGTGTGGCCTGATGCAAAACAGAGTCATAAGTTTTATCTGTTTAAAGTTACAGTTAATGATGTGGAACATCTGTGGAATCTGTTCACACTTACATTATAGCAGTTATAAACTAAATCTTTCCAGCACCAGCTTTTCTGCATTCTCACTCTTGTAGTTAAGACAAACAAATAAAAACACAGTTTATCATGTTACTAAGAAACCCCAGAGGAGTGTAAACTCCTCTGTCCTGAAGCTAGCTGAAAGATCCAGCTTTACCTCTGACCGTTACACAGCGATGACACTGGAGACTCCTTCCAAAAAAACGTTACATAAAAATCTTCTAATCGATTCAACATGAGCGGGTAGCATGCGTTCTACGACAGTTCGATCATACGTTCGAAATACGTTGATCAAATCTGATATTGGGGAGATAATAGACTTAAAACAGTGAAAACAGAAAAAGGGGGTCGGTACATTATATTATCTGGCGAGATACATTCCTTTCACATTACATTAGTGAATGTCTGTGCCCCAAATTTTTCAAGAAAGTGTTCGATCTTATTCCTAATATGTCTCAAACTAATCTAATCATAGGGGAGACTTTAACTGTGTCCTTGACACATACCTGGACAGGTTATCTTCTAAGAGAGCCCCTCAGTCTAGCTCAAGGAACTTTTTAAACGTATTTATTAATAACTCTAATTTAGTGGATATATGGAGACTTTTTCACCCCACCGAGAGAGATTATACCTTTCATTCACAAGTTCACAATGTATATACACGCACTGTATACATTACATTTTGGTGGAAAATAAATTAATTTCCAATGTAATGGACAATAAGATCCATGATACACAAATTTCAGATCATGCTCCTGTCACTTTTAAACTTGCCTTTAATAATTTAACATCTTCGCCTCCCGCGTGGAGAATGGATCCTGGACTCGTCAATGTTCCTACATTTGATGATTACATGCTTACACAATTGGAAATATTCTTTGAGAGTAATGAGACCCCTGAAGTTTCACCAGGACTACTTTGGGAAACACTGCAAGCTTTTTTAAGAGGAGGTGTTATCTTTTATCAGGGGTCCACAAATAAACTGTATAAAACAACATTTTTAGAGTTAGGGAAACAAATTCATCAATAAGATAATGAAAAATCCCTCATTAGAAACATACCAAAAAAAAAATCTACAGTTAGGATATGAGTATAATAAAATTGTATCAGACAAATTGAGTAAATTACTCCTTTTCATTAAACACAAATATTTTGAATTCGGGGATAC
Source organism: Hemibagrus guttatus (assembly GCA_033459395.1). Lineage (NCBI taxonomy): Eukaryota > Metazoa > Chordata > Actinopteri > Siluriformes > Bagridae > Hemibagrus > Hemibagrus guttatus. The sequence goes on from JAUCMX010000013.1 coordinate 24,112,334, forward strand.
GCCACATAAATTACAAGACAGTTACATAAATTCATTCATTCATTCATTGTCTGCCGCTTATCCGAACTACACTCGGGTCACGGGGAGCCTGTGCCTATCTCAGGCGTCATAGGGCATCAAGGCAGGATACACCCTGGACGGAGTGCCAACCCATCGCAGGGCAGTTACATAAATTGGAAAATGATAATGATAATGGAAATTTCCCCACTGTGGGACGAATAAAGGTTTATCTTATCTCTTATAAGAAATCTCATAAGATCAAGACAAAACTCGGAACCCAATTTACTTCGTCTAAATTTCTTCGTCTTCAAGAAATTTATAGTCCTCTGACCCTTTCGTTGACTTGCTATGGATAAGTTTCGAAAATAAATGTAATCTTCCCTCTCTGATTCAGGATAAGCGGGATGCCCTTAATAGGGGTATTTCTTTAGAAGAGTTAAAAAGCACAGTTAATTCCTTAAAGAGCGAGAAAACTCCAGGTCCAGGTGGCTTGCCCTCTGAGTTATCTAAAACATTTAATGATTTATTTTCCCCCTACCTCCTCAAAACATCTGAGGCAGCATTAGTGTCAGGACTCCCATCATCGTTTAATGAAAAAAAGGTAAAAATACAGAGGAGGTGGAAGGATACAGACCGATCTCTCTTCTTAATGTAGATCAGAAGATACTGTTAAAGATTCTCGCAAATAGACTTGGTAGAATAATTAGTGGTGTAATTCACACTGATCAGAATGTTTCACAAAACACGAGGCGCCTTTTTAACATAAAGTATCACTCCAAAGCTATTCAAGAAAATCTGGCAATAATCTCTCTCGATGCTGAAAAAGCATTCGATAGAGTAGATAGATTGATGGATCTTTTCACAGTGTTAGAAAAATTTGACATGGTTGATAACTTTATAAATTGGATTAAGATTTTGTATAAAAGTCCGACAGCTCAGGTATTAACTAACAATACTCTGTCTGGTCCCTTTATTCTTCAGAGAGGGACTAGGCAAGGTTGCCCCCTTTCTCCTCTTTTATTTGCGCTGACCGTAGAGCCCCTTTCTCAATACATTCGTTCCGATCCTTATATTCATGGCTTCAACACTTTAAATACACTCAATGAAATATCTTTATATGCAGATGATATCCTGCTATATATTACTAAACCCACAGATCGTATCTATTCCAGAATATTCCAATCTTTCTACCTAAATCCTTTTTAAGCAATTAGATTCGATCATTCTTCCATTTTTGTGGGGAGTTAAAAAAAGCACAGTGTGTACACAGTGTGAACCTAAACCAGAGGGAGGTCTGCCACTTCCAGACTTTCGTCTTTATATAAGTCTTATTTTAGTGTGGCTGGATCATCATGATCCTCCGCCAATTTGGCTCCAAATAGTCCGTGATCGGTGTTATCCATACAATCCGAAAGCGGTGATTGTCTACACTGTAACTTTGGATCATTCTACCTTCAGTAGAAGGAGTATCATAATTCGAAATACACTTCGTATCTGGAAACAGATAAAAGAACACTTCAAGATAAAAGTCCCTTTCATTTCTAACTCCTATCGCTAAGAATCCATCATTTACCCCATGAAGATTGGACAGGACTTTTGTGCAATGGGAAGAAATGGGTGTACGTACAATAGGGGATCTTAGTCAGCTGCAACAGTAATTTTAATTCCCCCAGTGTCTTTTTTTTTTTTAGATTTCTACAGATTAGGAATTATATACCTGCTCATACCCCTTTGGATAATACATCACCCTCAATTATTGATAAGTGTCTTGATCGGTGTAAATTCCATCAACTCGAGACACTGCCTTATTCAGTTTAACGTCATTCACAGACTACATTATTGAAAACAAATGAAACTACATAGAATTTTCCAAAAATGTCTCACCTCTTTGTGACAAATGTAATTCAGTGGATGCTGATTTGTCCCATAGTTCCGTTTTTTGCTCCAAGATACAGAGTTATTGGAATGGAATCGGAGATCTTTAGGGTGCAATTGCAGCCGGATCCGACGCTTTTCATTCGGGATCTTCTGAACGTTTGCATCCATTATCAGGAGCACAACTCAAACTGTGTGCATACAGTTTAACTACAGCCAAGAAGTTACTACTGTTACTCTGGAAGAAAAAGGAGGCTCCTTCATGTAAGCTATGGCTTGGAGAGATGATTCCTACTTTACATTTGGAAGAAATTAGGTACTGTTTCAAGGGAAAATTTGAGCAGTTTGACAAAATCTGGCACCTCTTTCTCTGTTACCTTGATGGAAACCCTATGGACTAATGCATCATTTGTTAAAAGTAATGTTTTACTTTTTTTTTCATCATACTCTACAATTTAATGTAAACAGTAAGGGATGGTTTGTGATGTGGGTTTTTTTTTTTTTCTCTCTTTCTTTTCCTAATTTTGGTTGTATTCTTTGTGTATGTAACAGAGATGAAATATTTAGGATTGCAAATCCATCTTCAAAATCTTTGTCTCTCAATAAAACGTATTTGGCAAAAAAAAAACAAAAAAAAATCTCCTTGTCATGTTTATCAGTGTTACAGCCGCCATACACATCCCTTGTGTTCGAGCCAGTGTTGCTATAGAATGTATAGTGAATGTATTAGATTAATGTATTAGAATGAGCGCATTAATATAAACTTATTAATATAAAATAGGAAATTAATCAACACTTTCTGACCAAAGAAAGAAAAAAAGAAAGAAAGAAAGAAAGAAAGAACAATGGAATGCATCGGGGAAAGACAGATGGAGGGGTGATGATGCAAAAGAAAGAAGGGTCGAATGAAACTCGTAAAGAAAGACTGAAAGAACTCTGAATAGAAAAATATAAATAAAAAACCACTTAAGCAAAATGATAAAAGACAAAGCAATCAATAAAAAGAAAAAGGAAAAAAGGGATGGATAGATATATAGAAAGTCTGCCTGTGTGTGCGTGTGTGTGTGTGTGTGTGTGGCCACAATAAAACCCTGCTCCATCTGTCAACTTAACTGATATGTTCATCACAATACAAACAGTGTGACCATATTCTCTCTCTCTCTCTCTCTCTCTCTCTCTCTCTCTCTCTCTCTCTGTCTTCCCCCTCTCCCCCTCTCTCTCTCTCGTTTACAGATGACCCTGTTTTTCAGAATCAATTCAATTTAAGTAATACCAACTGAATCGGTTCGATAGATTCACTCTAAGGAATCGATTCATCTCGACTTTCAGGCAAGTAATAAGTAACCGATTTACAATAAAATTGAACGTTTAGCGTTCATATTCCCACAAATATATACATTATATATATATATATATATATATATATATATAAAATATATATATATATATATATATATATATATATATATATATATATATATATATGCATATATATAAAAACAAAAAAACAAAACAAACACATGCTACTAGCTTACAACTAAATCGCGCGGT
>JAUCMX010000013.1:24120759-24218259 GCA_033459395.1 Hemibagrus guttatus
GGATGAACTTTCCATCCAGATAAACACTGCTAATGCAGCAGCGTGGGGATTCTCACACGGCCATTTCCCAACGTCTATCATGAGTGTCGGTTATTTTGGGGCAAAACAGTTTGTATATATCATCATTCAGCGCTGACTGCCCTGATTTGACACAGCTTCCTGTTGTCAGAGAGTTAAAAATGTATTTTCCTGAGGCTTGTAAAAGTTTCTTCTGCTGTATCAGCTCACCATCTATACCACTTTCTTTTAAATAATGCTTTCACTTCTGCAGTATTTGCATTGTGTGCAGTTGTGCAATACGTTTAATCCAATGTTTTCAGGATTGTGTGCAGCTTTCCTACCACCCCGGCTCCTACCACCCCGGCTCCTACCACCCCGCTCCTACCACCCCGCTCCTAACCCCTGGCTCCTACCACCCCGCTCCTAACACCCCACTCCTAACCTCATGCTCTTAACCCTTCGCTCTTAAGCACTCTCTCCTAAGCACTCTCTCCTAACACTCACTCCATCCTGTCTTATCATCCAGATCATTGCCCGTATGATTCCAGAGCACGATTACCAGTCTGGACTAGTTTCAGCTCTGTGTATGTGGTAGAGATGTTCAAGTAGATCCTACAGCACTTAAACGTTCAGTGATTAATGCAAAGGAGACTCATTAGCAAGTTAAACACTGAGTATAAAACCATCTCTATCCTCAAACCCTCACTCACCAACACCTTCAGAGACATACAACAACATTCAGACTGTACTGTAGCACTTACTACAGTGTGTGTGTGTGTGTGTGTGTGTGTGTGTGTAGGACTTTGCCGTGTCCACAGTACCTGTATCTGCTGGCACTCGTCTGAAGAACATCTGCTCAATGGGAGGTCCTGAGACCATCATCTTCAGCAATAGTGAGAAAGCGAGGAAGACACTAAAAGTGAGTGTGTGTATGTGTGAATGAGTGTGTTTGTGTGTGGGGGGTGAGTGTGTGTTGGGCCTGTTTAAGCAGCACTCCTTGATTGTGGATCTAAAGCTAATCTCATCATGTGCATCAGCTTCCATTAGTGCAGACCGTGACGCTGTCCACTCCCAATAGCAATAGCAGATGCTGCTGCTGCAATCCCATCCCTGCCCCTGTTCCATGTTATAACCTCATTAGCTTTAAGTGCAGTCTGTCTGATTCCTGTCCAGTGTGTTAGAACATCATCAGATTACATCCCCACACCTTGTCCTCAGATGTGGTCAATCAGACGAGATGCCTCTAAGCACAGAGGTTTGGTTTTTGGAGCTGTGATACTAATGATATTAATGCTAGCTAACAAGTAACTCCATAGTGTTTCATGAATACATTCACAGAGTCTTTGAATCTGTGATTCAGAGAACATTATACATCAGCATAGTGAAATGAAATAGAAATAAAATCGAGAGAATTGAACCATTCTGTTTGACCTTTATCCGTATCAGTTACGGTTTTATTCTACACTTTTAAACCACATTTGGATCTATGTGAGGCAGAGTCTAGGGGCGGAGCCTGAGGATGCTTCTCCAGGTTCCTTATTTACATACCCTACATGATTTAAGCTGCAGCCAATGGAGAAATACATGAGGCGGAGCCTAGAGGCGGAGCCTGGGGAAATTGCTCTGAGCTCCTTATTTACATAACCTAGAGGATTTAAGCTGCAGCCAGTGGACAAATGATATTTCTTTGAGGATTGTGCATTACAAGAAAAGAATGTTGATCTGTGGTCTATGAGATTAACTCATGTTTTAAAAAAAAAAAAAGAAAAAAGGAGAAAGGTGGAAACAGCAGCGACATCTAGTGGTTAAAGCAGGAACTTCATTTTCGCCATCATTGCCTAATCCCAAACCTACAGGGCCGTGTTCACGCCACATGACCGGATTAAAAATGAACGCGTTATCCTTGACATGGTGAAGTTATCTGTAAGGAGAAGTTTTATGTAACACGTATGGAAGGAGTCTCCAGTAACAGTCAGGGCTAAAGCTGAAAATAAGAATTCACAGATAGAAGAAAAAAAGCCTGCCGAGGGAAAGATTGTGTACAGCTGCTGTAATGTAAGTGACAATAGGAAGCAAGAGATGTTTCAGAAATGTACCACAACTGTAAATATAAATGGATAAAATGTATGTGCTGTTCTTAAGTAATGCAAAATAAGAAATAAAATATGTTTGCAGGCTGATTTAACTTGTGTGTGTGTGTGTGTAGGTGATGGAGCAGTTGACTGATCATCACTATAACGTGTTGTCTGTACCGGAGGACGCTGCTGCTAACTGCGTGTACATACGCGGTGCAGGTGAACTGGACTATCTGCTCCACCCCACGCAGGACGAGTGTCCAAACAGTGTCTCTGTGAGTTCCACCTCACTCTTACACCACACACTGCCACATTCCTTCACTGACTGACAGGATCTGAAGCCAATCTGTAAATGAAAAAGTTTGGTAAATATTGACGTTTCATTTCTAACGATGAGAAACACTGCTAATGTCTACACAGTGATTTCTCCTCCAAACCTGACACTGATAGAAATAAGATGCACTTATACTGCCAAAAGTTTTGGGACGTCTGCCTTTACATGCACATGAATGTAATATGGAGTTGTCCCACCCTTTGCAGCTATAACAGCTTCAAATCTTCTGGGAAGGCTTTCCACAAGGTTTAGGAGTGTGTTTATGGGAATTTTTGACCGTTCCTCTAGAAGCACATTTGTGAGGTCAGGCACTGATGTTGGATGAGAAGGTCTGGCTCGCAGTCTCCGCTCTAATTCATCCCAAAGGTGTTCTATGGGGTTGAGGTCAGGACTCTGTGCAGGCCAGTCAAGTTCCTCCACACCAAACTCACTCATCCATGTCTTTATGGACCTTGCTTTGTGAACTGGTGTGCAGTCATGTTGGAACAGGAAGGGGTCATCCCCAAACTGTTCCCACAAAGTTGGGAGCATGAAATTGTCCAAAATGCCTTGGTATGCTGAAGCATTAAGAGTTCCTTTCAGTGAAAAACAACACCTGAATTCAATGATTCGGAGGGGTGTCCCAAAACATTTGGCAATATAGTGTATTTCTCCTCATGATGGTCTGATTTCTTTTTTTCTCTTTTTGCAGGCCTTCCAAAAATTTACAAGCTACACCCTGCTCCCTACGTCATGCAGTGAGGCGTCCAAACTCGGGGGAGCGCTCTCCTCGTTCTGTCTGCTCATCAACAGGAAGCTCCCTTACTAACACAACAAACACTTCACACACATCTCGCCATGCTCACAGCATCTGCACACACACACACACGCACACACACACACAAAAAGAAAACATGCATTGACTCCCTGTCCCCATGTTACTATATTTACCTCAGCAAATAAAATGAATCATTTCAATTACATCTTGTAATGATTCTTGGTCACTGTGCTTCCTCTTAAAAGTTAAAGCACTACACTAGCTTATCTCAGTCATGCATGCTCTCGATCATGTAAAGTTTTGATGCTGAAAAATATTCGGTAATTACTCTGGTAACTGTTTATCACAGTAGATATGATGCTCCAACAGTTCAAAATATCATTTAAGGACAGGGCAAATGTGTTAGAATAAAATTCCCACTGCTCTGATAGAGCACACAACAAAGAGGTGTGTATGTTGTTTTGTTTTTTCATTAAATAATTTGACAGGAAGTGTGTTATTTTGTTTATTACTCCACTGATCCATATGATGTGAGTGTTATTTTAAACTGCTAGTGAGTTAGCAAGCTAGAACAGAGCCATACAGGCTGCTTCATATGATGTACAGTTCAAAGGAAATATTCAGTATTAAGATTTTAAAGAGATTTAACAGAGATTAACAAAGATTTGTTCAGTATTTACGTGTTGTTTTTTTTTTAGCTAATTCCTAAACATTACCTGAATCATTAAAATGAAATAATTTCTATCCTAATTTACTAAGTTAAAATGTTTTTAAAACGTTAAAAATTAATGAGTGAACAATTGACGCTCACATTTCCCGCCGTGAATAAAATGGCGGCTGTAGTTGTTTTTTTTTTTTTATTCGAACGTTATCATTAGCATTAGCACGCAGCTGTTTTTGTGTGAAACACTGCACCAGCGCCGGGTTCTTTAACCTTAAACACAACTTAATTTATCTTTGGTAAAACATATGAACCGAGTTAAACACTAAAATCCTTATTTTAAAGTTTTATTTATTTTCTGTGGTCTGTTACCTCACTTCCCGGTTTGCTCGGATAAATACCGAGCCGTCAGAAAACCTCCTCACTGACACGACATAAACCTTGAATGATAAACGACACGCTTTCCTACTACAACGACAATCCATAAAATCGTGTTTATTATCGGGTTAATAACGCACAACCACCGTAATGTGTTTACTTTTGTGGTACAACTATGATGTGTGTGTGTGTGTGGGGGTGTGTCGACACATTTTAATTAATTTTAATTCTATTAAATCAGTAATAAAATACAACATACAAGCATCAAATATCACCCAAAACCTTTTTTTTTTTTTTTTTTTTTTAAAGTTCACTTTGTAATTAAGACATTAGGTAAGTACCAAGTTTTCATTTGTACCTCTAAGCCATTTTAGCTGTATGCTAACTGACAAGATGCTTAACAATGCAAAGTGATCGTCAGTTTATGGGAAAATAATCGAGTTGGTGATGAAGTGGAGTTGAAATCCTGAAGAATTATTTTCCATTAACAGCACCTCAAGTGTTTTACTCCTCACACATCACAGCAAATAGCCAAAGATCTTCACCTCTAATTAATTGAAGATTTTTTTTATCCATATATAGTGTATGCTATCTATTACTAATCATTAAAGGGATTGAATAACGATCTTGCTGATGAAACAGTGTTTTAGGCGGAAATCATTGACATCAATCTGAAGTTTCTCCAAATTTTATTTGATCTTTCAGTAGAAAGCAAGAACAGTTTTAACGGTTGGACTTGGCCACTCTTTCCAACTCGTCCTTCTTCTTGATGGCGTAGGAGTTTGACGAACCCTGAGAACCAAAACAGACACGTTAACATTTAAGAAGATGAAAATGTTTAGCAGTGTTAAATATAAGTGTAAGCATGAGGAGTGTTTCTGAGCTGGTGATTGGCTGGGCGATGGAGAAGCAGCAGCCAATGAATAAGCAGAGAGTGATTAATCTACGAGAGCTCTAGCACACCAGGACAACGGGCCAGTGTCGGGATGTGACTCTAGCCTCGTTTTGTTTTTAAATTCTGAAACAGTTTGGGACAGATTTCCCTACAAGGCAAGGCTGTATGACATCATCAGTCCAATTACCTTGGCGGCGTTGATGAGCTCGTCAGCCAAACACTCAGCAATGGTCTTAATGTTCCTGAAGGCGGCCTCTCTCGCCCCGGTGCAAAGCAGCCAGATAGCCTGAAAAACAGACACTTGAATAACTGATCATATAATAAACATGAAGTGTTTAAAGGTTTGATGAGGAAGCAGTTTCTGTATCTGAGCTTGTGATTGGCTGAGCAATAGGAAGCAGCAGCCAATGAACAGAAAAATTTATTCTGAGAGTTCTGCATCATGCTGAGTCCACGAGACACATCAGGACTAGACTGCAGGACTCGTACATCTAAATGAGATTTTAGACATAACTTAAAAAGACCCTCCTCTACACACCTCTAGTGCCTATGAACACTCTGATCAGCCATAACATTATGACCACTTGCCTAATTCTGTCCCCCTTTTTCTGCCAAAACAGCCCTCACCTGTCAAGGCTTGGACTCCACTGGATCTCTGAAGGTGTGCTGTGGGATCTGGCACCAAGATGTTAGCAGCAGATCCTTTAAGATAGGGCCTCACCTCACAACTTACAGGACTTAAAGGATACTTTTGATCGATACTGACCACTGCAGACCGGGAACACCCCACAAGAGCTGTAGTTTTGGAGATGTTCTGATCCAGTGGTCTAGCCATCACAATTTGGCCCTTCGTCAAACTCGCTCAAATCCTTACACTTGTCCATTTTTCCTGCTTCTAACATCAACTTTGAGGACAAAATGTTCACTTGCTGCCTAATATATCCCACCCACTAACAGGTGCCATGATGAGGAGATCAGAGTTATTCACTTCACCTCTCACTGCTCACAATGTTATATAATGAAATGCTAATTCCCGAGTCATATTTCTGAATGAGCAACAAGGACAACAACCCTCCCATATCCTCAGTTTTCAGATGATTTAGGAGGTTCTTACAGTATCTACTAAGGAAAATAAACACCAGTTTATGTTTAAGAGATGAACAGAAAGTGTAGTTTTTTATTTTGCTGTTCTATTAGTGATTGGAAAAATAAAGCGTACCGAACACCAACACATTCATGACATCCTCGTTTGTGTAAAGATAAGAGTTTCCCTTCATGGGATCAGTCAAGTACATCGATCTAAAACGTGCAAAAGACTGAAGCTTCCAGAAGAGCAACCTACACTAAACCTGCACCATTTGTTTTGGCCTTTTGTCCACACTGAGACGGCATTTTTAGTTAAAAGAAACTTATCTTTTTGAAAACGCTCTCCAAAGTGGATAAATCTAAAAACATCATTTTTGAAAAAGGCTCTCGAAAACGATGACTCCTTTTTAGTCATGCGACCAATTCAGCATACATTCTTGCTTGCTTTTGCAGCTTTATACTCCTGTAACTCGCAGCAACAACTTTTCTTTGAGATATCGGCGTGACATTTCAAAGAGGCGGAAAGTAAATAAACGCCAGGCGGAAATGGCGCAGGTGGAAGCTGACGCCATATACCTGATGAGATGATGTCAGTGTATGGCTGGTCGCCTCCTTCAGATGGGTTACTACCAAAATGACCACTAACTTTCACAAACCTGTACGAATCCATGTCTTATTTTTTTTCACCACATTGCTCTGCTGTATTAAACAAATCTCCTACAGATTGAGATTTTCAGCACAGTCACAGATCAAGTGTGCGTGTTGTTGGATGAAAGTTAAGAGTGTGCGTTCTCTATCCGAGTGTTTGTGTACCTGGTTGACCCTGCGGAGTGGGGACACGTCCACGGCCTGTCTCCTGACTGTTCCGGCTCTGCCGATACGGGTGGAGTCCTCACGTGGGCCACTGTTAATGATGGCATTCACCAGAACCTGAAGAGGGTTCTGCAACACACGCAAACACACACACCATCAGCCGTTAATGTTAGTCCTGTCAGATAAATCCACATCCACACACACTGACTACACGTGCAGGATATGATCTGTTTCTGAGCTGGTGATTGGCTGGGCGATGGAGAAGCAGCAGCCAATGAATAAGCAGAGAGTGATTGATCTGCGAGAGCTCTAGCACACCGGGACAACAGCCAGTGTCGGGATGTGACTCTAGCCTCGGGTCCGAGTCTGGGAGCTGATCAGGTCTATAATTACACGTTTCTTCATCACTTACCTCATAATATTTATCATTAGCAAATAAAGTAAGTAAACTGTTTTATATAAATATATAGACAAATAAAATGAACCAGGAATGTGTGTTCATGTGGAAAGCTTCAGTGGAGTGTAAAGAATAATGAAACTACTACAGAACATGGGATGGAATACTTCCAGAGTACTGAATACTAGTGAAGAGTATAAAACACTACTAAAGCGTATGGAATGCTTCAGTCTAAACGCTACTAGAAAGCACAGGAAGCTACTACAGCACAGGGAATATTACAGTGAACTCCACGGCTCCGGGTGTTGAAGCGGAGAGCGTCGTTCCTGCGTACCTCTCCAGTGAGCAGGTGGATGATCTCGAAGGCGTGCTTGACGATGCGCACGGTCATCAACTTCTTGCCGTTGTTGCGTCCGTGCATCATCATGGAGTTGGTCAGACGCTCCACAATGGGGCACTGAGCCTTACGGAAGCGCTTAGCGGCGTAGCGCCCACCGGAATGAGGGAGGTACTTGGCATACTTCTCCTTCACAGCAATGTAGTCCTGAAGTGGAGAAAACACACAAAATGAAATTAAACAAATAGACTAGGTCTGAGCACACACACAGTGCACGTGTGAGGAGTGTTTCTGAGCTGGTGATTGGCTGGGCGATGGAGAAGCAGCAGCCAATGAATAAGCAGAGAGTGATTCATCTGCGAGAGCTCTAGCACACCAGGACAACGGCCAGTGTCGGGATGTGACTCTAGCCTCGCGCCGTTAGCTTTCCCGCTCCAGATAACACTTTTCAGAAGTCTCACCTGAAGGGAGATGTCGTTGATCTGCACATCATCTGTGCTCCATTTCCCGAACAGCTTGATCTCAGGCGTCTCAGCCACAGCTGGCGCAGTCTCCCAGTCCGCCATTCTGAAGAGAAACCAGTACACACGATCAGCCCAGTGACATTACACCAGTATGAAGATACTCGACGGGATGATGACTGGGGGCGAATTACCACACCTGATTTACCTACTAGCCCTATTCTTGCTTTTGTCTGCTAAAGGATCAACTAGTGTGAAAGCAAATCCCAGTAAACGCCCATCTGTTTTCAGTGTAAGGATTTGAGCGAGTCTGATGTAGGGCCAAACTGTGATGGCTAGACCACTGGATCAGAACATCTCCAAAACTGCAGCTCTTGTGGGGTGTTCCCAGTCTGCAGTGGTCACTGTCTATCAAAAGTGGTCCAAGGAAGGAACAGTGGTGAACCGGAGACAGGGTCATGGGCGGTCAAGGCTCACTGATGCACCTGGCCAGAGAAGGCTGGCCGTGTGATCCGATCCAACAGACGAGCTACTGTTACTCAAATTTCTGACGTTGGTAATGCTGGTTCTGATAGAAAGATGTCAGAATACACAGTGCAGGACAGGTCAGCAAAAGGGGGACCAACACTTACATTAGGCAGGTGGTCATAATGTTATGCCTGATCAGTGTATGCAAGACATGAGCAGTTTTAACCAGAAGGGAGCAGAAACTTTGTCAAATGAAGAATAAAATATTTCCATCAGGATGTTTAATATAGAGATTAAACTGGAGTTAGAGAGAGTTGTCTAAGGCATTACAAAAGCATTTTTACAGAAAAATAATAATCATTATTATATTAATTACTTTGGACCAAATACCTCCATCAACATGAAGTGTAAAACTAACCCTTTTTACCACGAGTAATTATAATGAGCTACATTGCGTTCATGTTGTCTTGTGGAGAATTTTAGTCATATTAAAGCAAATTAATCTAAATGACTAAATATCTGATCAAATAAAAAGGACTAATAAAGCCACCTTTCTCTAAGTGCGCTCGCCCCACACTGAGGCAGGCCGCAACATACCAAAGCAGCAGGATAGAGATTAGTTTATAACAAAGACATTCTGAACAATATTAACTACTTCCAGACACATTTATAGTTAAAATAAAGAGAAATAATAAGTTAAACCTGCTTAACTACAGCGACATGTCAGTGTCTGACTTCACGCTTTAACCAGAGACCCTAATGGCCGCCCAGGAGCATCGTGCTTCAGCTAAACGCCGCCGTTTTATCACTTTTTTAAACATTTCTCTCTCCAAATACGAACTCTAATTCCATCCCCTAACTTTCGGAACACCTTCACAAACCTTTACGATGCAAAATATCTCGGTTTTGTACCGTTTTCGACGGCAAAATACATGATTTGTCTTACTCACTCGTGTCTGAAGTCCACACTGGTACTTCGCAGAGAGAGAAAAGGGCCTCCGCGCCGCGTGCAGAGCGAACATCCGGTCTTGCGACGGAAATGCTCGTTTGTAACATCCGGTTTAGCTTATCGGGAATTGTAGTTTTTTTTAATATCTCAATGACTACAGACTTTAAAATAACTATTTTTTTTACTATAATTTGTTATCGTAATCTGTGAATTTAAGAAAAAAGCATTAATTAAAGACATGATCTTTGCATGTGAAGCACTAAAAACGATTAGATAGGACACGGAACCGGATAACATGCAATGCTAATACTATTAGCACTTTTTTTAAATTAAAAACACACGATTCATGATATTTTACTCAATCACATTTTAAAATCATATCTTTATAGCAAAATAATTGCTCAATAACTATTTTATTCCTTCATTGGTATGTCAGATGAGGGAACCTAGCTAGCTAGTTAGCATAATAGTAAAAGAAACAAGTACAATATACAGAGCGTCTATGCTTCCTTTTGTTTTTTAATTGAATGCAACAATTTTCATTTCGAATTATATTAGTGACAACAGCTTGCTTGAAAAACGATACAGTTTCATGGATTTCAGAGTTTCTTAGTATTCAGGACATCCCTGTTTTGCATCACATGTTTGTGCAAAAGCTTATGATCCATTTTAGATCAAATCAGATGTAGAAGAGATTAGATGTGAGGAAAATCTGACCTTTTGTACCAAGCTCTTAACACGATCAATATCGTAGATTTACTTACAATGAAACTAGGGACCTAGGGACAGTAATTATATATGGAACATTTCACTTCCTGTGTTTTCAGTATTTCAAAAATTCCAAAGACTCCCATATTTCAGTGTGGTCTAAGGTTGTTGGAGCCTGCTGTATACCCTGGTGTCCTTATTTCCAACCAACACATTTATATTCCATATAAATTAAAAATTCTACACAATCTGATGCATTAAATAGGCCTTCTCCTGAGGTTTCTTCTTCCTGAGCTCCACTTCCTGTTTCTGCTGCCTCTGATGTCTGTAAAGTGACTGAGAAGAAAGCAATAAAAATACAATTCGACTGTATTAACATAAGCAAGACTGAGAATCATTTTAAAACTCAAACTTTATTAGAATAAATCTGTAGTGACAACATTCAGGCCACATGTTTAGTGTTTAAAAGGTTCTCTGCCCAAAAAAAAATCTTAACTTCCTATAAAAACTGTATAGAACATTGTATAATTAGCTTTGAAAAATGTTTTATTTCAAGAATGAACACAGTTTAGTGCATTTAGTCATGAGATCAGACAATAAATCCCTTCATCTCCGCTAAAAATAACAAATACATGAGTTCCGTACAAGTTCATTGCAAACAAAGCAACAAACTAGACATGAAATACTGCCATGAATGTCTACATAAGACACTGTTCAGAGACTTTGTGTGCAAATCCCACTCCCTTACTCACTAAACAGCGCCGAAGTCCCCAAAAAACTACGACACATTCCAACCTGCTATGTACTCAGACACTGAGGAACAACAAACGGAAGTGAAACAGCGGTTTAGCATTGGCTTAGCAAGCTGAGTTTGGCTTTGCTTTCAGAAAAGATGGATAAAACTAGTCATCGTGAGCAGAACCTGAGATTCTGACACATGGTGATGAGTGAGGTATGTGCAAACCATCAGTTACTTCATCATTAAACAAACACACTTTAAAATATCAACACGCCCTATTCACTTCTAAATCCGATCCCTTATATAAGTGTTCAACCCCCAGGTCATCACATATGGTCTACTTCTCAGCTTTGCACATCTGGATCCTGATGTTTCTGCACATTATTCACAACAACATTTCTCAGTGAGACTGGATAGAGACCATCATTAATGAAGTCGTCTCACAGTCAGACTGAGGTTTGGGCTTCGACTGGGTTCTTGGTGTTGAACCACTGCAGTGTAGCTCGGCTGTACGAGAAGCTGAAGCTCCGCCCCAACCTCAAGTCTCCCCAAGACTGGTACAGGGTTCGCT
Organism: Hemibagrus guttatus; assembly: GCA_033459395.1. NCBI lineage: Eukaryota > Metazoa > Chordata > Actinopteri > Siluriformes > Bagridae > Hemibagrus > Hemibagrus guttatus. Next base: position 24,132,389 of record JAUCMX010000013.1, read on the forward strand.
TTTAGATTTGTTATGAATCTTGAACCGTTTCCAGTCCCTGCTGTTGATCACAACAGCGTGATGCTAACACCATCATGCTTCACAGTAGAGATGGTTGTGTTTCCACTTTTTTGTGCCAAGGCCAAAAAGTTCCAGTTTGGCCCCATAAAGCAAGAAAAGATTTTTCCTGTTGCTGAGTCAGCAGATGGAATTTCATCTGGCTGTCATGAATTTCTTCTTATAAAGCTGGCATTTTGGGAATTTTCCAGGCTAGGTTTGATCCATCTCAGGGAAAAGGGCTAAAATTTCAAGGGGGTGAATACTTATGTAAGGCGCTGTGGGTAGAATCTGAGGTGCTGAGTCAGAGCCAGCGGTCATCCTCTGGTCTTTAGTGAGTACCTCATGTTTTGTACCTTAATAATCATGATAACACTGTAAACCGTGACTAACTACGAGTCAGATATCATGATCAGAGATACTGATGCTACCTTCCCTTTATTATCGTCCAACAGTCTAAAGAATAAACCTGTAGCATACTGAGAGACGTGTGCTGATAATCCTGTCGTATGAAACACTGCCACAATGTTGACCATAAACAATATTGTTATCGAGGATCAAATGGTTCCATGTAGGACGAGGAGACAGTGATCATTTTACCACAAGCCCTTGCATTCGCATCGAGAGCTAGCTGTCGTCTTGCAAATCTGCTTCATTTCCGGTTGCTATGGTAACACTACTAATGTGAGAATACGCTCTGGATAGTCGGACATCTGAAGGATGAGTCTGTCTCAGGATGAGACAATCTAGATGCAATCTTAATCAGTTACTATGACGTGAACCTACACTACTGACGCATGCTAAAATTCCCACGATCCCTCCCTGCTATGCACTGTTAAAGAAGCAATATGCAACATTTAATAATGTCACCCAGCTATTTATACCACTCTACTACTATAGTAATAAACTCTTACCTCTTATTCTCATCAACAGCCTACAACTGCTACAATTGCTAAGTAATAGTCAATTTTACTTATCACCGCTTTAAAACTAAAACAAGATGATAAAAAGATTAAAACTAGCAGGTAATCCTGAGCATCTGTGTGTATATCCCTCTTCCTGGCAGTCGAATTTTATCAACATCTCTTCCCTTTTTTTTAGTCGTTCATCATATAGCTACATGAAGTCTAACACAGTTAAAGGATAAAATATGTACAAACACATTATTTGTACCGCAAATGGACTACACTACCCACAATTGTTTTGGAGTATTAACGGAGCAATATGCAACATTTTAGAGTCAAGCTTTCGAAGCATTAGAATCTAACCAACCTGCACAGTGTGCAAGAGAATATGTTTTTTCCTAAAATGGCACAATTTTACTTATTGCCGCTTTAAAATGACATAGAAAAAGAGTGGGACGGACTAAACGCAACCCTCTTAGTGGCTTTTATACGATGCTGTTCCATGTAGTCCAATAACCACAGTTAAAGGATAAAATTGGTACAAATATAAGGCAACGAGATTCTTACTGTAGCCAGACTACAATACCCATAATCCCTTTGTGGTGTGGAAGATTAAAGGAGCAATATGTAATATCTGTGAGGAGGATTTAAAATAAAGGGCTTAAAAAATAAAATGTGCGTCCTGATTTTGAGCAACAGAAGGCCGGACCGGGGGCGGGGCTTAAATTAAATGCTGTGTTTTTGCTAAGAGGGATGATGAGCTGAAGATCATTTAAAAGTGTAGGAATAAATGTAGCTTAAGCCCCGCCCCTTTTCACCCAGCAACAGGACGTATATTTTTAAAACCCACCCCTTTTTCTCAGTAACTCTGTTGATCAGAAACATTGTTGAGGCACTGATTTGCATTGTGGTGTGCTTTATGAGTGTGTGAATGAATAAAACGTGTGTGTGTGTGTGTGTGTGTGTGTGTGTGATTAAAAACTTCAGTAAAAAGCTGAGCAGGCCTGAGCGATGAACTATGTGTGTCATGCACGTTCATACAAACACACACATACAAGCAGGTAAAGGAGATAAAGTGCTGCTGCTGTGACTCTGAGCAACACTGAACTGGAACAAACGCAGCTGATGATCATCTGTAGGAGCTGATAGAAAAGTGTTAATCCTGTGTGTAAAAATAGTCTCTGTATCTGTGTGTGTATGTTTATGTGTGTGTGTGTGTGTGTTTATGTGAGCCATTTATCGATGCAGCTCTTGTATACGGTTTCGTTGGAGTGCCAGTAGATGTGCTCCACTCCGGCTACTGAACACAGCTCCAGATCTCCTCTAGCATGCAGAGACTTCAGGCCGAAAGCGTCCCTCAGAAACACCTGAAACACACACACACACACACACACGGTGAGCTTTTCTGTAAGGAGATGCTTAGTTAACATTTATAAAAGGACAACATTAAAAGTAACTATAAATAGATAAAATGAGCAATATATTGCTCTTTGTAATGTTCAGAGGAATAAAACTCTTCATCATCATAATCTGAATGGATTAGGAGTAATTACCTTCCAAAAACCTAAATGAAATAAAAAATCACTTACTTCCTGAGACTTCATCTCCACCACCGTCTCGTTGTCGTCATAGAAACCAAACTGACTGTAAGAGAAGAGAAATCGTTGTGTTACCATAGTAACAGTGATGACGTGTGAAATTAACGTGCTAATTAAAGTGGAAAAGGGGTGGGGTCACCTCGACTGCCACGGCATGATGACGCCATCGTCTGGTCCACCAACCAGCACGAGCTTCTTAATACGCAGGAAGTTCTGTTTCCACACTGCAGTGCAAAATGAGCTTATGAGTAACTGAAGTGTGTGTGTGTGTGTGTGTGTGTGTGTGTGTGTGTTACCTGTGGATTCGGAATGTGGTGTCTCGTTGTTCAGCAGTGCGAGATAATCACTGGTGTTCAAATACATGTCTCTGTGATGAGGGTCTGAGAAGGAGAAAAGAACAGATGCATCATCCCTCTATCTGTCCCCACTCCATCCCTCTATCTATCCCCACTCCATCCCTCTATCCATCCTTGCTCCATCCCTCTATCCGTCCCTGCTCCATCCCTCTACATACGTCCCTGCTCCATTCCTTGACCAGTTCCATCATCCCTCTCTCCAACCCTGCATCATCTCCATTTCAAATCATCCATCCTTCCTGCTTCTTCTCTATTTCTCCATCTCTCACACCTCAATCCCTTCATTTATTTCTTCATTTGTTATGTATCACACTCATCACTCCATCTCTCCATCTTGTCCATTTACGCATCTATCCACTAATACATCCATCCCTTCTTCTATCTCTTATCTATTTCTCGGTCTATCCATCCGTTTCTCTCAGTCCACCCCATCATGCTTGGCATCTCTCCAGTTATCATTACATGCGCTAGAGCCTCTATGCATACATCCATCTCTCCATCTCTTTATTCATCTGTTCATCCATCTCTCAACCTCTCCCTTTCTCTATTCATGTCCATTTGTATACTTTCCGCCACCCACCCACAACACCCCTCCCCCCTCTCTCTCCCTCTCTCCGTTCCTGTACTCACCATTCCAGTAGTTGCAGATGGAGATCCTCTGACCCACAGCGGTGTAACACAGGTGATAGAGGTTGGACTTGACAAAATCAGGGAAGAAGTACTTCAGATAGTCCGTGTCTAGACACACACACACACACACACACACACACACACACACACAAAGAGAGAGAGCTGTGTTTCAAATTCACACTCAAACTTTCCTACTTCCCCTCAGGAACCATGGAGCACTGTTTGTAGGATGATCTGAATGTGATTTTAATGGTGAAGAGAACAGACTGACCTCCATACTGTCCAGCCTGAGGGGAGGAGAGAGAGATGAAGGAGTGAACGTTGTGGTCATTCAGTGTAGACAGGATTCCTCTACATATCAACCCTCCTGCAGAGAAAGAGGAAGAGAGAGACAGACAGAGAGGGAGAGGGAGAGAGACAAAGAGCGACAGAGAGGGAGAAAGAGAGAGAGAGAGAGAGATTTATCATGTTAGCATGCATCGGTCAAGAGGGGCAAGGAGAAGTCTAACACAGTTTTGCTGACACACACACACACACACACACACACACACCTTGTGAGTAACAGAGGAGGTGAACTCCATCTGCAGCGTTCTGCATGATGGGATAAATGGCCTCCTTAAAGCCTTCCACCTGCTTCCACAATGGCTGCAGACTGGCAGTGCGGTCAAACAGGTCTATTACTGACACATTCGTCCCGGGGTGAGACTGGGGAGGGGGTGGGGGGGATTTGGTGGGGCAGAGGGGGAGAGAGAGAGAGAGAGAGAGAGAGAGAGAGAGAGAGAGAGAGAGAGAGAGACAGAGAGAGAGAGATTGAGAGAGAGAGATAGAGAGAGAGAGACCGAGAAGGAGAGAGACAGAGAGACTTTTACAGTCCTTTATTTAAACAAGTCACATTATATGTAAATCATGGTGACTCAATAAATAAATAAATAAGTAAATAAATAAATATTAAAGCCATTTCAATACATTAGGTTAAGTGTAGCAGTGGATAGTTAAAAGTAGTGAGGATTAGTTAAGCTCTGGTGCAAAGCACAGCTCTCCTTCCTCAACAGAGCACAGAGCTTTCTCACAACACCACACTGTCTCAAACATCAGCAAATCATTCATAGTCTTATAAAAGTTAAAATCAATTAAAATTCTTGATTTAACCAGTCTGGAGAAAATCCTTTTAGCATCACAGTCTGTGTTTTGTGCAATTTTGTTTTTTCTGCTCAGGTAAATTTTAGCCATTTTAGCTTGACCAAAAATAAAATGAATCAGCATTTGAACCCGTGTCTCTTGGCATATTTAAAACCAAGAATAAAACACTGAACAGTAAAATCGACATTAAAAGACCTTAAAATGCTCCGTAAAAACACACACAGTGACTGTATCCTGGGGCAGTGAATAAAAGCATGAAAAACAGTTTCTCTCTCTGAACAAAAAGGACAGTCATGTAAAACATCAGGGTTTAAAACAGAGATAAAAGAGAGAATACCATGTAAAATCCTCCATTGGAGGTCGGCAGCTCTTTTGGTTAACGGTGGTTTATACAGTGCGTCCACTCTGGTTTAATATCACCATTAAAACCCAGAACACTTCTCCATGGGGTGTCTACCCTCCCACTCAACGTCTTCTTATTTAAAACCTTTACACATGCTCTGTAGAGCAGCTTCCCCGACACTGACCCAAAGTCCATCTACCTTACACCCCAGCACTCCAGGAGCGGACCTTCCGACCCGTCAAGGTCGGGAGCGATGTCCAGCTGGGGAAAAGATCCTTCTTCTGCAGGGTTGGTTTCAGTAATCTGATAGTCCATCAGCTGAACACGCTCCATTGATGTTAAGACAGTCCTCCAGCGATGTAAGAGCTGATTGACAACACGCAGGGACCTTAGTCCCAAACGTGCTGCCAGGTCCTCTGTCCGTGACAGGTCAGTCCCCACGATGTTCACCAGCTCCTGGAGTGTCATGACCCTTGAGGAGATGAGAGCTCTGGACAGTGCAGGGGCGGTCACACCGGAGATGTCCAGACGTCCGCCGTGAATCAGGGGCTCCTCCAGCAGCCAGCGCAGCGTTCCACAGCCCTTGTTTCGTTTTCTAAAACAGTTCCACATTTTAAAAAGTCCACGGTAAAAACTCGGTAATCCAGAAACGTCCAGCGTTTTGGTATCCATTAAAAACTAAGTTCGGTCTAGCCCCAGTCCTCCGACCTTGTGTAAAAGTCCATGGGCTACTGGTCTCCATATTAGGTCTTTGGGACCAGTGAGGAGTCTCTGGAGGAACTGGAGGCGGAAAGCTGCAGTTCTGCTGGCTAACTGGACCAGCCCCTGTCCCCCTTCTTCTTTGGGCAGGTGCAGGACACTCTGAGGAATCCAGTGTAGACCGTCCCAGAAGAAGTCCACCAGCAGGGCCTGGATGCTTGCCAGCAGGTTTGGCGGAGGATCCACACATGCCAGCTTGTGCCAGAGGAATGACGCGGCTAGGTTGTTGATGACCAGCGTTCGCCCCCTGTAGGACATCCTTTGGACCAGCCGCTTCCACCTGCTCAGTCTGCCTTTCACATGCTCTACAGTGCCTTCCCAGTTTTTATTTAAAAACTCATTATTCCCCAGGTAGACCCCCAAGTATTTAAAACCATCTTTTTTCCCACATTAGACCCCCTGGTAGTGTAGGTCGCTCTCCTCCCCACTCCCCAACTAAAATTGCTGCACTTTTCGCCCAGTTGACTTTTGCAGAAGATAAAACCTGAAAGTCATTTAAAATGTCAATTAAAACATTCAAGTCTTTCTGTGAGTCTATCATTACTACCAGGCCATCTGCATACGCTGACAGACAGATAGAGGCATTAGTGTGTGGAACTTTAAAACCAGAAAGATGACTTCTGAGTTTATTTAAAAGAGGTTCAATCGCTAATGTGTAAAGCATGCCTGACAAAGCACAGCCCTGCCCGATACCTCTCAACACTTTAAAAGGAGCACATAAACCACCATTAACCTTCAATACACTCTCAATTTCACAGTACAACACCTTGATCATGCCTATAAAACCTGGGTTGAACCCGAAGGTTTCCAGCACCTTCCACAAATATTCATGCTCAACCCGGTCAAAAGCCTTTCCCTGATCTAAGAAAATCAGACCAGTCTTTAAGCCCAATATCCTGGAGACGTCCAAAATGTCACGAATCAAATACACGTTATCGAATATAGACCTATCAGGCACACAGTACGTCTAGTCCTGGTGAATGAGCCGCTCCATTACCTCAGTCAGTCTCGAGGCTAATGCTTTTGAGAGCAGCTTGCAGTCAGTGCACAGTAGTGAGACGGGACGCCAGTTCATCAGGTGTGTCAGGTCTCCCTTTTTCAGCAGCAGGGTCAGGACGGCCCTCCTGCAGCTCAATGGGAGATCACCACTCTGTACACTGTCCCATAGGACATCCAGCACGTCCTGCCCTATGACAGCCCAGAAAGCCTTGTAAAACTCAGCCGGGAGACCGTCTATACCTGACGCCCGTCCATTTTCCATCCTCTGGAGAGCCTCATGAAGCTCCCTGTCCAACTCTCTGGCCGTTCGCTTTGGCAGGCCCACGAGGAAGCTGTCCTCCACCACTTGTGCCCCTGACCACTCACTGCTGTACAGCTTTGAGTAAAAGCTTACTGTCTGATTGCGAATTTCAGTGGGCTCAGATAAGAGATCCCCTGATTCTGTTCGCACAGCATGTATGAATCTTTTCTGTCCATTCTTTTGCTCTAAACTGAAAAAGAACTTAGAAGGAGCGTCCATCTCGGCTGCACTTTTAAAGCGTGAGCGGACCAGCGCCCCCTGTGCTGTAATATCTAACAGGTCGTTCATTTTGGCTTTTTTACTTTTGAGGGTTTCAATATGCCCTCGATTTCCGGTGGCCTCCAAACGCTGGAGTTCCACTATTTCTATCTCCAGAGCTTTCAGATATCTAACAATGTCTCTTGTGACGTTGAGAGTGTACTGTTGACAAAAAACTTTGATCTGTGTTTTAGTAAAATCCCACCACAGCTGAAGTGAGATAAAGCTGCCTTCTCTGATTTAAAACAATTCCATAAATAAGTAAAAGACTCTCTAAAATTAGCGTCTTCTAAAAGTGCAGTGTTAAAATGCCAGTAGGCACTCCTAGGTTTAACGTTCTCTTTAGTGATAGTACACTGTACCATGCTATGGTCAGAGATACTTACTGGAACAATAAAACACTGTGTAAAAAGCGTTAGCTGGTGTTTAAAACCATAAAAGCGATCTAGTCTTGCCAGGGAGAGTGAGTTGTCTACAGCATGGGCCCATGTGTACTGTCTCTTGTTTTTATTAAAGGTTCTCCATATGTCACTTAACTTGTGGGCCTCCATCACCTCCCGCAGACGCTTACGGGAAGCCACATGAGGTTCTGCGTGGTTCTGATCCAAATCATCCGTAGTACAGTTAAAATCTCCACCCAGAATTAAAATATCTGCAGTGTTGCAGTCAGCAATAATATTGCTCAATGTGTCTAAAAACCCATCCTCTCCACTGCACTGGTGGGAGTGTACACACAGATAAAAACTAAAACCTCATTCTCATAAAAAGCTTTCACTTTTAAAAGCCTTCCAGGTAAAATCTCTTCAACTGAATAAGAACAAGGGATAAAATTGTGGGCAAAGAGCAAGGCGACTCCACCACTGAGTGATGTGTTATGGCTTAAAATCACCAACCCATCCCACTCCTTCACCCAATCAGCAGCATTGCTGATATCACTGTGGGTTTCCTGCAGCATGACAACATCAATGTGCTTCTGCTTTAAAAGTCCACAGAGTTTAGCTCTCTTATTCTGTTCTCTTGCTCCATTAATATTTAAACTCACAATATTAATTCCAATCATTAAAATGAATAAAACCAAACAGAGGGTAAAAACCACTCTAACATAAAAAACACCACACATTACTCATCGTCAGAGTTTTCCCTATTCACTCTCGTTATCAGTTTCTTCAGACGGAAAATTTCTACATCGACAAAGGCTCCTTCTCTTCTGAAGAACTTAACATCGTGAGTGAACTGTTTGCGGTCAGGGAAAAACTCTTCCAATGCGACATTCTTCTGCCATTTGGTGTTCCTTAAAAACTCTTTAATGTCCTCTGCACTATAAACGACATTAATCTGTTCCTCCTGAGAATCGAAAGTTAAAACCGAGTCTGAGACGCAGTCATCACTGTCCGATTCTCCTTCCTCCACCTTCGTCTCTTTTTTAGCCTGCTTTTTCCCTTGTCCCTTCCCTTGTTTTTTCCTTTTATTCGGTACTTTAAAAACGGGCTCATCCACCATGTCCACGTCTCCCCCGTCCCCCTGCACTGGTGTAGTGTCCGGTGTTTCCATGCGGTCGCCCTGCACCTCCGTGCCCGCCTCTGTTAGCACAGGCGGCTCCAGCACTGCTCCAGAACCCACTGAGCTTTTCTCAGTAGACGACGGCTTCTTCCGGTCCGGTCGAGCCGAGCGTGGCTCTGCCGCGACCGGTTCGGCCGTGCGTGGCTTTTCCGGGGCTGGCTGAGCTCCAGTGGGCTTCTGGGCTGCAGGCTGCGCTTGGGGCTCACTCTCTGTCATGTCTGGTGCTGCTGCGGCAGCTCCGGGGCCCTCGGCGGCCGGACCGCGGCCACGGGGGAACGACCCCGGCCGGCTCGGCCGCGTCCTGCCCCGGTCGCTCAGAAACACCGGGGTCACTCTGCCTCTCAGGGCAGGCCCAAGCAAGATGTCCAGTTTGACCACATTTAAAACAATTAATGTCTATCAGCAGAAACAAAGATGTTGTAGTCGAAGCCATCTACAGTGAACTTAAAGTCATCGTTCAGCTCACCGACACCTTCTTTAAACACCATAAACACCATTCTTCTGAAAGAAACCAAGTGTTTCACCAGTGGGGACTTACAGCCAAGGGGGATTTTCTTAATGGGGGAGACCATTCGCCCGTACCGAGACAGCTCTTTACCGATCGCCTCGTCAGAAATAAAAGGAGGGACATTAGATAACATAAGTTTCTTAGCTGGGGAACTGAGGAGAGAAACCAATATCGTCTCATTAGTGACCACTATTCCATTCTGGGTCAGTTTTCACACTTTCTCCACATCATTCAGGAACACCACAATAGCACTGTTCATTCTTGAGGCAGAGACAATGTTCTCATGCCCCACCACGTTACCAACTGCAAGACAACAATCTTCTACACTCGCCGCACACACTATACACACACACACACACACACACACACACACACACACACACACACACACACACACACTATGCACACACACCGTGCCGGCAAGGCAACCGCTCACACAGCGTTGCGCTCGGATCCGCCATGACCATGCTTCACCAACACGCTGCTCACACACACACACACACACACACACACCCCTGCACACACGCACACACACAAAAATAAATAAATAATCCGAGATATTACACGGAAAAAATTGCACTTTAGTGCCGAAAAAATTGGCAACACGCCAACTGCTCTCACGCGCTCTACACGCCACACTCGCTTCTCCGCCGCGCATGCGCAGAGAGCGAGAGAGAGAAAGAGAGAGAGACAGACAGAGAGAGAGAAAGAGAGAGAGAGAGACAGCAACAAAGAGGGAGAGAGAGAGACAGACAGAGAGGGAGAGACAGAGAGGTGTTGTGTCTTAACAGTAATAATCTCAGGACTCCAGTCGTGGACTTTTTAATCGTCTTTATTTCTTCGTTCTTCTCTTTTTCCTTACATTGTAACAGCGACACCTGCTGTTCTGCATGTATTTCAATACACCACATATTCCCTTTTTTTGGAAGAAAGAATACTTGACTTATAAGCAACATTAAAGAAAGCACAGAACACCAGAAAACAACGGGTAGTCTTATAACACTGAATATTTCACAATACGTAGTTCTTTACATAACTTTTAACATACTTCTATTTGTAAATAAACAAGCTTTTTTATATATATATTTATCTAGATATGTATAAAACACACGTCTTGAACGCTTTTATTAAACTATTATCCATTTTAAAAAAAAATTTATTTACTTTTATTTTAATACCTTTTATCTCCCTCCTCTGCCAGATTACAGAGTGTCTCTCTGAGCACCCTGAGTACGAGAGGTACGAGGAGGAGAGATCAACATTTGAGGTGTTTTAGATTCTACAAGTGGCAAGTCTTCTGCTACAGAAGCTGTATCAGATGTGTTGGCGCAGGATGCAGCCGGAGCCAGGTGCATAGCATTCCAAACTTTTCCATCTGAAAGGAGATATGTTGCTGAGCCTCTCTGAGCGACAACCTTAAAAGGCTGTGTAAACTTGGAATGTCCTGTCTTGGTGATTCCAGGCTTTCTAATCCGTACGCATGTCCCAACTTTAATCTTTGGAGCTGTTGCACTGCGTCGCTGATCTGTATACTCTTTCATTTTGCTTTGTGACTGCTGGATGATTTGTTTCCAACCCTGTTTATCCCTGGGTGGGGTCACGCATGGGGGACCCTTCACATGCAATTTTGTCTTAATTTGTCGACCATGCAAAAGTTGTGTCACCGCATGTGGAGTTGCTATGTATGTATGTATGCAGAAACTCTGTCACAAAAGCTTTCCACTCTTTACCTTCAATGCTAGCAGTCTGTAAACAGTCTTTGAACACTCTATTAAAACGTTCAATCTCACCATTTGCTTGGGGGTAATAGACAGAGCTATGGTAGTGTTTAATATCTCTGTTTGCGAGAAATGTCTCCAAGTCCGCTGAAACGAATTGTGAGCCATTATCGGTCACAAGTTCAAGCGAGTTTCCTTCACGACTGAATGCAGCAGATAGGAACTTTATAACAGTCGCAGAAGTAACAGAAGGTGCGAACGCAATCTCTGGCCACTTACTGTAGTAATCAATGAGTGTTATCGCAAAGCGACACCCTTGTGGAGAATTATTCAAGGGCCCAACTACATCAATAGCCAGTTTTTCCCAAGCAGTCGTTGGAGTAGGCACAGGACAGAGTGGAGCTATGTGTGTAGTAGCAGTTTTATCATGCTGGAGGCAGGTGGCACAGGATTTGATGGTATTTTCCACTTGACAGTCCATGCCAGGCCACCAATACAAGTCTCTTAGTCTCTTACTCTCGCTTTGTGCGCACCATTCCTTGATGAGTGGCATGAGCCAGATGTATGAACTTTGCAATGTTTCGGGAATGATCACTCAATGTGTGCCCCTAATTCCGTACCCATCGAATACAGACAGCTCATTATGAAGACAGTGATAAGGAGAAATAGCTGAGCATTTAGCACGACGAGGCCACCCCTTTTCGATGCAAGCCATAACTTGTTGAAGAACAGGACAGGCATCACACGCAGACTTAAGCTCCTCTACAGTAACAGCTGCAAACTCAGGAGACAGTACTGCAACCATCTCAGGTTCTTGCTCTTGGCTATGATCGGTGACTGGAAGCGGAAGTCTGGACAAACAATCAGCTGTCACATTGTCTCGGCCAGGCTTGTATTTCATGTTGTAATTAAAACACAGAAGACGTGCAGACCATCGGGCAATTCTCATGCCTGCGCGTCCAAGGCCCTTTGTGGAAAGCAGAGTAGACAAGGGACTGTGATCAGTGCAAAGAGTAAAGTGTTGGCACCAGAGGTATGTACGCCACTTTTCTGTCACCCAAACACATGCCAAAGCCTCCTTTTCTGTTGTAGAGTACTTCCTTTCAATATCTGATAATGTTCTAGATGCAAAAGCAACAGTTCGTTCAGAAGTACTGTGATGCAGGGTAAGCACTGCACCGATGCCATAATCTGAAGCATCTGTAGTGACTGTTGTTGGTAAAGAAGGATCAAACAATGCCAGGGCTGGGCTAGCAGTAATTAGATGTTTCAGACGGCTGAAACACTCCTGGACTCTATCCGTCTAGTAGAAGCTAGTAGACTTTCTGAGCAATGCACGGAGAGTTTCCACCAACATTGCATAATTGGGAATGAATTTGGAGTACCAGCCAGCAAGTCCAAGAAAAGAACGCAAGGACTGTGCATCATGAGGAGGAGGTGCTTGCTGTATAGCTAGAACATGATCTGGATTTGGATGTAAACCTGAAGCAGAACCAACATGGCCAAGGAAGTGTAGCTCAGTTTTCCTGAAGTGGCACTTTTCTACGTTGAGCCTTAAACCACAGTTTTGCAACCGCTGTAGTACAGGTTTAAGTCGATTCTCATGTACCTCTGAGTTGTTACCGAAGACAATGATGTCATCCAAATAACACTGCACGCCATCCTGACCGGCCAAGATTTGAGATATCATCCTTTGAAATGCACTAGGTGCTGAGGCCATCCCATATGGGACCTTTGTGAAACGATAAAGTCCGTCATGTGTCACAAAAGCCGTCAGATCCCTACTATCCTGATGCAAAGGCACTTGGTGGTATGCATGCTGGAGGTCTATTGTAGAGAGCATAGAAGCACCACACAATTCTGTAAAAATTTCCTCAATGTGTGGCAAAGGGTGACAATCAATGATTACAGCTTTGCTTGGCTCTCTCAAATCAACACAAAGCCGAATTCCTCCAGATTTTTTTTGAATGATGACTAATGGTGACACCCAAGGAGAGGAATCTACTGGTTCTATGATCCCTTCAGATTCCAGCCTCTTTAACTCTCGCGAGTCTGCATCTCTCACTGCAAATGGTAGCCTACGCAGTTTCTGTTGGACAGGTGGCCCATCTGAATGCATCTTTACTTTATGAACAAAATAAGCAACCAAACCCAAAGGCTTAGTGAAATTTACAGCAGCTTGGCTGTTTTCTGCAGAAGATGCAACAGACCCATTTCTTATCTCAAGATGTAAGGCAGTGAAGAGATCCATACCAAGTAATGGTGTTCCGCCAGATACAATGTAGAATGAAGCCTGTGCACGGTGACACTTAAAGCCAACATCAAGGGCCAGGCACCCTAAAACTGGAATAGTCTTTTTCAAATGCGTCACTAAATTTACATTAGGCACAGTAAGGGAAATACCTGAAAAGTGCTGGCGGTACAGGTACTCTGGGAGGATGGAAACAGCTGAGCCAGTATCTACAAGTAGTTCAGTGTCGACTGATTTCCCACTCACCGTATGCAAAGAAAGTGCATGTAAGATACTGTTTCAGTTTCATTGGCAAAGGCATGTCAATGCTTAAGACTGTTAACTCAGGCACAGTAACTTCTTGTACATTGCAGATGGGAGCAGAAGCATGTTTTTGCATCCAGTCTTTTCTGTGAGTCATATGATGGCATCTGATGAGAAGCTGTGGACTTACGTGGAACAGATTTCTGCCGCCGCCGCTGTTTTGCTGTATTTGAGCCAGTATGCACCACTTTAACTGAAGTTTCAGTTCGCTCCATAGCTTTAGCTTCAGCTACTGCAGACTCAATTTGTCCCACGATAGTAATCGCTTCTTTTAGAGTGAGGTCTGTTTCCAACAGCAGACGTTCCCATATACGTGGAGTGAATGTCATCTCCCCAATTTGATCTCTAATCATATCGTCCGCTAGCACGCCGAAGTCACAGTTAACAAGCAGCTCCCGCAGAGCAGCCACATACTGCACGAGAGGTTCGCCGAGTCTCTGAGCACGCTGGCGAAATTTATTCCTCTCAGCAACTGCGTTCAGATTTTGTACAAAAAATGCTCGTAAAGAAGTCAGCGCAGTCACATATTTGTCATCAGCCACCGTAAGTGTATAAAAAATCCTCTGTCCCTTCTGTACCCAAGCAATGAATTAGCAAAGCACGCTTTCTCCTCTCCGGTGTTTCCTCTGCAGACAACGCAATCACGTAGTTATCAAACATACGAATCCATGAATTAAACGGTAAGGTCAGCTCACCAGGAGTTTCCAAAAAAAAAGGAGGGGGTGAGAGAGCAAGAAGAGCCATCCTCGTTGCCAATATGTTGTCTCAACAGTAATAATCTCAGGACTCCAGTCGTGAACTTTTTAATCATCATTATTTCCTTCTCCTTCTTTCTTCTTCTCTTTTTCCTTCAGCCTTACATTGTAACAGCGACACCTGCTGTTCTGCATGTATTTCAATACACAACAAGAGGGAGAGAGAGAGACAGAGAGACAGAAAGAGAGGGAGAGAGACAGAAACAGAGAGAGAGAGACAGAGAGACAGAAAGAGAGGGAGAGAGACAAACAGAGAGAGAGACAGAGAGAGAGACAGAAAGAGAGGGAGAGACACAGAAACAGAGAGAGAGAGACAGAAACAGAGTGAGAGAGACAGAGAAACAACTTTAAAAACAATAGATAGAATAATAATAGAATAAGTACTGATCACTCCCTACAGGAAGATCTCAGAGTACAGATCACCCAACAAGCTTCACACGTCTGAGCTGTGGTGTAGGACGAACAAACTAAACCCTCATGCTCAAATAGAATCACCCAGACCACATGAAAAGGGAAGGAAGAGCATGCTGGGTATAATTCTGAAGAGATGTTGGTCACGAAGACAAGACGGTTAATCACCCAAACAGCAGCAGGAGCACGGAGAAGCAGAGGAGCAGCACGGAAATATTTCAGCCACAGATGATAGTGAGTCAGACGTCTGCACCCAGAACATCCACCATGACACTTTACAATACACACACACACAGAGAGAGAGAGAGAGAGAGAGAGAGAGAGAGAGAGAGACAGACAGACAGACAGACAGACAGACACACACAAAGAGAGAGAGAGACAGACAGACAGAAACACACACACACAGAAAGAGAGAGAGAGAGAGAGAGAGAGAGACATACAGACACACACAAAGTGAGAGACACACACAAAGAGAGAGAGAGAGACAGACAGGCGCACACACATACAAAGAGAGAGAGAGAGACAGACAGAGACACACACACATACAGACTCATACACACAGAGAGAGAGAGAAAGAGAGACACATGTGATGTTTAACCACAATTAAAAAAGGAAACACGGTAAAACTCACTTCCTGCTCCTGTTCTGATTTTGTGCTCGGACAGAGATTTTCCAAACAAAAACTTTTTTTCTTTTCAGATCAGATTCATGTTCTAGATTAGGTTTTAAATCAAGCGCATCTGAAACCCTTCTGTCTGTAACTTGGTTGTAAACAGGAACTGAACAGAAAACAGAGACACATGATGAGGTAAAGATCATAAAGCAGTGCGTGACTCCTGCAAATGAGCCTGAAGTGCAGGACTGCAGTCTTCTCTACAGAGAACATGACAAGTGTCGCTCAGTTCTACAGGAACTCCAGCTACTTTTAAAGAACTTCTGCCGTAAAATACACACAGCCTGCAGATAATCCTCAGTAACTCTGATAAAAACGACAAAAAGCTAAGAGCAAAGAGAGGTGAGGTACAGCAGTCCTTCCTTTACCTGAAGAGTCCAATCTAATCTAATGTACACAGACCTGTGTGTAAATACATTAAACTCTAATCAATGTCCAGGTTTCCACATTTCAGCACTCTGAGGAGAACATAACTGTTACTAAAGCAAAACAGAAATAAAATTAAAGACCAATCATCAGTCATAACACTGTGAGCAGTGAGAGGTGAAGTGAATGAGACTGAGTATCTCCTCATCATGGCACCTGTTAGTGGGTGGGATATATTAGGCAGCAAGTGAACATTTTGTCCTCAAAGTTGATGTGTTAGAAGCAGGAAAAATGGACAAGCGTAAGGATTTGAGCGAGTTTGATGAAGGACAAAATTGTGATGGCTAGACCACTGGATCAGAACATCTCCAAAACTGCAGCTCTTGTGGGGTGCTCCCGGTCTGCAGTGGTCAGTATCTATCAAAAGTGGTCCAAGGAAGGAACAGTGGTGACCCGGAGACAGGGTCAATGGCGGCCGAGGTTCATTGATGTACGTGGGGAGCGAAGGCTGGCCCGTGTGGTCCGATCCAACAGACGAGCTACTGTTGCTCAAATTGCTGAAGAAGTTAATGCTGGTTCTGATAGAAAGGTGTCAGAATACACAGTGCATGACAGGACAGGGCTGTTCTGGCAGCAAAAGGCGGACTAACACAATATTATATTATGCAGGTGGTCATAATTTTATGGCTGATCGGTGTAATAAATCATTTACAAAAATGAATGAAACACAGATTCATGGTGTCGTTTTCTTAAATGTAACATGTAACGTGTATGGAAGGAGTCTCCAGTGCCAGTGTTTAGCCTGAGGTGAAGCCATAACTTCTTTCCACCATCTTGTTTAGATTACACTTGTCAGTGAGTTGTAGTGATATAAAAAGAACAAAAACTCTTGTATTGAGCTGTTAGAGAAAGACCCAGTGGAATGTAAAGGAAATTAACAACACATTCTTCAACACCTCGTTGATTGTCTGTAAGCTGTTCCAGCAGGACAACGCTTTTGAGCTCCATGGTGTGGAGGTGAAAGTGGAAGAACTGGAGCGTCCCGCACGGAGCCCTGACTCTGACTCAACCCCACTGGGATGAACTGGAACTGGAGTCTCCTCGACGTCCCAGCATCGGAGTCTGACCTCACTAATGCTCTTGTAGCTGAATGAACACACACTACTACCTATTTCTCCATTTTGCTTTCAGTTTATTCTGATGATTTGAGTTTACAGCGCTCAGTGATGATATTTAATCCTGTCACGGTTTTAATTTCCCTTTTTGGACCACAGTGCTTTTAAAAACTGGATCGTGATTGTAGAAGGTGTTGATTTATTGTCTGTAACCTGTTCCAGCACCACAATGCCCCTGAGCTCCAGGACACTTTGTAGTTCCTCACTAACTTGATGAGCTGTTCTATTTTTGTCTTATTAGGTTACTGAAGCCTGAGAGAGAGAATAGTCGGTGAAGTTGGTGAACAGGAACTTGTTTAGATTGTATTTGTTAGCAAGTCATCACGGTATAAGAAGAACAAAACACTTGTGGTGAGAAAACTGTTAGAGAAAAATTCCTCTCTATTGTGGATTATTTCCCTAAAACAGCATGAAACACAGTGTTTTACTGCTTACTTGAATGATATCATTGATTTACAAGATTACAAAAGTACATGAACAAATCTAAAACAACTTCTGAATATTAAAAGAGGCGGAAAAAATAGTGAGGCTGTTATGAAATACCGAAATACCGCGATATTTATTAGGTTTATCACGACAGTTATTACGACAGCGTGGATATTCAGTGCAATATCGTCGTTCCAGCTCTGATGTCGAATAAAATAAAAGTCCTGCTACAGAGTGTGATAAATAAATCGTAAAGAAATTGAGATGTTTTTTTGTTTGTTTGAAGTGAGATGTACATTTTTACCTGATTGATGTATCTCTCGAGGTTGATGAAATCAGCAGAAGTGTCAAAGAGTCCATGAATAATAATAACAGGTTTAAATCCCAGCACACACACACTACACAATAACAACCAACACACTAACACTGCGCCCTGAACACACTGCCCTCTCGAACCCAGACTCTTCATCCTCATCAATTACAATTAAAAACCAATTAACTAAAAAAAAAATCCTTAAATATCTAAAAATATTCAGTTTTCTCTTCTTCCTTTAAAATATCTAACCGCCTGCTTTGATCAGCTTTATTAAGCATTAGAAATAAAGCCTGTTCCTCTTTAACATCTTCACGTGGTTTTCCTTCCTGTTAGTGCTGTAAAGATATAAATGATCATCGACACACTGCTCCGCTTTCTAACAACATCATTTGCATCCGCGTTTTGTTTGTTCCGGTTTCAGGATTGCGTCACTTCCTGAAAAGAGTCCTCGATGTTTATACCTGTGTGCATGTGTGCTTTTTTTTCCTCTCTCTCTTTTTTTTAAAAATAGAAAACTATAACTTCTTCACATATTTTATGTTTTGTAATTACAGTATATTTTATTTATCATTAAGCCAGGTTATAATTGTAGTTTAGAATGATGTGATTATAAAGTGTGTTTTTTAAACCTCACAGTTATCGAGCGGAAATGTAAGGGAAATTAACAACACATTCTCAGCAACACCTCATTAATGACGTCAAGGCTTCTTAATGTCCACTACATCATCTGTACACACTGCTACTTATTGCAGACTACCTACTTCTCCATTTTTGCTTTCAGTTTATTCTGATGATTTCGGTTTAAAGCGCTCAGTGATGAGGTTTAATCTCGCTTCCCTCACTTCAGTTCAATTCAGTTGATTTGTATAGCGCTTTTAACAATGGACATTGTCTCAAAGCAGCTTTACAGAAGTATAGAAATGCTTCACTTTAAAGTTAAATTACTATTTTATCCCTAATGAGAAGCCTGAGGCGACGGCAGTTTAGGAAAAACTCCCTGAGATGATATGAGGAAGAAACCTTGAGAGGAACCAGGCTCAGAAGGGGACCTCATCCTCATTTGGATGACACTGGACAGGAAATAATGTAATAATTGAGAATGTCCTTTCTACAACAGCAACCTTGAGGAACTAGTAGGTCAGTGTAGTTTCTGAGTTCATTATTGACAGCACTTGTTCCTTCCTGCTGAAAGCTGACCGATGCAACAGCAGTTCAGAGACGGTGTAATAGTCTCTGAGTGGTTCTATCCACAGCAGTCCCCTGGGTCACAGGCTGACCACGCTGATCTATCACCAGCAGCAGTGACCACCACCAAGCGAGGAGACTCCAACCAGGGCTAGAGCATCTGGATGGATCAGGCAGATCCGGAAAGAAGAAGACTGGGAACACTGGGAACTCAGAACACTGGGAGTTTGGGAGTGGGATCGATAGCTCGACAGAGAAAGAAAGACAGAAAAGAGAGAGAGAGAGAGAGAGAGAGATTATGTATTCATTTCACTCTTCATACATTTTATACCACAGTGCTTTTAAATACTGGATCGTGATTGTCAGAAGGTGGTAATTAATAGTCTACAACATGTTCCAACATGACAATGCCCCTGTGCACAAAGCCCCTGAGCTTAGATAGATAGATAGATAGATAGATAGATAGATAGATAGATAGATAGATAGATAGATAGATAGATAGACAGACAGACAGATAGATTGACAGACAGACAGACAGATAGATAGATAGATAGATAGATAGATAGATAGATAGATAGATAGATAGATAGATAGATAGATAGATAGATAGAGTCCACATCAGAGTCTGATCTCACTAATGATCTTCTAGCTGAATGAATTTACACAAATCTCCAACAGCCACAATCCAAGCTGGATTTGGAGCTGATTATAACAGTAAAGGAGGACACACAGCATGCCGTGTAGTTTTTTTTAATGAGTTGATCAGCTGATGCATGACGGACAAATTGTGCAGCTGGAATATAGAAATAAACTAGTGTCTGGAAATTCTACAGCTCCAGGTTCAGTCACGCTGTCTGTCTGGAATTTCTCATCTTCTCTAATTTCCTCTGGACAACCCAGTTTCCTCCTACTATGCAAAAACATTCCAGTAAGCAGCGTGTCTTTGGTAAATAAGCCCTCGACGTGAGTCAGTGTGTGAATGTGTGTATGCATGGTGTCCTGTGATGAGATGGACTGGTGTGATGGACAGTGTTCCCAGGATAAACCCTTTCACTCACTTCTGTACATTCCCTGAGCACTGGATTTACTGAAGAGGAGTGAAAGAATGAACACATATCACTTCTGATCACATTTCATACAGGAAAATCACGTGAAGGAGCATTTCAGTATGAAATGTCCAGGAAACTGAAAACATCAACTTTAATAATAATAATAATAATAATAATAATAATAATAATAATAATAATATGTTATAAATGAAATAACTTGAAAATAAATATATCTTGTAAAAAAAAAAAAAATAAATATATATATATATATATATATATATATATATATATATATATATATATAACTCAACTCCACCAGAGGGCGCTGTGGCAGAAGAAAATGAGCAGACAAAATGAACTCGCTCAGAAATCAGGCTTTTACTGATGATTCTTGAATGAACTACCATCGAGTGTCTCTTTAACCAGGGGGTCCCCAAACTTTTTTCTATGAGGGTCACATAATTTCTCCTACCTTTAACGGGGGCCGGTCGGTCTGTAGCAGAAAATTACGTGAGCCGGAGTGACTACTAGTATTATCGTGGAGATTTTATTAGGATTTTAAATATATTTATTATGCCTTCTAATGCTAGAACAGTTCATTATTTTGTTCCATCCTGATGTCCCATTTCTTGTTGGAGTCTAGTGTCTTAATGGTGCTCACCGCTGCTGCAGATAGATCTGTGTGGACGGTTCATGACCCAGAGGACTTCTGTGGATAGAACCACACAGAGACTATTGCACCATCTTTGAACTGCCGTTACATCGGTCAGTTTTGTGCAGTTTTGTGAACATTAAGTCTATAATGACCTCAGAAACTACTCTGACCTTTTAGTTCCTCAGGAGCTCTTGGTTGCACAATTCCTCATGGCAATAAACTGCTACAGAAAGGACATTATCAACATTATTTTCTGTCCAGTTTCACCCAGATGAGGATGAGGTTCCCTTCTGAGTCTGGTTCCTCTCGAGGTTTCTTCCTCATATCATCTCAGGGAGTTTTTCCTCACCACCTTCACCTCAGGCTTCTCATTAGGGATAAAATATACAGTTCATTTTAAATTTTGTCATTTTTATTCTATATTTTTTTGTAGGGGGCATTGGTGGCTCAGTGGTAGGTTTCTCGCCTATCATGCGGAAAGCCCAGGCTCAATTCCCAGCCAATGCCTCAACCCCAGCCACTGGATGCAGTGCCGGTCCCAAGCCCGGAAAAATGGGAGGGTTGTGTCAGGAAGGGTTTCCGGCGTAAAACATTTGCCAAGTTGTTGTGCGGACCAGTTCGTCCGCTGTGGCGACCCCGAACAGGGAGCAGCCGAATGCTAATGAAATTCTATATTTTTGTAAAGCTGCTATGAAACAATGACCATTGTTAAAATGGTATACAAATAAAATAGAATTGATTTGAATTAACTTTATTTTAAATAAAAAAAAAAACAACATTTTTTTTTGCTATACTTGATAACAAAAACAATCCTAGATTTTTATTTAGTACTGTAGCGAAACTAACTAGGAGTAAAACCACTGTAGAAAGGTGCACACCATCTATATGTAGCAGCAATGACTTCATGAATTTTTTCAATGGAAAGATTAATGATATCAGGCAAAAAATTCAGACTATTAATTTAAAACCAAATTATTCGATAGATAACCCTTTAGATAATATAACTATTTCGGATCAGAGCTTAGAATGCTTTACTCCCCTTCAAGATCCTGATCTAGTTTCCCTAATTTCATCTTCAAAACTTTCAACCTGAATTCTAGATCCTTTACCCACGTCTTTCCTTAAACAGATATTACCAGTAGCTACCGAACCCCTTCTAAAAATGATAAATTCTTCCCTTAGCACTGGCTATGTGCCTAAGTCATTTAAGCTAGCAGTTATCAAACCCCTGATTAAAAAAAACAGACCTTGACCCCTGTCTGCTGTCCAACTATAGGCCAATATCAAACCTGCCCTTTATCTCCAAGATCCTAGAAAAGGCTGTAGCACAGCAGTTATGTTCATACCTACGTAGGAATAACATTCATGAAATGTATCAGTCAGGATTTAGGGCTCATCATAGCACAGAGACAGCACTGGTTAAAGTGATAAATGACCTGTTACCGGCTTCTGATCAGGGTTGTGTCTCCTTACTGGTGTTACTCGATCTCAGTGCAGCTTTTGACACCATTGACCACGCTAATCTACTTGATAGGTTAGAACATGCTGTCGGTGTTAAAGGAACAGCCCTCTCCTGGCTCAGGTCTTATTTGACGGATTGTTATCAGTTTGTAGATATAAATGGTGACTTCTCTATGCATACCAAGGTTATGATCTGTGTTCCACAAGGTTCTGTCTTAGGCCCCCTGCTTTTTTCATAAACAAGCTCCAGTTAGTCCATAACACAGCAGCTAGAGTCCTAACTAGAACCAGAAGATATGAACACATCACACCTGTCTTAGCCACACTACATTGGCTCCCAGTCAAATTTCGCATTGATTATAAATTACTATTACTGACCTATAAAGCCCTAAATGGTCTCGGGCCACAGTACCTGAGTGACCTTTTGGTTTATGATAAGCCACACCTACTCAGATCAAAGGGTGCAGTTTATTTGGTAGTACCTCAAGTAGCAAAGGCTACAGCAGGGGGCGGAGCTTTCTCTTACAAAGCCCCACAGTTATGGAAATCTTTCAATCAGTGTTGGGGATTCAGACACAGTCTCAGTGTTTAAGTCTAGGCTGAAGACACATTTGTTTAGTCAAGCCTTCAATGTTTTTCTTAGGTAAAGGAGCAGATCTGGAAGGTTCATGGGCATAGAGTGTTTGATGTACTGGGATGTTTGGATGCTGTCGCCTTACCACTCTCGCAAGTCGCTCAGGTCACTGACTGTGAAGTGACGCTTTATGTCCCAGGAAGCCTTCATGTCTGTGACCTTCTGGCTCTCCCTTTCAGTTATGATGTCATAGATAGTTCTGCCGGAGTCCCTGCCTGCACTTTACATATAATCTACATTGTATTTAAAGGTTACATGATCACAAGCATACTAAATATCTTTCTCTCTCTCTCTCTCTCTCTCTCTCTCTCTCTCTCTCTCTCTCTCTCTCTCTCTGATGAGCTATACGTCCCACTCCCGAGCTCCCAGTGTTCTGAGCTCCAGTGACCACTGGCTCTACCCCTGGTCAGAGTCTCATCGCTTGGTGGTGCTCACTGATGCTGTGGATGGATCTGTGTAGAGACCTGTGTCCAGGAGACAGCCGTGGACAGAGCCACTTGGGGACTATAACACTGTCACAGATCTGCTGTTACATCTGTCAGCTTCTGACAGCAAGGAATTAGTGTCTACAATGAACTCAGAAACTACATTGACCTAATAGTTCCTCATGGGCCCTTGGTTGGTGTTGTAGATAGGACATTATTTACTGTCCAGTGTCACCCAAATGAGGATGGCTTCCCTTCTGAGCCTGGTGCTTTGAGACAATGTCCATTGTAAAAGGCGCTATACAAATAAATTGAATTGAATTGAATACTTTAAAATCTTTAAAAACTCCATGTCTGAACTCTTCTATCTTCACTTTTGGGTGTGAATGTTTTTATTTAAAAGTTCATAAAAAGTTGATTTTCACAGCAGAGATATCGTCTCAGCGAGGTGCAGGCAGAATCTGGAAGCAGATGAGATTTATTTCCAGATGTTTCTTCTGATGAAAAATTGCAGGAGTTAAGCTGAAGAAGTGTTTTTTTCTTGTCACGTTACACACACTGTTTCCTGTCTACCTGTGTGTGTGAAGGTCTACTTACTATATCAGTCAACAACAACTAACAACTTATCTATAACATGACAGAACAGAGCAGTGTGTGTGTGTGTGTGTGTGTGTGTGTGTGTGACCTCTCCACATATCTGACATTATCTCATCAGACAGTTGAGAGTTCACACCCTGCCACTGCACAGCTGCAACACCCATAATCCTCTCTGCTCCAGGGGGCGGACCCTGTACTCTGACTCCACCCACAAGAGAGCTGGAATATGTGAAGAAATGAACCTCAACGTACTGTACTTCTGTATGTGACAACTCTTCTTCCTCCTCCTCCTCCTCCTCCTCCTCTTCTTCTTCTTCTTCTTCTTCTTCTTGTTAGACTCTGATATAATCCACTCACCAGAACACAACTCATTTAATAAAGCAGCATCCCAATCGATGCACTACACCCTACACACTTACACTGTGCACTATGTACACTAGTGTCTAGCATATGAATGTTAGAAGGGTAGGATTTTACTTTCTACAGAAATATCAGCTAGATTTTGGAGAATGTTCACACAATGTGAGCGCTCTTTAAAAGTCACTGTTAAGACGTCCACTGTGTCATCACCATCTTAGAAATGTTTTCTGATCCAGTATCAGCACGTGGTAGCTCCGCGCCCTTCCACTATATAAGCAGAGCTGTGAATGCTGAGTGCATGAAGTGTCCAACACTCCACACTTGTTTTTTTTGGTTGAATAAATAGTACATAATTATGCGGTTTGGGACGCACCTCGAGTCTGCCATTTCAATAGTGAAATCTAAAACACATGTTAGAGGAGAGTCTAGAGGAGAATAGGTCATCTCGGTCTGAGTTGAAGCATGAGAGAGCAAATGGGAGTGACTCAGACCCGATATGGGAGTGACTAAGAGTGAATGCCAGAAGATGACGTAGATGTTGTATAGGTTCAGGATGACCTTCCTCAGGAGGAGTCGAAATTCCAGTCACAGAAAGTAACTGTATGGTTACTGACCAGCCATAACATTATGAGCAGTGAGAGGTGAAGTGAATAAGACTGATGATCTCCTCATCATGGCACCTGTTAGTGGGTGGGATATATTAGGCAGCAAGACAACATTTTGTCCTCAAAGTTGATGTGTTAGAAGCAGGAAAAATGGACAAGCATAAGGATTTGAGTGAGTTTGATGAAGGACCAAATTGTGATGGCTAGACCACTGGATCAGAACATCTCCAAAACTGCAGCTCTTGTGGGGTGTTCCCGGTCTGCAGTGGTCAGTATCTATCAAAAGTGGTCCAAGGAAGGAACAGTGGTGAACCGGAAACAGGGTCATGGGCGGCCGAGGCTCATTGATGCACGTGGGGAGCGAAGGCTGGCCCGTGTGGTCCGATCCAACAGACGAGCTACTGTTGCTCAAATTGCTGAAGAAGTTAATCCTGGTTCTGATAGAAAGGGGTCAGAATACACAGTGCATGACGGGTCAGGGCTGTTTTGGCAGCAAAAGGGGGACCAACACAATATTATTCGTGTGGTCATAATGTTATGGCTGATCGGTGTATGTGTGTGAAAGTGTGTGTTGGTGTGTCAGGGAATGAGTGAAAGTGTGTGAAAGTATGCATGCCTTTGTGTGTGTGTGTGTGTGTGTGTGTGTGTGTGTGTGTGTGTGTGTTGTCAGAACTCAGAGCCCCCTCTGAGTGGACATATCGCAGGATGAATGTTGAGTTGTATCAATTTCCCCTTAACTTTCAATTAACTCAGTAAACTTATCGAAATGAAATTCAGTAAACTACCAAACTTAGCCAAAATAACGAGCGGTCAATATCAGCCGATGGGGACAAGAAAATTCTTTATTCAGTAAGACACACCTGTCAGATGTACATTACTGAAGAGAGCAGCTGGTCTGAAGACCTTTGAAAAATTCCCTACTATTTATACATCCACTTCAGTTTTAACATTTCATCCCCTTCATTCGAGCCCCTCCTTACCTAATTTACATACAGACTTATCTGTGGCCTTTTATAGCTATCTCTTCAGCTCTGCAGAACGTCTCAACCTCTTTCCTAGAACCTTTGTTTTTTTTTCTTTTTCTTATTTTGATTCTTTGAACACGATGTTCTCTTCACCTCCTTGTGACTTCTGACATAGTATTGACCTTGAACACGATGTTCTCTTCACCTCCTTGTGACTTCTGACATAGTATTGACCTTGAACACGATGTTCTAGACGTTTGCAAGTTTGGGTAACTGCACATTGCAAAGTCAGCATTATGTTCTTCTGCATTTTATTTACCTAGCTCAGCGCAAAGCAAGTGTTGTGTTTACATGTCCCTGTAACCACACTGTCTAGTCTATTTCCTCTTTTGTCTAGTTTTTATTTTTGTTTTTCTTCACTCTCTGTGCACATCTTGGGCTCTAAGCCTTTCAGCATTTTATAACCTGCATTTTAAGATTAAATGGTCGCAGGATATGCACCTTGCTCATCCAATTTCCCATTAGCTCAATTGGCCGGTCAACCAACCCAATGATCCCATTGGACAGGCCGACCGACCAACCTGCAATCTCCAATGCTTCTTTTTTTCCCTCTTTCCAACCTCAGTGTGGTTATTGCACTAGCATGCCAATACTTCTATAGTTACGCTTGATTATCATACTTTTGCCTCAAGCAAAGCCTGCTCTTAAGTTATAATTGAATACTGTAAGGATATAGTTGAACACTGTTAGATTAATATACTTGAATACTGTAAGAATATACTATTTTAAGCAGAGTATTGTTATGTTAAAAGTAAGCATAAAATTAACCTTAAAATTTCTCCGACAGTGTGTGTGTGTGTGTGTGTGTGTGTGTGTGAAAATGCAGGAGATGCGCAAGGGAAAACAGAAGAATAAGGAGTTTTTCTTTCAGAATGAAATATGAAACAATGGTGTAAGATAATGAGCAGGTTCTGTCCAATAGTGTGCTCTGGTTTACAGAAAGGTGTTCTGATATTGAGTGAATGGTGTTAGTGTTGTTTATTATATAGAACAGAATTAAAAACTCAACGATAAGTGAGACCTATCGTGCTGGAGAGCCAAGAAAAGGGAGCCACAGGGGCAGATGAGGAAACAGGTGCTGTGAGTAGAGAGAAACGCATAATATTATTTCAATGAGGTGATGTGTGTTGGGGTTGCGGTGTGAAGGCATCGCAGGAGACGACATGTCAGAAAGCGTCCGAGTGATGGCGCACTATCACCGAGTAGTGGAGCTTTTACGTGAAAATTTACAGTATGACTTTAGACAGTAATAACAGAGCCACTGATGGATGGAACTCAGATCACAAGGTATAGACTAACCAGTATTCACTGTTCAAACACACCATGATGACTGGGGATAATACCACATGGAGACGTAAATGTGGAAGAAAACTGGTGATCGTTTTGAATCTAGAAAAGAAACTAGAGAGAGCATTAGTAGAACCCCTGAGTCTAGTAATACACAGCTAAATCTGTGATTAGCCGTGTTACTGTCAGAGCTGCTGTTAGAGAAATGACTCAGATTTGAGAATTCACACTGTGGTGTAATGACATCCTACAGACCGGGTAAATCTTGCAGCACTGGGTGGTTAAAGTGATTACCCCGAGGCTTACATGCGACCTATTTTTTTTCTGTATGCATAAGCATTATTTTCAGACACGGCGCAGTCATTTACTAAAATACTCAGGTCCGTAAGTTCTTGTGTGGTTTCCTGCCTTCACCAGAACTTTGCAGCAGCAGAAGTTTCATTTTGTCCTTGCCTTATGTTAGGACTCTCTCTCTCTCTCTCTCTCTCTCTCTCCCTCTCTTGTTCACTCACAAACACACACACACACACACCCACACTAAGTGATCTAAGTTGAAGATTTATGTAAAAAGTCTGTCAGGTTCTGGGCTGTTTTGTTTTTGGACGCTAGAGGTCCTCGTGAAGCTCCTGTGCCTGTGCAATTAGTGTATTGCTTTCACATGTGTCTCGTTCGGGTGTGGGTATTTAAGTCTCTTTGTTTCTCGGTTTCGGGGTTGGGGTCTTTAATTGTCTGTAGTCGGCGTTAGAGGTTATGTGGCCGGCTTTTCGGGTGGGCCTTTGGTGCTGTCTCTGTTTTGTGCTCGAGCTTTGGGATCTGCCTTCTTCTCCTCTGGAGTTTCTCCTTCTCTTTGTTTTTGTTTCGAGTCCCAAGTTTCCCTCCCGAGTTTCCCTTTCGAGTTCCGAGTTCCGAGTTTCCCTTTCAAGCTTCCCTTTATGTTTTGTCCTTTTCATTGTCTTTTCATCCCTCCGATGATGATCTGGATCTGAGGAGCCCTATAAGGAGCACTAAAAGAGCACTAGATACCAAAAGCCTGACAAGGTCTGAGTCAAAGGCCAGTGACCATAATAAAATCATATGTGTATGTCCATGACCCTGTCGCTGGTTCACCACTGCTCCTTCCTTCGACCACTTTTGATAGACACTGACCACTGCAGACCAGGAACACCCCACAAGAGCTGCAGTTCTATGTACATGTATACATAATCTTTACAGAGCTAGACCATACTTTTCTCTTCTGAATCAACTGTCTAGAAAAATGAAAGCTGATAACATGACATCCTTTTACTTATAAATAATAAAAAGGCATGATGGGAAGTGCTTTTGTGGTCAAAATAAAGACAAAAACTGAGTGATCATGATGGCGCCGCAGATGGCCGCCTCAGTGTGCAGATGATCGATCTCCGCTCTCTACCCAACAAAATGGACGAACTTCCTCTGCTCTCCCGGACAAATAAGGATTTTTCAAACTCTGCTGCTCTGTGTTTTACTGAATCCTGGCTGAACGACGCCATTCCGGACAACGCTCTTAATCTGCCGGGCTTCCAGCTGTTCAGAGCGGATCGGGTCGCAGAATCAGCGGGGAAATCGCGTGGTGGTGGGACATGCTTCTACATCAACGAAAGGTGGTGTACAGATGTAACAGTGTTGAAGAAGATGTGCTGTCCTGATCTAGAAGCATTCTTCATCAACTGTAAACCAGTTTTCCTCATTCATTCTTCTGGGTGTTTACATTCCACCACAAGCGCACATAAGCTCGGCTCTACAACACCTGGCTGATCAGATCACACACACAGAGCAACAACACCCGGACTCTGTTATTATCATTCTCGGGGACTTTAATAAAGCTAACCTCTCACATGAACTGCCAAAATTCAAACAACACATTTCGTGTCCCACCAGAGACAAAAATATTTTGGACCACTGCTACACCACAATAAAGGATGCATATCGCTCTGTACCCAGAGCAGCTTTAGGACTCTCTGACCACTGCCTGGTTCATCTTCTCCCAACATACAGGCCAAAACTTAAATCTGCTAAACCTGTAGTAAGGACTGTAAAGAGATGGACCAGCGAAACAGAGCAGTACTTACAAGCCTGTTTTGAATGCACTGATTGGAGTATTTTTGAAGCTGGTGCCACTGATCTGGATGAGCTCACAGAGACTGTAACATCATACATCAGTTTCTGTGAAGACATGTGCATCCCTACCAGGACTTATTTAACATTCAATAATGATAAGCCATGGTTCACAGCAAAACTCAAACATCTTCGTCAGGCCAAAGAGGATGCCTTCAGGAATGGGGACAGAGTCTTGTACAATCAGGCCAGAAACACACTGAATAAGGAGATTAGGGTGGCTAAGAGGAGCTACGCTAAAAAGCTGGAAAACCAGTTCTCTTCCAACGACCCTGCTTCAGTGTGGAAAGGCCTGAAAGACATCACAAACTACAAGACACCATCCCCCAGCACTGAGGCCAATCAACAACTTGCTGAAGACCTGAATGAGTTTTACTGCAGATTTGAAACTGCCGGTCTAACACCCCACGCCCCATCTGAAAATCTGTCTACACAACCATTAACACCTCCAGCAACCCCCCTCTCCCCGCCTCTTGCACTTTGGATCAGTGAAGATGATGTGCGTCAGATCTTCCTGAAGCAGAAGAGAAGAAAAGCACCAGGCCCAGACGGTGTCACACCAGCCTGTCTGAAAACCTGTGCTGACCAGCTGGCCTTCATCTTTTCACAGATCTTCAATAGATCACTGGAGCTGTGTGAAGTCCTTGCCTGCTTCAAACGTTCCACCATCATCCCCATCCCAAAGAAACCCAAGATAACAGGACTTAATGACTACAGACCTGTTGCTTTAACGTCTGGGGAAATTCACATCATACAGCCACACCACCAGCACTGGCGCCCCCCAGGGTTGCGTCCTCTCCCCACTGCTCTTCTCCCTTTACACCAATGACTGCACCTCTACTGATCCATCTGTCAAGCTCCTGAAGTTTGCGGACGACACTACAGTCATCGGCCTCGTCCAGGACGGTGATGAGTCTGCTTACAGACAAGAGGTTGAGCAGCTGGCTGCCTGGTGTAGTCTTAACAATCTGGAGCTCAACACGCTCAAAACAGTGGAGATGATAGTGGACTTCAGGAGGAACACCCCTGCACTCCCCCCACTCACCATCATGAACAGCACTGTACCAACAGTGGAGTCATTCAGGTTCCTGGGCACCACCATCTCTCAGGACCTGAAATGGGACACTCACATAGACTCCATTATCAAAAAGGCCCAACAAAGATTGTACTTCCTTCGGCAGCTGAGGAAGTTCAACCTGCCACAGGAGCTGCTAACTCAGTTCTACTCAGTCTTCATTGAGTCTGTTCTGTGCACGTCTATAACTGTTTGGTTTGGCTCAGCTACAAAATCAGACATCGGAAGACTACAGAGAACGGTTCGGACTGCTGAAAGGATTATTTGGTGCTCCTCTGCCCACCCTTCAAGAACTGTATACATCCAGATTGAGGAAAAGGGCTCTGAAAATCACTCTGGACCCCTCACATCCAGGCCATCTTCTTTTTGACCTTTTGCCATCTGGCCGTCGCTACAGAGCAACAACTACCAGGACAGCCAGGCACAAGAACAGTTTCTTCCCCCAAGCAATCTACCTTTGGAACAGTTGAATGTTCCCAACATTGGGCAATAAAAAAAATAAAATAAAAAAAATAAAGTGCAATAACCTCATATTTATTTGTTACCACCCCCACATCCCTACATCTCAACTCATTCTATTCTATTCTGTACATACAAATTACTTTATTTTCCTATTTAAATATGTGTATTTTTATTTCTCATCCTATTTTTTGTTGTTGTTATTTGTATTGTTGTTGTTGTCTCTGTGCACTGGAGCTTGTGACACTAAAACAAATTCCTTGTATGTGCAAACATACTTGGCAATAAAGCTCTTTCTGATTCTGAAACTGGGGAGACGAAATTTAAAGAGCAAAGAGATGCATGCGGTGAATTAATTTATCACACAGAGCTAGTGTCTGGTGATCACAAATGATCCCTAAATAACATAAGACCTCCTCCGTGCCTTTAGGCTCCAGGCCTATTCCATCCATCATGAATACTTCATTTCCCTTCAGTGCAGACACCTTTACTCAGTCCTAATAGAGGAGGACTCCCTCAGTGCCATAAATCAGGCTTTTGAGAACATCTTCCTTCATCCTTGCACACACAGGCTTGAATGATAAGAAGCAGATGCTAAATAACTGGTTCCCTGTGATCCTGTGCAGGATAAGCAATACAGAAAACTGTTAATAAACTGTTACTGAAAGAAATGTATTACAGAATGTTACTCTGGAAAATCTCAAGACACAAGCTCTCAAACATTTACCCATATAACAAATCATGGAGCAGTGGTGGTCCAAGTGGTTAAAGCTCTGGGTTGAGGATCGAGGTTCAAGCCCCAGCACCATCAAGCTCCACTGCTGGACAATTGGGCAAAGCCCTTAGCCCTTCCTGCTCTGGGGGCACTGTATCATAACTGCCCCTGCACTCTGACCCCAACTTGCTCGACTGGGATACATGAAGAAAAGAATTCCACTGTGCTGTAATATATGATAAAGGCTTCTTGCCCTCAGTTATTCTTCTAAAAAGTCATCATCAGACTTAGAATAAAGAAACAGCCTGACTCATGAAGACTGGATCCAGATGAGAGTCAAGCTAGCAATCAAACCAACTGGTACCAGTAGCACAAACCTGAGCCTTGCACTGAGGTTCCACTGGTTTCAGTATCCTTACATTCATTTCATCCATGTTCCTCTCATCAACCCTGGTCTAATCACACAAGCATTTCCAAACCAAACCTATAGACCAATCTACTCTATACCATGTCCCCCTGGACTCCTTGCTAATTCTTCTCATGTTTCTTATCTGTATTTTAACACACACTTCATATTCTGCTTTTTTTCTTTCTCACACTCACTCTCACACTCCTGAGCCTGCGCTCTATACTTATTTGTGTCTTTACGGTTAACCCGATACTTTATGTTTTCTGTGTGTTCTCAGCTTGATGGTCAAGAGTTTGCTGGACAGGCCAAGAACATTTTAAATATGTTCCTCAGGATGAAAGTAAAGATCTAAACCAAGTGAAAACACGTCACAAATTAAACTAAACTTGCTTCTATAGTATACGATGTAAACCTATTCCTTCACGTGTAGATAAATAAGAAATAATTTGAGGATTTATTATTAGACTTTTAAAGTTTGTATTTTCCCATGCTATTGTTAAATGGAGATGATTTCAATTCTCTCTTTTGTTTATTGCTGTATATTCAAAACATCCATAAAATATATTTAATGTGGTTTAAGCACACAGTTAAAAAATAACAAAATATCTGTAAACAAAAAAAAAAAAAAAAAAAAAAAATATATATATATATATATATATATATATATATATTATATAATAAAATATAAAATAATGTATGTATTAAATAAAAATAAAATATATGTATATGTGTATAATGATTTCTGGCAATATATATATATATATATATATATATATATATATATATAGCCAGAAATCATTCTGATTGGTAGTGACGTCACGCGGAGGGCGGGTTTAAAGGATGGACCGCGAGCTGCTGGAGAGCTTCAGCTGCTTTTAATAGACGAAGACACAACAGGGACTACACAACAGTGTGTGTGTGTGTGTGTGTGTGTGTGTGTGTGTGTGTGTGTGTGTGTGTGTTACGAGCTGGATTAAACCGTTACCTGGACTGCACGATAAAGAGGAGTTTGTAAGTAAGACATACTTTGCTTGATTTCTTTATTAATTGACGTAAAGGCGACTGCGCCTGCCCCGCGTACCGGATGTGGATGTGGTGTACAGATGTGGTGTACAGATGTGCAGGATGATCGGATCCCTCGGCTGTGAAGGTTCTGCATGAGCGAACAACGCGGAGCACAAACTTTCTCTCAACTGTGGAGCCTACACACAACTCACATTTTGTGATGTTCGCATCTGCCCAGATGTTTCAATCCCGAAACAACACGTGATTATTTTACTATAAGTGTTTTATTCCAAAGAGATTCGTCAGTTCGTGTTCTTCCTTACGTCAGAGCTGCTACACATAGTCCTTTCCTCACCATCCTTTCTTTATTCTCTCTTCATCTTAATAATAATAATAATAATAATAATAATAATAATAATAAATAATAATAACAATGATAATGATAATAATAATGATGATGATGATGATGATAATAATAATGATAATGATGATGATGATGATGATGATAATAATAATAATAATAATAATAATAATAATAATAATAATTCCAGCCTCTGCCATGTGTGTGTGGAGTTTGCATGTTCTCCCCGTGCCTTGGGGGTTTCCTCCGGGTACTCCGGTTTCCTCCCCTGGTCCAAAGACACGCATTGTAGGTTGATTGGCATCTCTAAATTGTCGGTAGTGTGTGATTGCGTGAGTGAATGAGAGTGTGTGTGTGTATGTGTGCCCTGTGATGGGTTGGCACTCCGTCCAGGGTGTATCCTGCCTTGATGCCCAATGATGCCTGAGATAGGCACAGGCTCCCCGTGACCCGAGAATAGATCGGATAAGCGGTACAGACAATGGATGAATGAATGAATAATAATAATAATAATAATAATAATAGTAATAATAATAATAATAATAATAATAATAATAATAATAATAATAATAATAATTAATAATAATAATAATAATAATAATAATAATAATAATAAATAATAATAATAATAATAGTAATAATAATAATAACAAATAATAATCATAGCTTGTCATGTTACAGAGAAACTGCAAAAATTTTGTAAACTCCTCTGTCCTGAAGATCTTAAAGTTCCAGCTTTAAACAGCACTGACACTGGAGACTCCTTTCATACATGATACACACATACACACACACACACACACGCATTTCACCTTCAATAATAGATTTAATATAGATTTTACCATCAGACTATTACTGTTAATAAATCTTCTATTTTATACCTAGTTATTGTAAACGACCGATATTTAGTATATTATAGACTACTGCATTGTGATATAATGGCGCTATAACATTAGCTGCTTTGTGAGCTAGGAACTTTTCTGTATTTATTATTTGTTATGTTATTTGCCATTATGTTTCTCCTGAGTAAATCTGTCAGTATTTGAGGTTTTCGTTGTAGCTATTCTTCAGAGGTCGGTGGGTGATCTGTAGGTTCCTGTCTGGTATTGTCAGTGTGCATAGAAACAAGAAGAGAGACCAGCTCGATCCTGTGCTTTCTGTTTGTCTTGCCTCACATGAACTCGACATCAAACGATGTTGTCAATATGATTATGAAGTGTGAACACTTTTCATCTGTGTCGGAAAAACAGTGCATGAGCTCCTGAGTCTGGGGCAAAAACTCGTTATTACCAGCTACAAGGGGAGTTGAAACCTGTGGAGAAGAATCTGTGGGTAGAGAAGTGCACTAAAGTACTATTCAGATGGGATTAGTTTTCTGGACATATGTAAGTCTGTTAAGTAATATTTCTGGAGGACGTTTTTGTAATTATGATTAATTCACATGGCATCACATGGTATGTGTAAGTGTATATTGGAAAGGGCGTGGCCTCACAAGTTGCCCTTGATTGATGATTAGTTTGACCATAACATGCCTATAAGATGTCTAGAGCTGTACCTGTGCTACAGTTCTGTGTTTTAGAGGATTACAGTTTGGCTGTAAGGTAATAGAAAAGAGTGAGTGCTTCTCACACTAGTTTCTTTATCTAATTTGATCTTAAATCTGATGTAATTAGTATAAATAAGTGCTGCTTGAGCTTTATTTCAGACTCATCATGGATTTACCTGTTTAGTTTTTGGGCAGTTTGCGCATTTTTGGTCAGTCCATACTTCTTCTTCAGCTCTTTAGTATAAAGAATGAAGAGATCGGTGAGAGACTCAGAAATGGGAATGTCCAGGAACCTCTTAATCAGGAATTACACATCAATTAAAAACACACAAGAAATATAAGGTATGAAGGTACGCTATAAAATTGTCCAGGTGTGTAGGTGTAGCAGAAGTTAGGACACAAAGCATGGACAAGTACAGAGATATGATATAAGCAAACAAGGGGGCCCAAAGGGACATAGCATATAGAGCAGACTAAGAGATATACTTCTAAAAGTGGGAAAATGATAAAAAAGGGCTAAAATAGATTTTTATACAAGGAACCTGAAAGAGAGAGAATTTTCGCCCTTGTTAAAAGGAGCCTTTAGAGTAAAATAAGGAAGAAACAGAATAATAGATGCAAGCTATAAGCTTTCCTGAAGACGGTCAACCCAAGGCCTTCTGGAAATAATGGGAACTTACATAACCAGAACGCGTGAGCAGATAAGGACTTTTTTTTTTAATTTTATGCTTATGATTAGTTTACAGACGAAGAAGAGATTTTCCCTCAAAGTCGCAGGCCCAGGGAACAACTACAGACTAATGAGAAGAACAATGAGATTTTAGTGAAATGTTGAAAGCTAATCCTACAGTTAGAGTTTAGAAATTAACTAAACATATTTGTGTTGAAGTCTAAAGAAAAATTGCAATGGAACATTGGGATTT
Organism: Hemibagrus guttatus; assembly: GCA_033459395.1. NCBI lineage: Eukaryota > Metazoa > Chordata > Actinopteri > Siluriformes > Bagridae > Hemibagrus > Hemibagrus guttatus. The sequence continues at coordinate 24,168,088 of JAUCMX010000013.1, forward strand.
AGTGGTATATTACAGGCCAACGGAATGTTAAATATCAGAGGAATGTTGTAAGATAAGTGTATTTTGTAGGACCAGGCTAAAGGAATGTTGAAAATCAAATAAATCTTTCTGGCCAGTGGAATGTTGCAGGCCATGCAATGTTGCAGCTCTAGCCTGCCTAGAATGCTACAGCTTAAATGAATATAAACAGCTAAATTGAATGTTGCAGGCCAGTAAAATGTTGCAGGTCAGTAGAATTTTGCAGGCTAAAGTAATGTAGTGGGTCCAACAAATGTTGCAGGCCAGTGGATTGTTGTAGGCAAATTCAGTGTTAGGATAAAAGCAAATTGTTAAAGTCAAATTGTTTGCTGACCAATGGACCATTGCAGGCAAATTAAATGTTGCAGGCTAAAGGAATGTTTTAGTCCAGTGAAATGTGTAGGCAAAGTGAATGTTGAAAGCAAATGGAGCAATGCTTATCATTGAAATGTAAGATTCTATTAAAATGTTGAAGAATTAAGGAAGGTTAAACATGAATAGACTACAGGAGGTTAATGTAACTTTGCCAGTTACAAGATGCAAGATGTTGATGGCCAATGAAATACTGGAGGCAAATGGACCATTGCAGACCAAAATAATATTGCAAGCCAGAGGAATGATGATGGTCAAACAAAAGTTGCAGGCTTAAAGAATGCTTTGGGTCAATGGAATATTGCAGTGCAAAGAAACACAGGCCAGTTGTAGGCCTGTGGAAGGTTGCAAATTAAAGGAACATAATAGACCAATGCAACACTATGGAATATTGGGCAACTGAGCAGTTGAGGGTGAAAGGCTTGCTCAAGGGATTTAATCCCAGAGTTGTAGGAATTGTTCAGGTCTGAGGAATGTTGCTAGCCAGTGGAATGTTGCAGGGCAAAGGAATATTTAAGTCAGAGGAACATTGCAGTCCAAAGGAATCTTTTGCAGTCCAAAGAAACATTGCAGGTCACTGGAATGTCGTAGGACAATTGAAAGTTTGTAAGCAAGTTGTAGTCAGTGGAATAGTTGTAGGTCAATGTAATATTGCAGGCCATTAGAATGCTGTAGGTCAATGGAACATTGCAAGCTACAGGAATGTTGTAGGTCCAACAAATTTTGCAGGCCAGTGTGATCTTGCAGGAAAATTTAATATTGCAGGCCATAAAAATGCTGCAGCCTAAAGGTATGTTGCTAATGGAATATTGCAGGCTAAAGAATGCTGTAGTTCCAAAAACTATTGCAGGCAGATTATGAATAAGGCAGAACTGAATATTTCAGGCCAGAAAAATGCTGTAGCCCTAAGGTATGTTGTAGGCCAGAGGAGGGTTGCAGCCGGAAGGAATGTTGTAGGCCAGAGGAATGTTTCAGGCCAGAGGAATGTTGCAGCTTACAGGAATGTTGCAGGAAAATGGAATGTTGTAGCCTAAAGGAATGGTGTAGGCCAGAGGAATGTTGCAGGACAACGGAATGTTGTAGCCGCAACATCCGGGTCCTACTCGCAACCGCACCAAGCGGGTCTCGAACCCGGGTCGCGGGCATGGGAGGCGGGCGTGCTAACAAGGAGACTAAAGACTGCAGCCGCTAGCATCAGTCGCTAGTGCGCCTTTTGAGATTAGAGGATTGAGGCTTTTACCTGCACAGCACTTACCGCTGGCCTCCGTTACACAGCCTTAAGGAATGTTGCAGCCTAAAGAAATGTTGCAGGCCAGAGGAATGTTGCAGCCTACAGGAATGTTGCAGCCTAAAGGAATGTTGTAGGCCAGAGGAATGTGGCAGACTGAGGCAATATTGTGGAGTATTGTAGGCTAACTGAATGTTGCAGGTCTCATCTGATTTCAGCTGATTTACATCTATTTCAGTAAATAAATTTCTGTATGTATGTTGACAAATATAGAAGAGGTATGGATGTAGGCTGAGGAACACAGGACAGAGGTTATATGAGACTGAAACATAGGATCCTGGGAATGTAGGGTTATTTGCTGGAAAATTTTAAGTCTTAAAAATGAGTCATTCACAATGAGTCAAATGCAATTTTGATTGTGTTGACCGAAATTTTTATATGCTCCTTTTGGTGAAGCAACAGGAAACCACAGTACAACGTTTAAGAACGGAAATGTGCTAGTCTGTGGTTCCATCAAGGCAGCATCAACACCTGAGCAGAAGAAGGTTACAGAGACATGACTTAGTTTATCTGCAGAACATAGTCAATGTAAGTGTTATGTAACATTGAACATTCAGCCTCTTTCCGAATTGATATAAAACAGACACAGAAGGTGATGGATATTTTTCCAAACCATATATGGAATCTCACAGCATCATCACCTTCATTACCATGTGACCTATTACCAAATCCGGAAATTTGAAAATGTTGTAAGTGTTCTGCATTTTGTTTTGTATATAATGTTTTGGTGTTTGGTTTTAATAAAAAAAAAACTATAATTGATATTATTATTATTATTATTATTATTATTGTTGTTGTTGTTGTTGTTGTTGTTGTTGTTGTTGTTGTTATTATTAATTTATTGCTAATTATAATCAATTAAAATCAAATGCTGTCTTTAATTTTTATTTATGACTTTTATATTATCAGTTGTCCTCCTTTAGTAAGGTTTATTTAAACAATGGACATGTTTTTGTGTCCAGATGAATGTAGGTATGGTTTAAAGTTGACCAGTTTCTTAAATTAGGAACATTAAGTAATGAGTTACTGGTTTCCTGTAGCCAGTTATTTTGAGTCAGAGATTTTGAGCTTGTAATGTAGTCAATGTGACCTGCTGTGTCACCAAGTATGACCATGCATATTTTATATGATAACCAAAGCAAAATATGAGTCTCTACTGTTTGTACAGTTGTTCTGTAGTTGCTCCGTGTTGACTCTGTGGGGCTAATAGTTGCAATTGTCAACTGTGGGGCTAGTAGTTTGGGGCAAGTTTCTACTCTAGAAAAAGTTTCTAGATTTTCTACTCTGGGGCAAGTTTTAAGTCTGTGGGACTAACACTGATACAACTGTCTAGCAACTGTTGACTCTTTGGTGCTAGCAGTGGTTACTATCGACTCTGGGGCAGGTGGTGATTTGGTGGTTTATTTATTTTTTTCCATTGTCTGTACCGCTTATCCGATCTATCATCAGGTCACGGAGAGCCTTTGCGGCAGGTTCAGGTGTCATCGGGCATCAAGGCAGGATACACCCTGGACGGAGTGCCAACCCATCGCAGGGCACACACACACACCCATTCAGGCAATCATAAACTACAGGCAATTTAGAGACTCCAATCAGCCTAGAAGCATGTCTTTGGACTGTGGGAGGAAACCGGAGCACCCGGAGGAAACCCACCAGGTACAGGGAGAACATGCAAACTCCTCACATTCAGTGAGCAGGAGCGAGACTCGAACCCAGAATTATTAATCCAATCAGATATCACTTAATCATGCATAAGTGCTTGATAGCATTTGCAAAAGGGGTTGACCTTGTTCGGGCTTGGCAGGATGCTCAGATAGCAAAGGTAATGCTTCTTCTGTCAGCAGCAGATCTGCCTGCTGAGAAAAAGCCAGACAAAAATTTTTTTAGTTATCATTGTGATGTTCTCACAACTGAGACTAAAGGAAGCTGTTCTTTGTATAAGAGTTTTGTAGTTGTTTTATTGTAGGAGATTTTAAACATATTGAATATAATGAATATAAAGAAATGGTATATATGATATAAGTGCTGGAACTCCCTGAATTTTAGCTGTACCATATAGAAATCTAAGCATGAAGCAATATTGTGGTCTATATGAAATCCCTGGAGCACAGACCACCCTGCTGTTTGTGACAGTGTATAACAGGAAAGGTCAAAGGTGAGAATCACCTAACAGATGCATAGCCAAAAATTCTTTATTGAGTTCCAGATGATTGTTTCAGAAGTCTTAAGTAATAACTATTGCATTCATAAGTAGTGTGCCTCTGGTATGTTCTTTGGTTTTTCCTGAAATTTCCAGACTATCAAATCTGTGGGGCTAACACAGAGTTTAGTGGTTGCAACTATCAACCCTTTGGGTTTGGGAGATGACGCTGTGTCTGGCAGCAGCAACTCATTTGAATTAAATTTTATTTGCTTAGAGCTTTTTCTAAGCAAATAAAATAACTATAGAATAACTGTGGACTCTGTGGGGCTGGTGTAGGCATTTGTCAGAAATCTGTTCTGGAGTTGGTGGTGGTAGCTTTTAACTCTCTGAGGCTAACTGTTGGTTCTACTGTTGGTGGTGGCTACTGTAAGCTTGTGGAGCTAAGTAATAACCCTAGACTCTGTATGGCTGAAAGTGGTAATAGGCAGCTCTGTGCGGCTACAGGTGTTGGTACTTTCAAGCCAGCAGTGATAACTCTTATCATCATGGTATATGTGGGTAATTTTTGGGGCTGCCTGTGGCACATGCTAAATCTGTGGGTTGGCAGAGAAAACCACTGTCTGTGGGACCGGTGGTGGTCATAGTCAGCTGTATGAGAACTATACAGTCTGTGATGAGTTAAATTAGCCCCATCTTTAACAGATCAGTTTTTAATAGCCAGTAAAATAGTGTATTCAGCAGACTACAATGTTGGGCAAAGAAGGGAATGTCCAGAAAAGTTAGATATCAATTTATACTGACATTATGGCCCATGGGGTTTGTCATTTGAGATCACTTTTATTAATGAAGGTAATGGCAGGCATAAAGATGGTATAGATGGTATAGACAAATGGTATAGAATGGTATAAATGGTATGGAAATTGTCATACATAAAGATATACACTACTTAAAAATAATAAATGAATACCAAATTTAGACAGTAAATATATATTGTAAAAGTATTTATTATGTATTTTATGACTATGTTGTATTTGCCAATTCTATTCATTTCTTTTTCTTTCAGATCTGTCAGTGTCCAGAAGAGAATGAGATCACCTGTCAGAATGCAAATTAGGAAATGGAATTCACCTGTCATGGAGACCAGTCTACCTAATCCACCCCAGACTGTATCGAGCAGGCAATTTTTCCCAACAGCACAGATGGGATATGGTCTACAGCAAAAAAGCTTTGATCAACAATCTGCCAGATTAAGCGATATCCATGCTTTCTTCCAGCCACCACGTTCAGCTGATTTGCAGCCAAACTGGACACCACAGATGTGGAGCAGTGGTCCCCAGAATCAGTTGCCTTACATATCTCCAGCTTCTGGCAGAAATCATCTATCAAATATTGTACACCATGCATCTCTGAAAGCAGGACAGTTGGAAACCCTTACTGTAAACCTCAACTGTGATCCACAGGTCTTAAATACCACTAATCAGAGGAATTATGAGGATCTGCACTCCATGCAAAATGTCAGTTGTTCTAGCAATGCAATTGGTGCATTTGAAAATAGTTCTTGTACGTATGGTTCAATTCCACCCTGGAAACACCCTATAAATCGACACCATGGAGGACATGCTACACACCAGCCTGCAGCCCAGTCACAGGACGGGTTTTTAACTGCTCAGATTAATCATGCAGCACTGACAACTAACATGAATCAAGGCCAAATGAGAGTAGTAAGACAACACAGTGAAACACCTAGCTCTGTTGCACACATTCCTGCTGCATCAGGTCTACCAGTGAACTCATTGCTGCCTTCACAGTTTGTAATTTCCAGCAGTCAGATGAGTCAAAGCCAGGTTCAAAATCCATTATGCCAACCTACACCATGCAGAAAATATGCTGGTTGCGGTTACATTGTTTTACAGCATAGTTCAAGCAACATTCCACACTTGCCAAAAAGGGCCAGGTTGAATTCTACCACAGTGAGTGGGCTGACTGCAAACTACCAGGACATAACCACTTTTAGCACTGCCACCAGTCATACATCATCTCCCATGTTAGGTTCAGGATCCGCTAACTACTCTCATGGGCTTCTAATACATCAATTGCTGCAAAATTACAACAACCAGATAAGTGGTCTGAATTCCTCCAGTTTTGGGTCCCAGTTTTTTAAGAGCAAAAGTAGATCCCAGCAATCTACACATGACAGTACAGCTAGTTACATCACCACTGGGTTAAACTACAGTCAAGACAAAACAAGGCAAGGCAAGGAGTACCAGGAACCTGCTAAAGAAACAGGCATTTTAAGGGGGAATGCAATTGGAGCTATTGGTCATCTGGCAGAACCACAAAAGTCAAGGCAGAATGAGAGGACTAATTGGAAAAAGAGAAATGAAGAGATACAGTGCTGCATAGACCCAGTTGTGTACCAAAAGTTGGTAAAATCACAGCTAGTTCGTCAAGTCAACAAGACTGTAGATGTTGTTCCACCAATTTCTCAGCAAGTCTTTAGTCATGGACCACAGAATGATGTTACTACAAGCACTCATTTCAGCCTCCTCTTGAAAACCAACATTCTCAAGAATCCTTTTGAGGAGCATGAGAACATGGAGAAGGAGACAAATGTACAAAATGTGACCTTTAATCTCATTGAGGGTCTGCCTCAGGTACCTTCTTTACCAAGTTCTTCACCAAGACTGGGATCAGTAGTTGACATCTCTGAAATGCCTACATCAGAAAAAGATCCAACATCAGGCTCTCAAAGCCACGAGAATTCTCAGTGTGAAAATGACACTGTAGCTACAACCAAAAACTCTAACAAATGTCAAGATGCTGTCCATATTGTTGATTCAACATCAAGCATTTCAGTAGACCAAAGTGAAGTCCAGGAACTTGAATCTTCTTCAGAAGAAACCACATTTGATTTGTCCACAGTTCCTGTAGTTGAATATACTTTGCAGGATCTGGAGGATTTGGTGAAATCTTTAGAGGTCAAAGCAGCAGAGAGAGACAAATCAATGGTAACAGATGTTGTAAAGTGCATTTTAGATCTGTTTCATAATGGGGACAAACAAAACCTGGCCAATTTAGCAGCATTAAAAGGGGTGTTCAAAACCTTATCTAACTTGTGTGTTAAAGAAAAGCATGCTGTGGTTCTTCAGTATCAGTTACCTAAACATGTAAAAATGCTGGAAAATTGTTCCCAAATCCTTATGAATGAAACCACCTTGCCATCTGAGGACTTTAAATCCTCCTGGCTGAATGTGAATGGACAACCAGCCGATGTGGATAATGTTCTTGCAGAACCAATTTCAGACTGTAAAATCACATGGTGCAAGAAGGTTTCACAGCCAGTGTCTGAAAGTGTTATGAATGTTGTAGACAGTCTAGCCCAGACTGGTACAGATAATCCTGAAGATCTGTGTGTGAATGCTCATAAAGACATACCAAAGACCACAACAGATATGGTAAAAGACAACATGCGAGCATTCACTGGCCCATCACTTACATGCAGTTCTAATGAACGTGTAACAAATAATAGTGATGAAAAAGCAGATGATTCTGACAGTACAGATTCCTCCAATGACTTGCCTGAAATCATACTTTTCTCACCTGAAGAAGCTAGAAAAATCTTCGCTGATTGTTCTGAACATGACCAGAAGCGAGAGCCTCATCAGACATGCCAGGAGGAAAGGAAGGATTTGGTCACACTAGATCACTTCAAATACACTTGCTCTCACATGAATGGCTTAGGCAGTGACAGTGACTTCTTCTGCCCCAGTTGCTGGAATAAGACACCAATACTTTATATTGACCAAGATGAGTCTTTGCTCACCCCAAGGGAGGGGGAACTTAATACGGACTACCAGAGACAAAGTCATAGTCCGCAGTCTGGAAAACCAAACGAATTCCCAAGTGCACCGGTATGCCTAGAGAGCAGCATAATCAATTCCGTCACATCCGCCCAAAAATCTGATGTGATGAGAGATCCTAATCCAGGTGATCAGACACAAAGGTTTAGTCCACCACTTGCTTGAGACCCAAACCCAGGCACTAAGAACAACAGCATCACTAAGCCGGTTGCAGAGGATCTCCAAAAAATGGTGTGTTCAGCTGGTTCAAGGACAGAACACCCGAAAAAGGTGGACTCTCCATCAGGGACCAAAATATTAACAGGAATAACTTCTCCATTCGGGTGTAGATGGTATCTTATTTAGCTGTGCTATTGTAATTAAAGGTACTAGCACCTATAAACATCCAAGTGACCACAGGTCTACATCTAGGGATGATGGCCAGTGCAGTGTAACTTTGATCCGCTTTCCCCCAAAACAAAAGTAGGTACTCCTTCTCAAACACCAAAGGGCAGTGGGACACCTAAATGCAAGAATGCATTACTCCAAAAGCAAAAGAGACCAATCATCATGGAAAAAGGACATGATGGGCAAAGCAACGAAACAAGGAAACTGAGATTATAAATTTGTGGGTCCAAAAGTAGCTAGTCAAACTGCCATCATGAAAAGAAGTCACCTTCAAGTCCTGTTTATTTCACAGTTTCTTCCTGTCCAAATATTGGAAAGAGCTACACAGGTGAGCCATCAGCTAAGGACAAGGTCTACAGCCAATGGAATACCACATTCATACATCCAGGAAAGAGTTCCTCTTCATACAAGAAGAGACAAAAGTATGAGATGGATAAAAAATACAAACACTGAAAATAGATCTGGGGGAAAGACGTATTTGACAGAAACAATCAACTTAATAGGCCTAAAGGGCAAAAAAGGCTGAAGAAGATGACGACAATGATGATGCAAAAAGTTGAAGCATGCCATGCTGATGAGAATGGAATTATTGGACCTCATTTATCAATCTTTTCGTAAAGTGTGTAAATGTTTGTGTAAACTAAACCAAAATATATTTTTACATTTATACTGGATTTTCAAAAAAAAAAAATGATTAAAAAAAATACTTAAAAAACAATTGTATGTTGATGAATGCCAATCACTTGTAAATTATCCTTAAAAATTAATAATATATAATATTCATAATAAAAACCAAGTGCTAGCTATGATGTTTGTTTATGGCGAATGGCTCAGCGCAGACAGACTGGGCTGATCTCTGTTTGTAGGCTGCATTTCTTTTGCCATAATTGCAAGATTTGCTGTGAAGGTAATTAAAAAAAAATGTATAACAGAGCTCTACAGTATATATCAGAGATAAAAGTTTAGCAATCCATGCAGATTACTCATCTTATGTGTAATGTTGTAGACTCTTGTGCTGTATCAGTTCTAAATGCAGTCAGTGAGATTGATGGAAACTGTTTTTGTGATTGTTTTGTGGCTAGAACTGTTTTAAAGATATTCAAATATAACTAAGCAGCAGTTTGTGGTAGCATATTACTGACAGGAAACCACCGCCTTTAAAGCTGAAGAGGTCCTGCAGGAAGTGTGTATGTGCAAAACGGGGCTGAAGGCAAATATACTTTCAGGGGAGACATTTGGCAATTTGTTATTGAGAATGAGAATGCTGAAAATAAAATAACAACAAAATAAATAAAATGAAAATAACGAATAATAAAAAAACAACGAAAATAAAATGCAAACAAAAAAAACAGACAACGTTTAAAAAACTAAACATAACAACTGTGAACATGTATTCATGGGATTTATGGGAAAATATGCATTTTTTCATATATTATATTTGCATTTACACATTTATATACTTCAATATATATACAATAGTTTTTATATATTATATACAGAAATTACACAATAAAATAAAATTTGATTAAAAGATTTTTTCATATTTAAACAAAACAAGAAGCTAATTAAAATGAACAAGCAGCAGTAACAGAATTAGCAGGTCAGAGAGAAATTTGTACTAAATAAAAAACATTGTAATAGTAAAATAAATAAATAAATAAACCGGTGAGGTGTCATCAAAAGACCAAAGTTTGTATGTTACTTAACCTTGTAGAGGAAGAAATTTAAGAAGAAATTTAAATAATATCTTAACTACTATATACATGTTATGACCTCAGTTTAACGTTTCTCACTTTCTGTAGTGTGATGAGCCTTTGGTACAGTTTTAACTGAACATTTCCTTACAGATTAGTTTCACTTCTGCAAAATATTGTCAGGAAACTACAAGCCTATGCAAACATGTGATTAATAGATGTATCCGTATTAGGTAATAACTGGTTGGCATTAACAGATAGCATAAACCATTTAAAACCAATCTGTTGCTTTTGCTATGCTGTTGCTGGACATGTTATCAGTATATGGCTCAATGAGATAAGTAATGTTTTTAGCCCAGTATGTGCCGTTTGCTCATCCCCTAACCTCATTTGCATCTGTCTCAGCCCTCAGTTTCATGACGGCCATAGAAAACCCACTTTCATCTTGTCAGGTTGCTTGGAAATCCAAGTAAATCTTAACTCAGGCTCGATTCAGTCAGCTTCACGTAGATTTATTTGAATGCATTTTCGTCAAAGCATAAATGCAACGACCAAGACGTACATTTCTTGCAGGTTAATATGCTCTCTCTCAAGCATGCATAACCCAAGGGTGGGATGCAGATACTATACCAGAATGCTGATTCTTTGACGAAAATGCATTCAAATAAATCTACGTGAAGCTGACTGAATCGAGCCTGAGTTAAGATTTACTTGGATTTCCAAGCAACCTGACAAGATGAAAGTGGGTTTTCTATGGCCGTCATGAAACTGAGGGCTGAGACAGATGCAAATGAGGTTAGGGGATGAGCAAACGGCACATACTGGGCTAAAAACAGAATAAACTGAGCCTTCTACTTGAGCTCAAACAAAGAAACAAGAGGATTTAAATACACAAAGACAGAAAGACAACCAATGACAACACAAGGGAGGAGACAGGACAGGAACCAAAACAATACCCATGTGGCAAAGTCAACAAATGTGACAAGACAGAAGAGTACACCAAAAGGGTGACAAATCACACCCTTCCCTGGCAGTCCGGCACCTCTGGGTAAAAAGTCTAAGCAATACCCAGCATCCCTAAGCAGACACTGTCCATTGGTTCTTCCCAGACTAGCTTGGAAGCAGACAAGGCGCATACTAATGGAAAGCAGGCCATGGGTCAACAATATTATTGTCGGAATGGATATTGTTGGCAGACCCAATAGCCTCATGTATGAGCAGGTCATGGGAGGCCACACCATCAACCTCAGATGTGGGCAAATCAGCAGACGCTGCACCATTGGCCTTGGGCATGAGCAGGGTATGGGAGGCCATGCATGAGCTTCCAAAAGGATCTCTGCTGAGAAGTTCACTTCCTTTTTTTCTCCAGGCTTCCACTCTGTGTAGTAGCTCATAAATACCAGAATGGGTTTGGCTGACAGGCAGGCCGACAGGGCCGACAGGCAGTCCCTGTTGAAGGGAGCTGGGCTGATTTTCAGAATGGTCGGATCACGGTTGTTTTCACATTGCACGACTATCTGGAAGAGCATTCAGTTGCCGCTGTGTTCACATTGCACGCTGGAGGCGACAGGAGGTTTCAACCTGCATGACTTCACAATAAGAAGAATCACAGACAACTCTGTCTCGTCTGCAAACTGCGATTCACAATCAAACGTACACAAGAAGTGGTAAAGAAATAATGCAAGATCACACACGAGATCAGAGTTCTCGCGTGAGACTGTAAATGGAAACCCACAATCCAAAGTTTGCAATCCAAATGGTCAGTGTGGGGAACAAGGATTGTGCATTCTGCATAATTGAACAAATTAATAATTTTGCAATGTGCTACTGCTGATAAGCAAATGTTTCTGCTTTTTGTCTGTTTGATGTAATTGTAAAGCTTATTTTTTCTGATAAAAATCTATAAACTCTATTAAACTATAATATTGTGCTCCAACCGAAGCCATGCTTGCTGATATTGTGGTCTATAACTCCTCCCTGAACTGCCCTCTGCCCTGTATCTTGCTCTCTCATTGGCTGGAGGTCATCACCAATGTATTTTTCAGTTGGAACTCCTTTCACACTGCATGATTTTGAGTCGCCAACAGGTCCAGATATTTAGCATGCCAAATAATGGGTGTCGGAGACTCATTGGCGATTCTCTCAGATCATGTATTTGGTAATGCACACTGCGCGATTGTCACTCATTGTCACACGAGGTCTGATTTGCCTCCAATTTTGGGCATTTGTTAGCAATTTTGCAAAACCTGTCAACGACTGAAAATCAGGGCTAAACTCGTGCAGTGTGAATTTGGCATTACTGATGTATGGAATCTCTTTCTGCCTGTGAAGACCAGGCGTCTGGGACAGGGGACATTGAAAGCGGTGCACACGAAAGTGGAAGGGTGACAAGAGGGTGGGTGTCCATGCTAGGCTAAAAACAAACCCTAGCCAGCTGGCTCTCTCTTCCATTCTACTTTCCAATGTTTGCTTTTTGGACAATAAGTTGGGCTATATCTGGAGACCAGACATTTAAAGTTGAGTTTAAAGACTGCTGTGTCTTTGTTTTCTCCAAATGCCACCATTCAGCTATACAGGCTCAGCTTGTTTTGTACCTCCAGAAATGCAGCTCTGTCTGGTGAAGTTTGCGGTGGCTTATGTTTTACATCAATACAGAATAGTGCAAAAACTCTTATTCTTTAAATACTGCTTGTGGCTGGTGGAGTTAGATGTAAGACTGTTAGCTGCAGACCATTTAATTTAGTATGTGAATTTACCACTGTGTTTAATGTTGGAGTGTACATTTCCCCAAGCGCTAATGGTAAGGAGGCACTTTGTGAATTCTATGGGGCTATTAGTGATCTGCAGAATTCTCAACCCGACAATCTGTTAATTATTGCTGGAGATTTCAACAATGCAAATCTCAAAACAGTGCTCCCTAAATTCCATCTGCATCTTGTTTATACAAACATCCCTGGCATGAACTGCATGGAGCACTGCCCCCACCTCGGGTACTCAGACTACAGCCCTATTACGCTAATTCCTACAGACCGCTCATCAAATGCTCTAAACTAGTTCTGAAGCAGGTGAAATCTTGGCCAGCAGGAGCCATCTCTGCCCTTCAGGACTGTTTTGAGTGCACTGGCTGACACATGTTCAGGGAGTCTGCAACCAATAGCGATTCCACCAACCAGCTACATCAGCAAGTGCATTGATGATGTGACCATCTCCAAGACCATCACCACACACTCCAGTCAGAAGCTGTGGATGACCGCAAAGGTGCATGTGCTCCTGAAGACCAGAGATTCTTTGACAGGGTGGCCCTAAGAACAGCAAGGCCCAAAGTGTCTCAAAGCCATCAGAGAGGCAAAGTGTGCACATGCCCAAAGAATCCACAGCCACTTCCAGAATAGCAGCAACACTCGATGCATGTGGCACAGCATCCAGGCGATCACTAACTACCGGACAACTTCACCTGCCAGTGACATTGATGACTCCAGATACCTTTCAGATGCATGGGATGACTTCTAGAATTCCTCAAGACCAAGCCTCAAGATCGGTTGCATGCCTCAATCATTGTCGTCCTGTCGCACTCACACCCATCTTCATGAAGTGCTTCGAGAGGCTTGTCATGAGGCACATCAAGACCTGGCTGCCAAGACCTGGCTTCACTACCACATGCATGGTATCATCCCAACCGCTTCACAGACAATGCCATAGGGCTTATATGTACAAATACTTAGCCTGCTGGGTCTCAACACCTCCCTCTGCAACTGAACCCTGGACTTCCTGACTGGGAGACCTCAGTCAGTCCGGATTGGGAACAGCATCTTGAACACCACCACACAGAATTCCCTGGAGTTCATCATTCGGAGTACCTCACCTGGTCTCTCAACACCAGCTCCATCACCAAGAAATCCCAGTAGCATCTCTACTTTCTACAAAGGATGAGGGCACAGGTGGGTGTGTGTGTGTGAGAGAGAGAGTTGATATAGTTCACTTCTGGGTGTTGAAGTGCCTGATGGCTTGTGGAAAGGGATGAGAAAAGCAAAAACAGAGTTTATTGCAAAAATAGCAATGAACCCGAGACCAATTTTTGATCTTCTCTAGCTCTGAAATTCCCCCATATTTTTACTATGCGCATCCGATGCTCTTACTATATTTTTAATATCCCAGTTTCCCCTTATATAGTTTTCAGCTTTTCCAATTCCCCTAATTTTTTGGTTTCGTCTTGTTGGTTATTTCCAGAAGAATAATCATATTTCTTCCTTTGTTTGTCTGGACCCAGCTTCTGTCACCCACTCCTCCAATTGATGGCTCAACTTCACTGAATTGGGACAATACCTTTGTCATCAGCTGGCCCATTTGGCTGTGGACTTATCAGCCCTACTAGAACAACTCTGTTCCTTTCCAATTTCTCTAGAATTCCCTCTCCTTTGTCCTATTGCATACTGCCAGCAGTGACTATATCATATGCCTCTATTCAAGCTGAATTGTCTTTTACTACTTCTGGCTCTCCAACTAACCCAATCCTCCTGAGTTCAAGTGAGGATTCTTTATCCAAGTCTGATTATAGGGGCAGTGGTGGCACAAGTGGTTAAGGAAGATTGGAAGGTTGGTGGTCAGAACCACCAAGCTAAAAATAATAGATGAGAATAGCAAAAAAATAGCCATCAACCAGAGATCAATTCATGAAGATGTCCCAGATTGATCTGATTTTAGCTCTGAAATTCCCCCGCATTTATACTGTGCACCTCTAGTGCTCCTCCCATATTTTTTTTTTATGTCTTTCCTGCCTAAAAAATGTCACATTATGTTCTGTATTCATTTGAATTCATTTGAATTCCCCTTATATACTGTTCTCAGTGCTTTCAGTTCCCTTTATCTTCTGTTTAACGGCTTAAAAATTCCCCTTAGGCATGGTGGCTTAGTGGTTAGCATGTTTGCCTCACACCTCCAGGGTTGGGGGGTTCGATTCCTACCTCCGCCGTGTGTGTGGAGTTGTTCTCCAACATGTTCTCCCCGTGCCTTGGGGGTTTCCTCCGAGTGCTCTGGTTTCCTCCCCCGGTCCAAAGACATGCATTGTAGGTTGATTGGCATCTTTAAATTGTCCGTAGTGTGTGATTGCGTGAGTGAATGAGAGTGTGTGCCCTGTGATGGGTTGGCACTCCGCCCAGGGTGTATCCTGCCTTGATGCCCAATGACGCCTAAGATAGGCACAGGCTCCCCGTGACCCGAGTATAGATCGGATAAGCGGTAGACAATGAATGAATGAAATTCCCCTTATTTTTGTTCACACTGTTACTGTGATATACAGTAAAAATATTGTCCAGAGCTCAACTCAACATTCTCCTTCACGACACCAAGCTGAGTGGACTTTCCCTGGAAATCTCCCTTGTTGATGACCTTTATCAAGTGTGTGTGTTACCTTTTCTCAGTTTCTCTTTTATTCATAATGTATTTGCTAAAGCATGCTCGGTATTGGTTTTTGAGTGAGATTGTGTTAGTATGTGGATTTTTATGCTTATCTTTATTATGCTTTGTACTTACTTATGCACTACATTGCATTCACTGTATGGAAATATGGAAAGTCATATTTCCTTTTGTTTGTCTTCATCCAGATCCTGTCCTTAGATCCTCCCCCACTTGTGCGCTCAACCGCTCTAATTTGGGACATAACCAGCTGACTCATTCACCTGTTGACCTAACAGTCCTTTAAAAACAACTCTACACCTCTCCTACAAGTCCCTCATCCTCCATTCTACCGCATTCATGTGACTGTATCCTGCGCTTCCTCTCAGACTGAAATGAAATATATACCCATTACTCCTTCCAGCTCACCTACTGACATTGTTCTGAGTTCAAATGAGGACTCTTCATCTGAGTCTAATTATAGCTCTGCATCTGGTCCTACTGATTCAATCTCCACCAGCCCTATGCCCATTCTATCAGTGCAGTCTGGCTGAATGTCCTAAAGGGCATATCAACATTTTATTAAACTATGTTTTTATTATCCAATCCTGTGTTGTGTGTGTGTCATTTGCTGTCTGGAAAAAGTTACTAAAGCACTTTCTCACAACCAGACTGTGTAACAGTTTCTTCTCCCAAGCCATTAGACTCCTTAGTACTCATGGACTGGACTTACACACACACACACACACACACACACACACACACACACACACACACACACACACACACACACACAAACACACTCATACTTAAAGATACATCTTTGTACTCTGTCAGCAATATTGGCACATCACATTTTTTATAGCTGCAACAAAATGTTTTTATACACCATATTTAAATTTTAAACTCAGAACCAAACAGACTGTATACTGGTCAGAGCTATTGTATTTTATGTATCTGTCCTGTAGTGTATTGTATTGTCTGTATCACCATCTCATACTTCCCACTCCCGAGCTCCCAGTGTTCTGAGTTCCCAGTGTGACCTGGCTGATCCATCCAGACGCTCTAGCCCTGGTTGGAGTCTCGTCACTTGGTGTTGGTCACTGCCGACGTGGATAGATTTGTGTGGAAAGCCTGTGACCCAGGGGACTGCTGTGGACAGAACCACTCGGAGACTATCGCGCTGTCTCTGAACTGCTGTTGCATCTATTGCATTTCAGCAGGAAGGAATTAGTGCTCAGTTTATAATGACCTCAGAAACTACACTGACCTATTAGTTCCTCAAGAGCTCTTGGTTGCACAATTCCACATGAATATAAATGTTTGAAGAAAGAATATTATCAACACTTACATTATTTCTTGTCCAGTGTCACCCAGATGATGATGACGTTCTCTTCTGAGCCTGGTTCTTCTCAAGGTTTCTTCCTCATATCATCTCAGGGAATTTTTCCTCACCACCGTCACCTCAGGCATCTCATTATGGATCAGTGTTAGAGATAAATAATAACTTTAAACTTTAGAACTTTTATTCTATATTTCTGTAAAGCTGCTTCGAGATGATGTCCATTGTTAAAAGTGCTATACAAATAAACTGAATTGAAGTGAATTGCACCGTCTTTTGTCTTGCACTTGTAATTAATTTTACTTTTTAGCCTTTAGCACTGTATTGTTTTATGTAGCACCATTCCTGGTGGAATGTTGTACTGCATTAGCTATACATGGTAGAAATGACAATAAAAGCCTCTTGATTTGACTTGACTTGAGATAGGCAACAATCCAAGACATTAGGCAAGATCAGACTCGCAAACAAATACCAAAGTCCAGGAAGAGCAGGAAGGAATGGATGTTCAGGGAGAACAGGGTCACAGAGATGATCCAGGACCAGCACCCTCTTACCTAAAGCTCTTATTACTCCTCACACTGCACCATGGTCCCTCAGATCTACTAGCACTGTTCGACTGGTCCCACTGTCTCACAGGGTACAAGGTAGGTATACATCTAGACTATCTGTTCTGACACTGAGGTGGTGGAATGAATTTCCCCTAGATGTCTGAACTGCCAAGTCACTGGCTGTCTTCAAACAGTGGATGAAGACTGTTGAGATTTTCTGGAAATTTTACTTAAGCTAGAGCATTGTAGTCGCTGCATGAATATATTCGATCATAGCTATGGCATTAAGAATTGGTCATATAAGAACTCAGTTCTTTGAACAGTGGGAATATCCAGGACGATATGGTGAGGTTGTAGGATGCACAGGAGAGGTTGGAGAGTAATGGGAGTAGCAGGAGATAGTGGACTAAGGTGAGCAAGAAAGCTCATAAACCTCATAACAATCAGATGGATGGTTAGAGTGATAATGGGGATACAGCTGAGCAGTCTGTGTAGTCTGGGAATTAGAAGAAGTAGGAGCAGGCATGGTCTGTGTAGCATAGTTGTGAGGCCTGGTGTACTATATAAGTGGAATGTTATGGATGTTCAGGAAGGACAGGCTCACAGACATGTCTGCTGGAGTGTTTGCGAGTAATGGACCCCATGATCCCAGAAGGCTGAGCTAGACACGACAATATAAAATAATGGAAAATTACCAGAGGAATAGATGCATATGCAAGGCTGTAACCAGCCTGGATAGAATTACAGTCTAGCACTAGAAGAGCAACCACAGGAACAGGTGTGAAACTACCGTAAGTAAAACTCTTGTAAGATTAGCAATCAGTGCAGCAGGGTAAGCAATCATTTCACAGGAATAGCAGCAGTTTACACGAGTATCATATATAAGCAGTATAATTATACAAATATAATTATACTGCTTATATATCCAAGCTGGAGATGAAGCTAAATACTGTAAACTAAGCCGGACAAATGAGAATGAACTCACACATTTATTCGAAATCGAAAGTGCAGAGCAAAGGAAGTAGTGTGCTTATGTGTGGGCGCAGTTTTGTTTTTAGTCAAGGGTTAAAAAGGGCCTTCAAAGCTTCAAACTTTAGTATGTCGCTCTGGATAAGATCATCTGCCAAATGCCAGAAATGCAAATGTTTATTTGCACATAAATATATCAGACTAGAGCTGAGGCTAAAATTGTAAACTGAGAAGGGCAAATAAAGATTTAGAGAGAGCCCCATCATGAGAATCCTGTCAGTAATGAATGATCAGGACAAATGCAGGGAGTACAAACACAAACAAAAGTTTTTTAAATCGCATAATAATCCATAAAAGGACATGGGGGAAGAGGGAGGTTTCAGGTGACTAGAAAAATAAGAGAAATTCTGAGTACAGGAAATTAGATTGCAAGAGAGGTGTGCCAATGAGGAAATAAGTGGAATGTCCTTATTTAATTTGTAAATTAGGGTAGGCGGAGCTAAAAGTCTTGATGCTGGATATAACAGGAAATTGCTGGGGAATATGCAAATTAAAAGAAGGAGGTGCCTTATAGTGCTGGGGGATAAATAAAGGCGCTCTTCAGGAGACTTTTGAACTCGACTGCACTGTGCCTTATTGCTGAAGAACAAGTAAGTTGTCTTTATTTGTCATATATACATTACTGCACAGTGAAATCCTTTCTTCACATACCTCATCCTTGTAGGGTTGGGGTCAGAGTGCAGGGTCAGCCGTGATGTAGCATCTTCTGAGGGGCTTGAACCCCAACCTTCTGATCAACAACCCAGAGCCTTGAGTGACCACCACCCCATTAAAAGCTGTCTGACTACAATAAAACTGAGGCTTGCTCCTTCTCTTCCAAGCCTGAAGAGTCTCTTATTGTCTATTGTCCTATTTAGTTTTGTAATTGAACAACAGATATTAGGTGATTGGAGAAGACCTTGGACCACCCTGTGATGTGTCCACTCGGAGGAGGAGTTCCGACACGCTGCTGTGTGCTCTGAATGCCTTGGCACGTAGAGTGAGGAGCAAATATTTGACAAAAATATCATGTTAACAAACTTTAACTTCACTGAGAAATGGGGTAGTTCAGTGGTTAAGACGTTGGACGACTATTCAAGTCCTTAATCGAGTGTAAGAAAGTACAGATCAGTGAAGCCACTATCTCTCTCTCACCCGCCGAAACCTCCACTCTATCTCCCCTTCCTCTGTAGCTTCCTGCACTCTTTCATCTCTTCTTGACCATGACTCCTTTTCCTCCTTTGCCCTGGACTCAGCTACTGATACTTTGCTCTCCTCTCTTTCCTCAACCATGGACCTTCTCTGCCCTTTGTCCACTATACGCAGGAAGAATTCTTCTACTGCTCCTTGTCTGTCAGACGTGCTTTGCAACAATCGGAGAGAACTACGATCAGCAGCGAGGAAGTGGAAGAAATCTAAAATTCACACAGACCTCATCTCTTATCGTACGCTCCTGTCCAAATTCTCCTTGGACGTGACTTCTGCCAAGACCTCCTTCTACAAGGAAAAGCTTGAAACTTCTGCACAAGATCCCCGAAAGCTCCACAACATCTTCTCGTCACTACTCAACCCTCCGGCTCCACCTTCTCCATCCTCCCTGACCGCCGAAGATTTCGCCACTTTTTACACAGAGAAGATTGAGAGGATCTGCCAGACCTTCACGTCTCCCCCAACTTCATCTACATCACACAGTCAGCACTCTGCTACTCCTTCACTGACGCAGCTCTCAACTGTAGCAGCAGAAGAGGTTTTGCAAATTACTGGGTCCTGCAATCCTACCACCTGCCCACTGGATCCAATCCCTTCAGCTATGCTCCAGACCATCTCACCTGACCTCCTACCCTTCATCACCACAGTCATCAATGGATCATTAACATCTGGTCATGTTCCAACTGTCTTTAAGAAAGCCAGGGTCATCCCCATCCTGAAGAAACCTGCTCTGGATCCCTCAGACATCAGCAACTACAGACCAGTATCACTTCTCTCATTCCTTTCATAAGTTCTCGAATGCGTTGTTTGTAATCAGCTGTCTGACTATCTCATGCAGAATAACCTCCATGACCCCAACCAGTCTGGCTTCAAAGCAGCACATTCCACAGAGACTGCCCTTTTGGCAGTCACTGAGAAACTCCATGCTGCTAGATCAGCCCAACTGTCATCGGTCCTCATCCTCCTCGACCTGTCTGCAGCATTTGACACAGTAAACCACAAGACTCTCTTGTCCACCCTCAGGAGTTTTGGAATTTGTGGAACAGCATGGGAATGGTTTGCTTCCTACCTGGATGGTCGCTCATATCAGGTAACATGGAAGGGATTGACATCTGCTCCACGCAGACTCTCTACTGGTGTCCCACAAGGCTCAGTACTTGGTCCTCTCCTTTTCTCCCTCTATACTTACTCTCTTGGCAAAGTTATATCCTTACATGGATTTTCATAACACTGCTATGCCGATGACACCCAACTTATCTTCTCCTTCCCTCCCTCAGATACCATGGCTTCTGCTTGGATCTCAGCGTGTCTGGTGCACATTTCATCTTGAATGACTGTTCATCAGCTGAAACTCAATCCCAGCAAAACTGAGCTGCTGATCATCCCAGGTGATCCATCCCCAGCCCAAGACCTTGCGATATCTCAAAACAACTCCATGATTTCCCCTTCAGCCACTGCTCGCAACCTCGGGGTAACCATGGACAATCAACTATCCTTTTCCTCCCATGTCACTAATGTGACACGCTCATGTCTGTTTCTTCTGTACAACATCAGAAGGATTCGGCCATTTCTTTCCACACAGGCTACTCAGGTGCTTGTTCAGTCTCTGGTCATCTCGAGATTGGACTACTGCAGCTCTCTTCTGGCAGGTCTACCTCTGAACGCAATTCGCCCACTGCAAATGATCCAAAATGCAGCTGCACCACTTGTTTTCAACCTGCCGAAGTTCTCCCACACCACCCCACTGCTGCGTTCCCTCCACTGGCTTCCGGTAGCTGCACGCATCAGATTCAAAACACTAATGCTTGCCTACAAAGCCAAAAATGGACCAGCGCCATCTTACCTCAAAGCTCTCGTCACTCCTCGCACTGCACCTCGCTCCCTCAGATCCACTAGCACTGCACGACTGGTCCCACCATCTCTCAGGGAAAAAGGTAGGTATACATCTAGACTCTTCTCTGTTCTGGCACCGAGGCGGTGGAACGAACTTCCCCTAGGTATCTGTACGGTCGAGTCTCTGACCGTCTTCAAACGGCAACTGAAGACTTACCTCTTCCTGAAGTACTTAAACTAGCTCTTATTTTTTCCTGTTTATGTATTATGTTGCAAAGTTTAAAAAAAAAATCAAAAAATCCAAGTCAGTTTAGGCTAATGGTATCCCAAGTTTGTGTCCTATTGAACCAGAGTTAATGTATTCATTGACTGAGAACTAAAGCACTTTTGTACATCGCTCTGGATAAGAGCGTCTGCCAAATGCCAGAAATGTAAATGTAAATGTCCACCAGAAGCGAGAATCCCAAACCCTACAGGCCATGGCCAGGGTCAGAGCCACAGTTTTAAAGTGAGAAGTGGACACAGCTGTCAGTAGGTAACTCAAACCTCCTGAACCGCATACACAGCAACATCTACACACTAATTCATAAAAAGGAAAAACATTAAAAAACAAGTTTAGGAATCTAACACACTTCAAAGAAACATAGAGAAATTTTCCTTTCCAAGAATGTATGAATTTAGTCCATAATAACTTTATTTTATGAATAACTTAGAAAGAAAAAATACACAACAGCATCGGTCAAGATGTTTGTGTGATTTAACACGACCATTGTTAATTCTAGAACTGAAATTTGTTCATAAATATATTCTTAATTTATTTGTGTCCATTACTAGATTTCATCTTCGATTGTGCTTAGTAGATAGTTTTGTAATAAATACGTAATCATCCTTCAGACACAGACACACACACTGATTTTTCTCTGCACGTCTCCAAACTCTGTACTATTAAGTCTATCAGGAGGTTATTGTGAAATCAGTGATGGTTCTGATAATCATCATGTCACTTCCTGTGTAGGAAGTGAATAAAGACACAACTGTCTTAATGACTGCAGTGAAAGTTTAGAAACGAGTCTCACTTTCACCAGCCTCATCTTTCTTTCTCTCGCTCTGGAAGTTAAACAGTTAAATAATGCTGAGTGCTGATAGATTGATGACAAAGGACATGAACTGTAAGACTAATTACAGTAGAACCTATGAATTTAATCGGTTCTGGAGGCGAGTTCTTAAGGCGAAAAATCTGTATTGTGAAACAAATTTTCCCATAAGAAATAATGTAAATGCAGATAATCCGTTCCAGCCACCCAAAATATGTCCAATATTCCCAATACAAAGTGTATGTAAACTGTATGGCTGCTTACAAAGAACTGACCCAAGCCAAGCTTTCCATGTCATGGGTCCTCACAGGAAGTCGTACCACCAAGCTTGGGCTAAAAATAGAACAGACCACCCACGCCACCGATCTGTCAACAAAAAAACACCCCAAAAATCACCTAGCTTTTGAATGCATGATGAAGGCAACATTGGTATCGTGGGTTGACTCTTTCAAACAGCTTTCACTGACTGAAAAAAAATTCCTAAAATATGTAAACTTGCTTCGGTTGGCTTTGCTTAGCTTTCCACTGTCGCTAACAAGTTTTAAATGGTTCCTGGACGTACGCGCAACTTAGCCGGCACTTGGTTCGGTTCATTAGTATTCTGAAAGTGCGTCGCATGCCGATGCAAAATTTCAATTCTTAAAGAAAAATTCATAAGGGAGGGCACTTATATTCGCCGAGGTTCTGCGGTTCTTTTCCACCCAACATATCTAATGAGGACTGGTCATGTGACTAGTCTACACATTCAAAGTTAGAATTTGTCCCAAATGATGCTTTCGTATGTCTGTATCATGTGCGTCAAAAGCTTCAGTTACTGTTCACATCAAACATCAGAATGAAGAAAAAGCTGTTTGAGTATTTTACTGAGCAAAAATGTTAATCTAGAATGTTCACACACAGCACACACACTGGAGTTTACACAGAAAGTCCACAAAAACATCCACTGAGCAGTAGTTATGCAGCTGGAAACACCTAGATGATGAGAGCTCAGAGGAGAAAGACTGTACAGTGACCATATGTCTGTCATATATCCACTCGTTATAGCTGTGGTGAGCAGAAAAGCATGCCAGAACAGACAACACATGAAACCTTGAAGTGGATGAGCTACAACAGAAAGCCGGAACAGGACTCTGAGGCTCTCATGGTCACAGACTACCCACACTGGACAGCTGGAGACTGATCAGTTCAACTTAAGAAAGTGATCATCAGTTCAATCTACAAAAATGGAAAGATTTTGCTTATATAGAGAGAAGAAAAGGAGAGAGAAGTGAGAGAGTAGAGAAGCCTTAGCCATAAACTCATCACCTCTGACCTCCTGTCCTGAGATTCAGACACAGAGCAAGAAATACAAGAAATACTTAACTTCTTCAGAAACATTCATCATATTTAGCCTGCTTAGATATTTAGAGATACACAAATGAATTATGAATAAACATGATCCTCAGTGTTTTAAATGTTTTTTTGCTTCTTTTTAGATTGGTCATCATGCAACAGTATTTTTTAGAGACAGTGTCACTGAGGAAGAGACAGGAGTCAGAGCTAGAGGTAGCAGAGCTGAAGATGTTGAGGTTCTCTTTGGTAGTGACAAGATTGGACAGGATTAGGAACGAGTACATCAGAGGGACAGCTCATGTTGGACGTTTGGGGGACAAAGTTAGGGAGAACAGATTAAGATGGTTTGGACATGTTCAGAGGAGGGAGAGTGAGTATATTGGTAGGAGAATGTTGGACATGGAGCTGCCAGGCAGGAGGCAAAGAGGAAGGCCAAAGAGGAGGTATATGGATGGAATTAATGAGGATATGAAGCTAGTGGGTGCAAGGGTTGAGGATGCAGAAGATAGGGATAGGTGGAGAGAGATGATTCGCTGTGGCGACCCCTGAAGGGAAAAGCCGAAAGAAGAAGAAGAAGATCATGCAACAGTATTTGAAATTTCATTCCGTTTATTGATTTTAAACCTAAAATAATTAACATTTATCTTTTTTAGCGATGTACGTATTTCACTTGACATTTTTTAGATCTACAGAAAGACTTTCGACTTGGACCACACATCTAACCATGATCTCAGCAGCCAGGTTGAAGAAGAGACCATGCTTTTGTTCACAGGTTTTATGAGCATCAGTTAGCCTTGAACACAACTTTTACATTATTATAGATTTTACATGATTCATTTTTAAGTAAACTGGTGTAAGGAAATGGATATCCAGGTCTTTCCACTCTTATTGGTAAAAAAACAAACAAACAAACAAAAAAAAACAACTAGGCAAATGGAGATTTTGCAGGACTCTGTGATACACAACATACTCAATTACATGACTTTCTGTTCTGCAAAATGAGCTGTTTCTGTGGGGAAAATGCTTCCTTCAACAGCATAGTTTCTCTTAAAAAAACAGGTAGATGGTGGGGTTAAACAAGACAGATGTTTTCATTTCTAAACTGTAGAACTGTAGCTAAGTAGATAAGTCAAGTCTTTGAAGGAGCTTGCTGAACCTCGTCTGAAGTGTCCTCCTGTCTACGGGATGCTATAACAGTGCAAAAATGCTGTTGAATCAAAAACAGGGAAATATTGAGATGGACAAATGATAGATATTCTTACATTGGACTTTTTTTTTATTTTTAAGATCCATAGCGTATTAGGGGAAAAACCCAGGAAACTCACATCTGATCATTCTTAAACTACAGTGGCTAAATAAATAACAGCTGGACACTATGGCAGTTAAGGATCTGTCACATTGCTGTAGTGCTTGGACCCCTTGCGATTGCTGCTTTCAGCTTTCCACAACTGGCACTCTCAGTTTTATGGCACTGATTTTTCTGGGGGTTTTTTTGTATTTGTGTAACTAAACTGACATTAGGAATGTAATATTTCATGAATGTCTACTCACTTGTCAGTCTTCAGTACATCATATCGAAAGAACAAACCTGGTTAAGATATAAATAAGAATATGAGGCACTACGGCCAAAAAAGTGCTTGGACCTGTCTGAGAAATTTTATACTTACTTTTAAAACAAGAATACTCTGCTTAAAATAGTGTTTATCTATCAAAAGGATTCAACTATAACTTACGAGCAGGCTTTGCGTGAGGCAAACGTATGACAAACATGCATAACCATAAATATTAATGCGCTAGTGTAATAACATTGCGTATCATGTGATTATGTAATCTTAAAACAAGGCTCAGCAGGCATAGAATAAAAAGGTAAAATAAAACGCTTAAAGGCTCAAGGCCAGTGACAGTGTGGAGGGCAGGCTAGGGTACTGTGTTATTGGTAAAAAAAAAAAAACAATAGTGCAGACAAAGAAAGTACAGAGGATGTGGAATCAGTACAATGGAAAAGCTTACATATTGTCTAGCCAAAAAGAGAAGTGCAACTAACTAAAAATAATCATTTAATAATATATCAATGTCTCGGAGACATAGACTTACACAGACTAACAGACTCGTGATGAAAGGTAACTGCGAGGTCAAGATGATCTGTAGAGTCAGCTTGAAGGTCTGAATAAAGCTGCTATAAGATAGCAATATGTAGGAGAAATTCATGCTTATCTTCAAAGTAGCAATACCTCATTTACGAGCAGTAGTATCTATTATCCTATTATTTATCTAACAGCTAAGCTTATATGCTTATCAAGTATAACCTCTGATAGTATGTATATACAGTAATAATAATATTATACAATACAACATATAGTAGAATATAAAAACAGACCGGACACAGTGTGGTCACCTTTGAAGAAGATGGTAAACAAAATAAAACACGAAACTGCGCACTTTGCAAAACGAACGATAAAGACTAGTTCCCGGTTAGCGGGACATTTGAAAAGCGAGCTTGCCTTGCAAAATGATGTTCAAAATTAGGACGAAGAGTACAAGGAACTGCTTACTTTGCAGTCTTACAAAGAACATGTTTACTTTGCTTCGTACGTTTAGCCAACATGACGTGTCAATGGCACAGTAGCAGGGCATTGGGACAAACAGGAAAATGATGTTTACCATCAACTATGTAAATGAGGTAGGAGGGGCCAAACATGAAAAACGTTGAGAAGGCATTTACATATGCATATGAAAAAATTGAAGAAGGAGGCACCGAGAGGTGCGAGAAGGGTGATATGACAAAACTGAAGTAGAATGGACATATATAAATGTAAGGGGATTTTTGGGGTTCTTCAGACCAGCTGCTCTCTGCAGGGATGCATGTAACTATGTGCATTGCTGAATAAAGACCTGCTCCTTCTCCTCTGCTGACTGACCTCTCATTATTTTGACTAAGTTTTGATAGCTAACAGAGTTTCATTTGATATTTTACTGAGTTTGATTTGATAGTTTAATTGATCATGGAAAACTAAGGGGAAACAGAGACAAACTTAACTTTCACCCTGTGAGATGTCCACTTGGACTGGCTCTAAGTTCCGACAGACCCCGTGTGATCGCTCCATTTAGCGGTATTTTCTGGCACGTGATTTTTTAAAAACACATTTTTGTATCCTGAAATTTTTGCTATTTTTTTAATCTTTTGTATAACCAGATGAGAATTAAGTAAAATTATTTCTCAGGGTTACTTCAGCAACTTTTTCTGACCACATTTAGACTTACTTGGATCATTTATGGTGTCTCTAACAAACAAGAGGCGCTTTACCAAATTTAAAGTAATGCTTGAACACCATACAATCCTTGTTTACAGCAATATATTCAGGTGTGCTGTATAATCTTCTGCTTTATTCCGTATTTTATTTACACCGATCAGCCATAACATTATGACTACCAGCCTAATATTGTGTTGGTCCCCCTTTTGCTGCCAAAACAGCTCTGACCCGTCAAGGCATGGACTCCACTAGATCCCTGAAGGTCTGTTGTGGTATCTGGCACCAAGATGTTAGCAGCAGATCCTTTAAGTCCTGTAAGTTGCAAGGTGGGGCCTCCATGGATCGGACTTGTCCAGCACATCCCACAGATTCTGGACTGGATTGAGATCTGGGGAATTTGG
Organism: Hemibagrus guttatus; assembly: GCA_033459395.1. Classification (NCBI taxonomy): domain Eukaryota; kingdom Metazoa; phylum Chordata; class Actinopteri; order Siluriformes; family Bagridae; genus Hemibagrus; species Hemibagrus guttatus. Next base: position 24,195,259 of record JAUCMX010000013.1, read on the forward strand.
AGGTCAAGTCAACACCTCAAACTGGTCGTTGTGCTCATCAAACCATTCCTGAACCATTTCTGCTTTGTGGCACGGTCCATTATCCTGCTGTAAGAGGTCACAGCCATCAGGGAATAGCGTTTTATCAGAACCAGCATTAACTTCTTGAGCAATTTGAACAACAGTAGCACGTCTGTTGTATCGGATCACACGGACCAGCTGTCACTCCCCACGTGCATCAATGAGCCTCGGCCGTCCATGACCCTGTCTCCGGTTCACCACTGTTCCTTCCTTGGACCACTTTTGATAGATACTGACCACTGCAGACCGGGTACACCCCACAAGAGCTGCAGTTTTGGAGATGTTCTGATCCAGTGGTCTAGCCATCACAATTTGGTCCTTCGTCAAACTCGCTGAAATCCTTACGCTTGTCCATTTTTCCTGTTTCTAACACATCAACTTTGAGGACAAAATGTTCACTTGCTGTCTAATATATCCCACCCACTAACAGGTGTCATACTCAGTCTTATTCACTTCACCTGTGAATATTGTTTGTTTGTTATTTCAATTGCATTCAATTTTCATTGAATGGATTTGTTAGCAAACTTTCTTCCTCTTTTGACTTTAAACACTGTACTATATAAAAACACACTGAATTAACAAACTGGCAAAATACACAATTTCTTATTTATTTTTTTCTCCCAAAATTGAGTATACACAGAACCCTTAGATATCAAGTACAAATTTTTTTTAGCACAAATCCAAAGACAAGCTGCGACTTTCGGATGAAAGCGGATACTTCACGCATATCGTTTACTGAATAGTGAAATCAAACATGCATTTCTCAGAAATAAAGAGAAATCCCATAATGCAACCACCATGACGCAGTCAAATGAGCAATCTGAGCAGTAAATAGTGGAGTAAGGTGTTTACAACACCAACGTAAATAAAAGACGCTGCTCAGAAGCTTTAGATCCCTCCTCTCACTTCAGACGAAGAAGTCATCATTTTTTTGTTGAGCAGGAAACTTGAGACGAGCCTCACAAAAGCTTTTAAAAATGTTTTACAATGAAGAAAAAAAAAAGCTGCTTTTGGCTTATGCTTTGCTTTTAAAGCTCCATTTAGGAAATATTATTTTTTATGTCAAAATGACTTAACATGCAAATGAGACATGTTTGCCGTCTTAAAGAAATAAAATACGCCATACATTTCACTCACCAAGGCATGTTTAGTGTCTGAAGCGTGCTTCATTAGTTGCAGGGCTAATGTAGCTAACCACTCATTAACCTCAAAAGATGCCTTTCACCTTAATATAATGTACACAGAAGCAGTTTTGTATAGTTTATTATCATCATCATCCAAATACTAATGCATTCAATCTCTAGGCCACGCCCCCTACCTGATCCTGATCCTGAAGCTGACACCAAGCTACATCATTTCTTACTAACTACCAGCGTTCCTTCCTGGAGTGTGGATGTTATATGATATGGAGGTTGTGTTTTAAAGCTACGCTGCCGGCTGTAGTAACCCGTGCAGGTCGTGGAGGGCGCTCTGGATCGTCACGGCCAGCTTCTCCGCGTTGGTCTCCTCGCAGCAGTTGAAGGCGGTGATGGAGAAGTGAACATGATCTGGCTGAGGATTGTAACACACGGCGTAACCGTCTGGAACCAGAGGCCCGAAACACATCACGCTGTCTGTGTTAGCGGGAACCTGCAAGCAAAAATGACAGTTTAGCGTAATAACAGCTCAGCTACGCAAAGTAACAGAGGAAACACAGCCCTGTCTCAGCACTCGGATGTGTGGAAAGACTAGCAAAGGGCTTAGAAGTGATATTTCAGACACACATGAAGATGATCTGACATGTTCCTTTTAAAGCTTTGGGTTTTTATAATAAAAACTATTTAAATTTAAAGAAAATAATTTTCTGTATCTTTAGCATGAGCACAGGTTCTGTTTAGTCATATTCTAAATGACTGTCAGAATCAACACATTTAATATTCTCCTGTTTTTACCTTCTTATTTACATGCAGTAAATAAAAATCCTTCAGTTACTGCAAAGAGACTTAATTATTACTACTGATTATTATTATTATTATTATTATTATTATTATTCATAGTAGGAGATAAAGTAGTATTAAGAGTAAAAGCATTAACAGTAGTAGAAACCTTATTATTGATTGTTTTATTATTACTACTAATACTAATAATAATATTGGTAATAGTATAAAAGATATAACCTGATAGTTAATCTATCGCTTTTTCAGTGAAGTCTGATGTTTGGCATTTTAAACCCTTTGTCTGTGAAAGTTTTGATGTTTGATTGAAGAGATTTTCCACAACAAGAAAATGAAACTGTGTCAGATTTCTGGGAAAGATCGAGATAATAAGGGCTTCTGCTCATTAAGTGTGTGTGTAAGAGAGAGAGGGACAGAGAGAGAGAGAGAGAGAGAGAGAGAGAGAGAGAGAGAGACAGAGAGAGAGAGAGAGAGAGAGGGGAGGGAGAGGGAGAGGGAGAGAGAGAGAGGGAGAGGGGGAGAGGGAGAGAGAGGGAGAGAGCAAGAGGGAGAGAGTGGGAGAGAGCAAGAGGGAGAGGGGGGGAGAGGGGGGGAGAGAGACAGACAGACAGACAGAGAGAGAGAGACACAGAGAGAGAGACACACTGAGAGAGAGAGAGAGACAGAGAGAGAGAGAGAGAGAGACACACACACAGAGAGAGAGACACACTGAGAGAGACACACTGAGAGAGAGAGAGACAGAGAGAGAGAGAGAGACAGAGAGAGAGAGAGACAGAGAGAGAGAGAGACAGACAGAACACAGAGAGAGACAGAGAGACAGAGACCTGTCCTGTGCGGAGTTTCCAGTGGGTGGCAAGTCCATAAGCCGTGTCCATGAACATTCTGGGCACACTCAGTCCCTCCTCGATGGCCTGCAGCTTCAGACCCAGCAGGTGGCGATCGATAGCCTGACCTTTCAGCGCCTGACATACACACACACACACACACACACACACACACACACACACACACACACATACACACACACACACACACACACACACACACACACACACACACACACACACAATAATGTTGACATTTAACATCACTCTTTGTAAAAGTACACTACATTACTTTTATATCAAATACTGCTGGTAGGTTGAAATATGGGCGGAGTCACGGTCACCTGATCTGTCAGCTGACTGTAAGCTTCCACAGCTTCACGCAACAGCTCCACTTTCACCTCCCTCTGAAACACACACACACACACACACACACACACACACACACACACACACACACACACACACTAATTCTCTGCTCATTTTCCCTCTCCTTTCCTCTCATTGGCTCATGTGACTCACAGAGAGGGCGGGGTCATCAAAAGCCTCGACGAATCTCAGCGTCTGATTGGTCGGGGAGCGGATGAAGTCGGTGCGTCCTCCTTTGAACATTCGGAGTGATGCAATGTCACAGGCAGCACATACCTCCCCGTGCACTCTGAACACACACACCCACACACACACACAGGTTGGGTTTTCATATTTATCTCAGGATTGTGTGGGAAAGCCTTCTTTCCTCTGAATTCTATTTAATCTACAGATTTATCTTCATTCTTCTTTACAAAAACCTCTTTTCCATTTTAATTCATTCCTCTTAATCCATTTGGTTTTACTCTCTGTCTTTTTCTCTGTTTTCCTTCTCGTTCACATAATTTCTTTTATCTTTATTTCTTCTTTCTCGTGATTTCTCTGACTTTCGTTTCTTTCTTTCTTTCGCTCCTAGCTACACAGTAGATTATTGTTTATATTATATACTCCACACACTGCTGGTGTTGCAGCTCGGACTCATCAGCAGATGCTCAGGTGCTGTAACATTGCTTTACAGCCCCCTGCTGGTCACTTCTCTGTACTACATCACTCTAATCAAACTACACCAATCAGCCATAACATTATGACCACCTGCCCAATATTGTGTTGGTCAATCCTTTTGCCCTGACCCGTCATGCACTGTGTATTCTGACACCTTTCTATCAGGACCAGCATTAACTTCTTCAGCAATTTGATCAATAATAGCTCGTCTGTTGGATTGAATCACACGGGCCAGCCTTCGCTTCCCACGTGCATCAATGAGCCTCGGCCGCCCATGACCCTGGCGCCGGTTCACCACTGTTCCTTCCTTGGACCACTTTTGATAGATACTGACCACTGCAGACCGGGAACACCCCACAAGAGCTGCAGTTTTGGAGATGTTCTGATCCAGTGGTCTAGCCATCGCAATTTGGCCCTTCATCAAACTCGCTCAAATCCTTACACTTGTCCATTTTTCCTGCTTCTAACACATCAACTTTGAGGACAAAATGTCCACTTGCTGCCTAATATATCCCATCCATGTTGTTGTTTTTCTCTCACCTGTAGTACGCGAGCTGGATGGCCATCTGGATGAAGGAGTTGGGGCTTAAACATAGCTTTTTAGGAAACTCCTTCCCAAAGTGCTGGAAGTTAAAGCAGCTGATGTCCAGATCATTAATGAGGCTGGAGAGAGAGAGAGAGAGAGACAGAGAGAGACAGACATAAAGAGAGACAGACAGAGACAGAAAGAGAGAGAGCGAGAGCGAGAGGTTTTGGGATTAATAAACTGCCCAAAATAATATTAAAATATATTTTCATAAAGATACTCATGGAGATGTGTCCGCGTCGACTTCTGTGATTTTTTAATTTTATGATAATTTGATGCTAAATATAAATTATTTACAGAAACACTGGCCGTAATCTAACCATGCAACTAAAATAAAATCCTGACCTGTGTTTGTGAGAGACAGACATCTGCTGATTCTGAATAACGGTTAATCCTCCAGAAACATTAGGGTTCATGTCCAGAACAGAGTGGTCAGAAAAGAAGACAATAAATCCTGCTGTGTGTGTTTTTCAGACGCTGCTGTGAGAACGAGAAGCTAACAGTGAGCTTGTGTAAGCTGGTGATGTGTCAATGAGATAACGGCTCCCTCATCTGCAGGTTCTGCTCACGGTCCACTTCAGGGCTCAGTGTGTAAACATGGACAGCAAGGTCACACTCACATGTTGAGGTTCTGTTTGGCCATCTCGAGGTCCCACTTGATGGCACGGTCTATGTAGAAGTAAAGCTTCTTGGGCATGGGCAGAGGAACCAAAGGAGCTCGGACTGTATCGGGCTTCTTGCTGAAATTATAATCAGAAAAAATAGATCGGTCAAGAATTAAGCTTTCTTTCTACTGAAAGACAGTATGTGTGTGTGTGTTTGTACCAGTGCTGCAGGACATGGTCCAGCAGGGTGGCTATTGGAAGACCTTCAGCTGTGGCCTGTTCATACAGGAGACCCCACGATCCGTCCTCACTGACCACAAACTACAGAGACAGAGAGAAGGATGATTATCCCCCAAAAATCCTCTCATCTCTCAGTGTCATTAATATCTGTGGCTCCGCCCACCTGTAACGTCTTATCGAACCAGCGGTTCCCACTGTTGGAGTAAGTCCCGCCTCCATGAAGGATCTGAGCTGCCATTCTGCTCGAGTACCTGATCATCCATCAGACAAAGTGAGTCAAATAGCAATGAATCATGAATCACTGTGAAAATAATGTCTAAAATTTTATCATAAATTTATAAAATTTACCATAATATATGTAAGTACTGTTACCCAAGCAGAAAAAAATAGAAAATTAAAACATATAAAAAGCAAAACAGAATGTTGGCTCTCAAGCCACCATAAATAGACAGTGTATCAAATGATTCAGTGATTTGATCAAATGATTCAAATTCAGTGACTCAACCGAATCAAATTGCTTTTAAATGCTTTACTCAAAGAGAAGTACATGGAGAGAAAGAAAGAGCCAGTGAGAGAGAGAAAAAGAGATGGACAGAGAGAGAGAAAGAGAAAGACAAAAAGAGAGAGAGAGAGGGAAAGAGATGGAGAGAGAAAGAGAGATGGACAGAGAGAGAGAGAAAGACAAAAAGAGGGATAGAGAGATAGAGAGAGATGGAAAGAGATGGAGAGGGAAAGAGAGATGGACAGAGAGAGAGACAGAGAGAGAGAGAGAGAGAGATGGAGAAACACTTCATACTTCTCATCGCAGATGGTCATGACGGGCGAGTCGAGACATAATGTGAACAGACTTTTCTCAATCAGCCTCACCGACTCCTTATTGATCTTATCTAAGAGACAGGACAAGGACACAGAGGAATGTAGTGCACCAGATCATCATTAAAGAACAACAGAGCTTCATGAAGGACATGAAGTGCACAGGAAAGCTCCCTACAGGACATGTACGGTGCATCCGGAAAGTATTCACAGCGCTTCACTTTCTCCAAATCTCGTTATGTCACAGCTTTATTCCAAAATGGATTAAATTCATTATTTTGCTCAAAATTCTACAAACAATACCCCATAATAACGGCATGGAAGAAGTTTGATTGAAATCTTTGCAAATTTATTAAAAATAAAAAAAGGAAAAAAAATCACATGTACATAAGTATTCAGAGCCTTTGCTCAGTACTTTGTTGAAGCACCTCTGGCACCGATTACAGCCTCAAGTCTTTTTGAATATGATGCTACAAGCTTGGCACACCTATTTTTGGGCAGTTTCTCCCATTCTCCTTTGCAGGACCTCTCCAGCTCCATCAGGTTGGATGGGGAGCGTTGCTGCACAGCCATTTTCAGATCTCTCCAGAGATGTTCAATCGGGTTTAAGTCTGGACTCTGGCTGGGTCACTCAAGGAGTTGTTCTGTAGCCACTCATTTGTTATCTTGGCTGTGTGCTTAGGGTCGTTGTCCTGTTGGAAGATGAACTGTCGCCCCAGTCTGAGGTCCAGAATGCTCTGGAGCAGGTTTTCATCAAGGACGTCTCTGTACATTGCTGCATTCATCTTTCCCTAGATCCTGCCTAGTCTCCCAGTTCCTGCTGCTGAAAAACATCCCCACAGCATGATGCTGCCACCACCATGCTTCACTGTAGGGATGGTATTGGCCAGGTGATGAGCGGTGCCTGGTTTCCTCCAGACATGATGCTTGCCATTCAGTCCAAAAAGTTCAATCTTTGTTACGTCAGACCAGAGAATTTTGTTTCTCATGGTCTGAGAGTCCTTCAGGTGCCTTTTGGCAAACTCCAGGTGGGCAGTGTACCTTTTGCTGAGGAGTGGCTTCTGTCTGGTCACTCTACCATACAGGCCTGATTGGTGGAGTGCTGCAGAGATGGTTGTTCTTCTGGAAGTTTCTCCTCTCTCCACAGAGAAACACTGGAGCTCTTTCAAACTGACCATCGGGTTCTTGGTCACCTCTCTGATTAAGGTCCTTCTCCCCTGATCGCTCGGTTTGGCCGGACGGCCCGCTCTAGGAAGAGTCCTGGTGCCAAACTTCTTCCATTTACAGATAATAAAGGCCACTGTGCTCACTGGGACCTTCAATGCTGCAGAAAGTTTTCTGTACCCTTCCCCAGATCTGTGCCTCGAAACAAGCCTGACTAGGAGGTCTACAAACAATTCCTTGGACTTCAGGGCTTGGATTGTGTTCTGACATGCACTGTTAACTGTGGGACCTTATATAGACAAGTGTGTGCCTTTTCAAATCATGTCCAATCAACTGAATTGACCACAGGTGGACTCCAGTCAGGTTGTAGAAACATCTCAAGGATGGTCATTGGAAACAGGATGCAGCTGAGATCAATACTGAATGTCATAGCAAAGGCTGTGATTTTTTTCCCGTTTTTTATTTTTAATAAATTTAGAAAGATTTCAAACAAACTTCTTTCATGTTGTCATTATGGGGCATTGTTTGTTGAATTTTGAGCAAAATAATTAATTTAATCCATTTTGGAATAAGACTAACATAACCTGTGGAAAAAGTGAAGAGCTGTGAATACTTTCCAGATGCACTGTAGTGCACTAGGTAGGGTGTAGTGAACAGGAAAGGGCCCTATAGGATATGTGGTGCAACTATGTAGGGTGTAGCAGCTCAGTGTACTGTTGTTATTTTATGATGTAATGCAGTTAAACAAGAATGTTCAGAGATTTCTTCATGTATACTCAGTCAGGACATGTTTACTCTGTGTGTGTGTGTGTGTGTGTGTGTGTGTGTGTGTGTGTTACCCTGCAGTAGGCGTGTGTATGCCTGGCCCCACGTGTGTCTGTGGTCGCTGGTCAGGATGCCCATCGGCTCTTTATCAGTTTTCCAGGACTGAGCTCGGATCCGACAGAGCTGAGAGTGAATTTGACTCTGAGTGAGGGGCGTGCCATCACTATTGTACACGTCCAGCTGGAAGAACTACACACACACACACACACACACACACACACACACATTTTAACCATTCTGCTGATCACCTATTGAGGGTTAAATCCCATTTGCTGGGCTGCGTCTCACCTGGTAGTTTCTCACCACAGTGATGTGGGTGGGGCCACGGCGTGGGCGGCCATAATGAATCATATTATCATGCTTCGGTCCGGGAACACGACAGGACGAGAAGAGTTGAGGATACAGCTCCATACACAACGGCCTGCCTCGCATATACTCTACAGGTAACCTCCCACTGAGAGAGAGAGAGAGAGAGAGAGAGAGAGAGAGAGAGAGAGAGAGAGAGTGTGTAGTTTGTGTATAGTCTCTTGTTGAGCGTTAATATTGTTTATTGTGTTAAAAGCTCAGACCTGTCCACTTTATTCTTGAAGTCCAGCACTGCAGAGATGAGCTTCGCTGCAAACCTGCACACGGACACAAACTGAGGCACTTAAACACAGTGACCAATCAGAGCGCAGATCCCATCCTGTTACTAACTGATTCATCTAAACACAGTGACCAATCAGAGCGCAGATCCCATTCTGTTACTGACTGATTCATCTAAACACAGTGGCCAATCAAAGCGCAGTATGAGCCAGGAGCTGCAGTCCCACTCAGACTAGGATTAAACCTGATGACAGATTAGAGATTAATCCTCACCGCTTCACCTGACTCCATCCCTCAATGTTTCTTTAAAAATGTTTTCAAGAGCAGTGGGCATATACCCTCACCCTCATCTTATTACCCTTATCTAGTACCCTCACCCTCCCCTTATTACTCTCACCCTCCTCTATCACCCTCATCTATTACCCTCACCCTCCTCTATCACCCTCATCTACTACACTCACCCTCCTCTATTACCCTAGCCCTCATCTATCATCCCTCTCTATTACCCTCATCCTCCTCATTCCAGAACATCAATCTTTAGTCATTAATCTTTTATCCCTGAGATTTCATTAAGTCTGTTAACTGACTTTATGTCGATTTGTGACCTATTAGCTTTTTAATCTTGAGATTTTTTTTCCTGACTATTTCCACATGGCACCCATAAACATATGCACAGTGTTAAAATCTGTGTGTGTGTAGACTCACAGTAGCTGTCCTCTCCAGTCGGTGAAGTCACGTCGGGGCAGTGAGATGGCCGGGTTGGAGTGAACAGCCAGGGGCTGACGACTCTCTAGATACGCCCACTGAACCCACCAATCTGATATCTACTCACACACACACACACACACACACACACACACACACACACACACACACTTAAGAATCCAGACTCCCAGAGCGAGGGTGTGAATGTTTGTAATCGTTGATACAGTAAGGTTTTTTATACAACTTATCTAAACGTTTATCTGAAGTCTCCAGAGTCTGAGCTTCTAAACAAAGCCTCAGAGTGTCTCCCAGAGATAGTGTGTTGATATTCACCCAGTTGTGTGTGTGTTTGGAGCGTTTGTCCAGTGCTCTCTGCAGTCTCTCTCCGAGCCCCCCCGCACTGCCGAATCGCTGCACAGTCTTACGCGTGTGCTGCAGCTCATCCGGGGGTAAGAGCGGCTCCAGGGCCAGCAGGTAGCGCTGCAGAGTCTGAGCTAACGGAGGAACCAGCTGAGGAGGAGGAAGATCAGACGAATGATGCACTCGTCTCACTGGGACCTACACACACAGAGAGGAATTAATCCAGCAGGATCATATGACCATATAACACACAAATGATTACACTGAGGTCATGTTGATACTGGTGCAATGCTTTTAAAACACTTATGAAGTTAAGAACCTTCATGCTCCTTCATCAGGACATTTTTACCTGATGTACACTATAATGACACCCCTCACTGAATTCAGGGGTTGGGCTCGGCCCCTTAGTTCCAGTGAAAGGAACTCTTAATGCTTCAGCATACCAAGACATTTTGGACAATTTCATGCTCCCAACTTTGTGGGAACAGTTTGGGGATGACCCCTTCCTGTTCCAACATGACTGCACACCAGTGACCAAAGCAAGGTCCATAAAGACACGGATGAGCGAGTTTGGTGTGGAGGAACTTGAGTCCTGACCTCAACCCCATAGAACACCTTTGGGACGAATTAGAGCGGAGACTGCGAGCCAGACCTTCTCGTCCAACATCAGTGCCTGACCTCACAAATGCGCTTCTAGAGGAACGGTCAAAAATTCCCATAAACACACTCCTAAACCTTGTGGAAAGCCTTCCCAGAAGAGTTGAAGCTGTTATAACTGCAAAGGGCGGGACAACTCCATATTACATTCATGTGCATGGAAAGGCAGACGTCCCAAAACTTTTGGCAATATAGTGTATATATCCATCAATCTATCCATCAGGCATTCGTCTGATCAGTCCTGAATTAATTCTGCAGCTTAGCAAACAAGTACTGCCAAAGCTTCAGCAAAAATAAGAACAATGAGTCATGAAAGAGGTGATGCGGCCGTCACAGAGCCCTGACCTCAACACGAAGACACAGAAGCAGACGAAATTCACAGAAAAGTTGTGGTTAGTTCTCCAGGATGTTAGGAAGAACAGATCTGCTGAGTTCCTTAAAAAAAAAACACACTGTGCAAGGAGAAGTGATGCTGTGTAACGGACAAGGAGTGGTCAACTCCACAGCAAATACTGATTAGATTTCCATTCTTCTGCGTACACAGGGTGTATGTTGCTTATTCATGAATACAAACAATTAACATTCGCAATTTTGAAGGAATCCTGATTTTACAGGATTTTTTAACTGTCTAAAACTTGCACATTATTTATTTATCTTCACAGGAACTTGTTAATAAACACGGGAAGTGTTAATATTTTCAAATATTCTTACACAAAATTAGTGAAAAATAACAGAAAAGGACATTATTAAATACGAATATTAAGTATATTAGGTGTTTCAGGACATTTTAGATATAAAAGTGTATTAAGGCCTACATTCTTTTAAACATGAGTGAGAACTACTTCTTAAATGTAATATAAAAACAAAACTGCATTATTCTTTTAAAATAAGATCCTAAACAGACTTTACTAGGATTACAAACTTCACTGTGTAGCTGAACACATGCATTATTATTAAAAAGCAACAGTTTATTAAATAAAGTAAAATGTTACTTACTCTGGAGCGCAAAGCGAAGTTTGCTCGTGATAATGTCTCTAAAATCATGACTGCAGCACCGACACACACACAACACACACCAGTAAATAACCAGACAAGTGAATTAATTCACATTAAAGTGTAAACAGAAGCCGCAGAATGGCGGAGCAAAGAAACGCATTATTTCCATGCGAGTTTTTTTTTTTTTTTTTTTTTTGCAAAAAATTAAAAGTTATAGGTTATCACTTGTACGCTAACTGGGAAAAAGAAGTGCACCAGATCAACTTCCGGTCACTGGAGCTGATCAGAACTCTCCCTCTTGTTTTCTTTGGACCTGTTTTGTTTTGTTTTGTAAAGTCCGAACCGTGCTCTTCCGCACGTCCAGGAACAAGCAGGAAGAGTCTAGACCACGTGCACACTGTTTGCGACGCGCTTTCGTCAAATTCGCCTCACAACCCGGAAGTGTCTTGCCTGGCTGTCGCTAGCTGCCGTGATACGTCAACACGTCCGCCATATTGGAGAGGTCCGTATTCGATCGTATGCTAACGCAACCTATGGAAAGGTGCGGATCTTATAAGAATCGAATTAACGATATTAACATCACTATTAAAATAAAACAGTTTACATCAATATCAGGATCAAAAACCGCTCAGTGTGATAATATGATGAATTTTTTTAAAGCTTAAGTCATGTGGCCATCTAGCTAAATAAAGTCATCAGCAAAGCAGTTACAAATCCACCTGAGTGCCAAAGATGACCTGTGGTCAAGTTAAGGATAGATAAAAATAATCTTGTGCACTCATGTAGTATTTTTAATGCCCAGTCACCAGCACACAATAGTTAGCATTTGATTTTAACAAACGTGGAGGTACCTTTTGACTACTAGATTTGCTAAATGTGTATTTATATTTCATACTTGAAGCAGACACTTTCCACGTAGCTATGAGCTCAGTTTGCGATGTCAAAAAATAAGTTCAATCACATCTGAAATGCGAATGATCAGAGAATAATGTGAAACCTGAAAACTTTAAGCTCCAAACCCAGTTGCAGCAGGCTGACTTAACTGATATTAATGAAAAACTAGTTAAGGTTATTTACAGTAATTTTAAATTTTGACAGATTTTAATTTGCCAGTAAATAATTCAGACAGAAAATGACGATATAAATCAAGACTCTTCATGTAAGCTAGCAGTTTAAGATGAAACAACTATAAAAATGTTTTGGAACATACACTATATTGCCAAAGGTTTTGGGACGTTTGCCTTTACATGCACATGAATGTAATATGGAGTTGTCCCGCCCTTTGCAGCTATAACAGCTTCAACTCTTCTGGGAAGACTTTCCACAAGGTTTAGGAGTGTGTTTATGGGAATTTTTGACCGTTCCTCTAGAAGCGCATTTGTGAGGTCAGGCACTGATGTTGGACGAGAAGGCCTGGCTCGCAGTCTTCGCTCTAATTCATCCCAAAGGTGTTCTATGGGGTTGAGGTCAGGACTCTATGCAGGACAGTCAAGTTCCTCCACACCAAACTCACTCATCCATGTCTTTATGGACCTTGCTTTGGTCATTGGTGTGCAGTCATGTTGGAACAGGAAGGGGTCATCCCCAAACTGTTCCCACAAAGTTGGGAGCATGAAATTGTCCAAAATGTCTTGGTATGCTGAAGCATTCAGAATTCCTTTCACTGGAACTAATGGGCCGAGGCCAACCCCTGAAAAACAACACCTGAGTTCTATGATATGGAGGGGTGTCACAAAACCTTTGGCAATATACGTGTATTAACACAAGGACCTTCCTTGGATAGAGGGAAGATGGTAAAAGAAGTACATGATGCAAGATTTGGCACTCATGTTGTTTAACCAACCAGAGAGAGAGAGAGAGAGTTCTCTGTGTAGCCATCACAAACAGGAAACCAGTGTGATAAACACATGTATAGACACCCAAACTCAAATCACAACATCATCAGCACTTCCTTTGTCATAAGAAGTCTTGACTGTATAACACATAACTGGCGATGTGAGTTTTCACCAGGAGATGGAACGCTACACACATCAAGCTCCAAATTACTCACCAGACCACAAGGAACCTTTGAGGTCACACAGTAAATTGACTATGAGATAAGGTAAACAGATAGAGGTGGGGCACAGCAGGTTTACCACCTCAATCTCCTTAAACCATGGGCAGAGGCGGTCCCTGTGAGAAGAGCTGAGGTAAATATAAAAATGGTGCTCAATTTACCCCGATCCCTTATGACATTATTATCTATAGTAATAAATGGCAGCATCATATGCAGCATCTGAGGGCTATCCTGAAATCGTTGAAATGGGCGGGACTCACGCCAAACCCAAAGAAGTGTGCGAGTGAATGAGTGGAAGTATGATATCTGGGCCATGGGCATATGCGTCCCCAAATTGACAATACCGCAGAGATTGCGCTGTGCCCGAGACCAAAAATAAGGTAAGACAGTTCCTGGAGCTAGCTGGTTATTATCATACGTTTGTGCCCAACTATTTGGATGTCACCTGCCCGTTGACTGACCACTTGGCTGATCTGATCCAGTAGATGGAGCCATGCTAACAGGACTTTACTCAGATAAAAGCTGCACTTTGTGGAGGACCACTCTTACATTCTTGTGACTTCTCTCTCCACTTTCTTATCCCAGGTGCTGGAGGAGGAGGAGGACCTGTGCTATACATGAGCCACAAGCTTTCAATGTGAAAGAGTAAGTACTGCAAAATAGAGAAGAAGACCCTGGCCATCAAGTGGCCAGTCTTCTGTTGGCATGGGCCTTCACTCTCAGTTAGGACCATGTCCTGCTTGAGTAGCTCCATCACATGAAGGATGCCAACATGTGGACCACTGTGACATGTTTAAGTTCGAGGTGGTCTACAAGCTGGAGTTACAGATGGTATGGTAATATAGATTTCCTCTCTCAGCATATGGGGGGGTTGGAGACATGCCAGATGGCTCCCTGGCGGTCAGTGGGGTATGTCTTACAACATCACATTGTATTTTTGTTAGTTTCCTCTTGGTGTGCATTTACATTAGCCATGTTTAAATAGCTTTGTTCTATTTAAGCAGTTTGTTTATTTCATGTGGAGAATGTACACAGGGAACAACTTTAATCTTTTTTACAGGAATATTCATTCAGAGATGCACAAAAGGGAGGGACATCATCCTCTCCTGTAAAAAAGAGGAATCAGTTCACTGGGTCAGGCGTGCTAATGTAGAGAGAGATCACATGACTCAGATGGACTAACTGTGTTACTTGTGTAATCACTGCTGAAATGGAAAGCGTCAGCGTCAGACTCGGGGATTTACTGCTGTAACAATTCTTCTGTCGTCAGTCTCAGAATCACTCCATCAGAAGGTGGGTTATTTACTCTCAGCTTTCTTTCATATGAGGTATTTTTCCTTTATTTTTTAACTCCCATCCTTCTTTTTTCCCTTGCTTCATTTCCTTTCTTTCTGTTCTTTGTTCCCTATTCTTCCTCCTGTACATTGTTCCCAATGTCTTTCCTTCCTTTTCTTTTTTTTGTAACTTTTTCTCTACTTATTCTTCTGTAATTTCTTCTCCTTCTCTCTGCATTTTGTTCTTATCTCTTTTGCTTCCTTCTATTTTGTTCCTTCCGTTTATCCCTTCTTTTTCTATCATTCATTCCTTTCTTCAAACATCCTGGCATGACACTCATGGCATAAGTAAGTGTTTACAGTATACTGTAATGTACAGAATGTCTCAGGGATTCTTTTAGGGACGTCTGGTCATCACAGGGGTGTGAACTCTCACTCAGGTGATGTCAGTAATCTGAATGTGGAAACCTGAAAAGAGATTTAAGCCTCTGAGTGAAGCAACTCTGAATTAAAGGCCCTTTCCTTAAGTAATTATTGACTTCTGAAAACATAATCTTTTCCTAAACGCTCTCATATTTTATTTAACACGGCCCTTTAACAGAAGTCGCTTCCCACTAGCTGCTCGGGATCTCGGAATCGTGGAATGTTATTGTTGATGAGCAAATGAAGAGAAATCTCAGAGCTGTGACAAATAAATGCACAAATCTTTTTGTTTCGTTTCACAAATATGATAAAATAATAATCCACAAATGAATTCCATCCACACTACAAATATGTCAACAAATACAAAATGCAGCATGTACAAATGCCTTCCTCTCGATTACCTTTGTGTTTGTGGAGATTTTCTCAGCTTGATTTTTCCTCTTCCTGGACTTCCTCGTCCACAGCAGATGATGGTGATATTGGTCAGTTTACACCAGTCTCCAGGCAGAAGTGTTACACCAAGCAATCTATTACATCAGGGATACAGTTTCAGGTTAATGGATGTTGTGGTGGAGCTGGTGATATGAGTTACGTTTTTGCTTTCTTTCTTTTTTCATTTGGTGTATTAAATTGTTGTTCTTTTCGGCTGCTCCCTGTTTGGGGTCACCACAGTGGATCATTTGGTCTGCATGCTTCGATTTGGCACAGGTTTTACGTCAGACACCCTTCCTGACGTAACCCTCCCATTTAATCCGGGCTTGGGACTGGCACTGAGAGTTAACTCTTCAGCGGATGGGTTAGCGCCCTGCCCAAAAATTGATCCCGGGCCATGGCAATGACGGCGCGGGACGCTGCCACTAGACCACCATTTGGTTTATTAAATATACAGAAATATAAAGAGATATAAAGCAAAAACCTACAGTTGAAACTAAAATTGTTGTGTTCATCCAGTGTGTGCTGTATGTACTGAGTGGTTGCCAGATATTTGTGCCATATGATGGTAAGTGTCCAGTGGGTTCTTTATTGCTGCTAGTTCTTCAGGGTTCACCAGCTGTGGTTCAATGTGGTTGTTGCCCACGTGTCTTGATTAGTCTCAGTCTTATTTGTGGCGATGTTTATGTCCAGTTTCCGTAGTGTTCTGCCATCAATTATCTTTTTCTATTGCGGTTCATATAGTCAGTCAATCTGCTTGGTAAGGGGTGGTGGTAGCTCAAGTGGTTAAGGCTCTGGGTTGGTGATCTGAGCATTGAGGTTCCCCTGTGCCGCCAAGCTGCCATTGTTGGGCCCTTGGGATATGCGAAGAAAGAATTTCACTGTGCAGTAATGTATATGTGATGCTAGCAAAAAGCTGGAAACTAAGCAAAAAATTGGAAGTGTAGATGGTGGAGTCGATTTGAGGATGTTCACACTGTATGTGTCGATTCTGTTGAAGATAGAGTAATCTAAAATAAGACTGGTGGTCTTGTGGGAACAATGTTGCTGCTGTTAATAATAGAAACTATTAAAATACAATTTAGCTACCATAACACACGCTTTGTTTTCGATAACTTGTTCTATTAACAGCATTAAATTAGCTAGTTAGCGACAATATAAGTGGTGTGTCGTTAGCTAGATTACACCGTTTTTTCCAGTTTTTACTCTCGCTGTCTGAGGAGCACTTCTCTTCATCTTAAATGCTTCCTGTGGTCTGCGCTCGCAGTCTTGTGGTGTGTTGTGAGGGTATAGTTGTGTAAAGTCAGGCTTGTAGTATTTTTATCTAATTTACTGTGACGGACCTGTAATCAGTTCAGATCACCAGTGATGTTATATAATAACTTACTTCGACATGTGTTTCAGTTGGGAGGAGGGGTGGAGGAGGGGTGGGGGAGGGGGGCAGACCACACCCCTGATATTACCTGACCCTCGCCTGTTTCGTATGTGTTTTGTATTCTCATTTCCTCTCAGAGAGCGCACTCTGCCACAGGAGAAGCACAGGTTCAAGGAAAAAATTATAAGTATAAAAATACTTAAAATGTAGACGTAAACAAGAGCACTTAAGAATGAAATCTTTACATACGTTTTCCACCATTTGGATTTTGAGGTTTAATTGTCAAATTTTTTAAACAGGTAAAGGGTTTTCTTAGAACACAACACAGACGGGAATGTATATATATATATATATATATATATATATATATACAGATAACAATCAGCCATAACACTGTGAGCAGTGAGAGGTGAAGTGAATAAGACTGAGTATCTCCTCATCATGGCACCTGTTAGTGGGTGGGATATATTAGGCAGCAAGTCAACATTTTGTCCTCAAAGTTGATGTGTTAGAAGCAGGAAAAATGGACAAGCGTAAGGATTTGAGCGAGTTTGATGAAGGGCCAAATTGTGATGGCTAGACCACTGGATCAGAACATCTCCAAAACTGCAGCTCTTGTGGGGTGTTCCCGGTCTGCAGTGGTCAGTATCTATCAAAAGTGGTCCAAGGAAGGAACAGTGGTGACCCGGCGCCAGGGTCATGGACGGCCGAGGCTCATTGATGCTCATGGAGAGCGAAGGCTGGCCCGTGTGGTCCGATCTAACAGAACTATTGCTCAAATTGCTGAAGAAGTTAATCCTGGTTCTGATAGAAAGGGGTCAGAATACACAGTGCATGACGGGTCAGGGCTGCTTTGGCATGAAAAGGGGGACCAACACAATATTAGGCCGGTGGTTATAATGTTATGCCTGATCGGTGTACATCTGAGTGCTTGTGCTCGGAACTGAAAGCACTTGCACAAAGACAGGCCTGCATTAGGCAGAATGAGCAGTGCATTAGTGCATGCATTAGTGCTGGTTATTTTGTGGGTTTTAATAGAGGCTAAGTTCTACTTTATGAAGAGGTTGTCCGAAGCACACCAACAGACAGACAGTTTATTGTCTCTGACCATCTTCTCCTAGCACAACAACCTAATACACTGTTTGTTAAAGAAAATAATTAGAACATTTATTATATTAATGGCCATAATTTATTGTACAGACTATATTCTATATTTAACGTTATAGAGAGAGAGAGAGAGAGTTAGAGACACTGATCAGCCATAACATTATGACCACCTGCCTAACACTGTGTTGTTCCCCCTTTTGCTACCAAAACAGCCCTGACCCTTCATGCACTGTGTATTCTGACCCCTTTCTATCAGAACCAGCATTAACTTCTTCAGCATTTTGAGCAACAGTAGCTCGTCTGTTGGATCGGATCACACGGACATGACCCTGTCTCCGGTTCACCACTGTTCCTTCCTTGGACCACTTTTGATAGATACTGACCACTGCAGACCGGGAACACCCCACAAGAGCTGCAGTTTTGGAGATGTTCTGATCCAGTGGTCTAGCCATCATAATTTGGCCCTTCGTCAAACTCGCTCAAATCCTTACGCTTGCCCATTTTTCCTGCTTCTAACACATCAACTTTGAGGACAAAATGTTCACTTGCTGCCTAATATATCCCACCCACTAACAGGTGCCATGATGAGGAGATCCTCAGTCTTATTCTTATCAGTGTTATGGCTGATCGGTGTAAATACGCAGTATACAGTGCTGTAAATAACATGATGTCTCAGGGTTTCTTCCTCATGTACGACACAAACACATGAAAGTGTGAGGGAAAGCCATGTTTTCTGCTTGAACTTGTTTCATTAGTTCACTCTTTATGAGTTTATATAGCTGTGTTGTATGGTTGATATCACAACAATGAACGCTTCATCCTGCAGGAGATCCGCAGGTACGAGAAAACTTATGATAATTATTTCAAATTTGTCAGTAAACTTTCAAAATAAATCTGTTCTCTGATTCTGGATTTTATTTTCTTAATTTGTTTAATTGTCTAACCTCCATCTTTTAAAAAGAACTAAATCACATCCCGTCTGGTTCACGGGAGATTATTGTAGAGATTAATGTCACTGTGAAATAAGAAATGCACAGGAAATATGCTACACAGTACACACACACACACACACACACACACACACACACACACACACACACACACACACACACATAAACACAGCCCTTTGACCACAGCAGCTTCCTGTTTTATAAACCTTTTCATGTTGAAACAGAAGGCCACAGTGATCGTTATTATTCTCTCCTTGGTGTGAGACAGAAGACTGAGATGAAGCTCTGTATTTTTCTCGCCCTCCTGCTCGGGCAGTGTGTGCTGCTCTCAGCTCAGTCTGGTAAGTGGAAACTCTGCTGTTGTGTATAAATAAATGTTATATGTGTATAAATAAAAAGATATAAATGAAGTATTAACCAGTTATTAGCTTCAGTACAGAAAAGTCATACAAACTTCATGTGTGAAATTTACACGTGTTTTTTTTGTGTTTTTGTTTCACCCATTTTTACAAGTGGACTTGTTACATGTGATTTTTACGTGTGTGTGTGTGTGTGTGTGTGTGTGTAGTCTTGTGTGAGAGACTATAAAATAAAATAAATTTAGCAGAAGCTTTTATATGTTTGAGATTTAACAATAAGGGAAGTTTATTGGCCAGTTTACACCGGTCTCCAAGCAGAAGTGTTACACCAAGCAGTCTGTTACATCAGGGGTACAGTTTCGGGTTAATGGTTGTTGTGGTGGAGCTGGTGATATGAGTTCAGTTTTTGTTTTCAGTTTTGACGTGTGCAGTCTCAGACTCTTTTCCTTTTCATTTGGTTTATTTCCTTTTTTGAATATACAGAAATATACGAAAATATAAAGAGATATACAGTCAAAAGCTACAATTAAAACTAAAATCGTTCTGTTGGTCCAGTGTGTGCCGTATCTGCTGAGTGGTTGCCAGATATTTGTGCAATATGATGGTGGGGGTCCAGTGGGTCAAATGGCTGCTTCTCTTGTTGTTAGTTCTTCAGGGCTCACCAGCTTATCAGCTGCGGTTCAGTGTGGTTTTTGCCCATGTGCCACAGTTACACCGTATTGCCAAAGGTTTTGGGACGTCTGCCTTTACATGCACATGAATGTAATATGGAGTTGTCCCGCCCTTTGCAGCTATAACAGCTTCAACTCTTCTGGGAAGGCTTTCCACAAGGTTTAGGAATGTGTTTATGAAGCGCATTTGTGAGGTCAGGCACTGGCTTGCAGTCTCCGCTCTAATTCATCCCAAAGGTCAGGACTCTGTGCAGGCCAGTCAAGTTCCTCCACACCAAACTCACTCATCCATGTCTTTATGGACCTTGCTTTGGTCACTGGTGTGCAGTCATGTTGGAACAGGAAGGGGTCATCCCCAAACTGTTCCCACAAAGTTGGGAGCATGAAATTGTCCAAAATGTCTTGGTATGCTGAAGCATTAAGAGTTCCTTTCACTTGAACTAAGGGGCCGAGCCCAACCCCTGAACTCAATGATATGGAGGGGTGTCCCAAAATCTTTGGCAATATAGTGTATTTGCATCCAGGAGTCTAGAGAGTAAAATTAGCCACGCTCTCTGAGTGAGAGGCTCTACGTCTGTAGCAGTCTAGCAGTCTGTCTCTCCAAAAACCCTTTAGAAGAGGACAGAAAGATGGGTACATTGATAATCTTACACCGTGTCACAGGGAACCTGGAGTCTATCCCAGTGAACTCTTGGCACAAGTCAGGGGACACCCTGGTCCATCACAGGGCTCTCTCTCTCTCTCTCTCTCTCTCCCCTCTCTCTCTCTCTCTCTCACTCACATACACACATACTACAGACCATTTTATAGACACCAATCAGACTACAGCGCATGTCTTTGGAAGAAAAAGCAGAGTACAAGTAGGAAACTTCAAGGCATGGGGAGAATGTCAGGATCCCGATGTGCCTGGCAGGGGAAATCAGACCCAAGGTGCAGGGCTAGCCATGAAACAGGGTTTATTAACAAAAATGAATGAACGTTCACACAGGAACACCGGGGAGAAAACTCAAAACAAAAACCTCGAGACCAGAACAGGCTAACCATAACGACAGGAAAAATAACCTCCAGAACAAAACCCCGAGAACCGAAAAGGCACACCATTACGACGAGGACTCAGCAAATAACACAAGGACACGAGGGACAGGTGTACAGAGGTGGGGACAACATGAGGGGAAAAAATGCACAAAACCAAAACAAAAGCTCATGGCACAAACAAACAAACCCCCGCTGGAAGCCTAGTGGTCCATCAGGGCAAAGCCACGGCAGCCATGACAGGAGAACATGCAACACCTGTGAAATGAAAGAATCTCTTTTAAAAATCTGTGTAGACATATCACATGTCTGTTTTATTTCCTTTATTATACATCCGAAAAATGTTTTGTTCATGTTTTACAGCCATATTTGTTCAGAGAATCCCAGAAGGCAGCGATATCATCATTCCCTGTGAAAACGAGGGGAGAGTGGGGTGGAGTAAACAAGCTGATAGAAAGAGACAGCTCATCTTCCAAGCTTCAACTGAAGAATACCCTGATCAATTCGAACCTTATTCAGATCCCAGATACAGACTATTAGCTAATCTATCCCTTGAAATAACCAAAACGTTAGCGTCAGACTCTGGGATTTACTACTGTAACGCTACTCTTGTGGTAGATCTGCAGGTCAGTGGAGTAAAAGGTGAGTGTGTAAATGATCAGCTCTTTTATTTAAGGATGTACACCGATCAGCCATAACATTATGACCAACTGCCTAATATTGTGTTGGTCCCCCTTTTGCTGCCAAAACAGCCCTGACCCATCATGCACTGTGTATTCTGACAGCTTTCTATCAGAACCAGCATTAACTTCTTCAGCAATTTGAGCAACAGTAGCTCGTCTGTCGGATTGGATCACACGGGCCAGCCTTCACTCCCTACGTGCATCAGTGAGCCTCGGCCGCTGATGACCTTGTCACCGGCTCACCTCTGTTCCTTCCTTGGACCACTTTTGATAGATACTGACCACTGCAGACCGGGAACACCCCACAAGAGCTGCAGTTTTGGAGATGTTCTGATCCAGTGGTCTAGCCATCACAATTTGGCTCTTTTGGTCAAACTCGCTCAAATCCTTACGCTTGTCCATTTTTCCTGCTTCTAACACATCAACTTTGAGGACAAAATGTTCACTTACTGCCTAATATATCCCACCCACTAACAGGTGCCATGATGAGGAGATCATCAGTCTTATTCACTTCACCTGGCAGTGGTCAGGATGTTATGGCTGAACGGTGTATGTGTTATTTATTAAGTGAATATATGACTATATAATATAACGGATAAGCAGATTTAAAAATGTGTGTAATGGCTAATCTTTACTGTATGGAAGGAATCTCCAGGATTCCTTCCATACAGCTCCAGGACAGAGGAGTTCACATTTCTTTGCAGTTTCTCAGTAATACTGTTAATGTAACTATAAACAGAAAAAAAGTACAACATCAGAAATCTGTTGCTATGGTTACAATCACAGCAATAAACAAACAAGCACTAATGTCTTTATTGCAGTTTCTCCAGAGATCTTGACTGACACGAGTGCATCTGCCACAGGTGAGGCATAAAATTCCAAAATTCCCAATGTAATGTAGCAAACTCCTGAAAATCACCTCCAAATGGTTTACTGCTTCTTTTCATCCCTGTAATTAATCTCATTCTCTCTTTCTCTCTCTCTCTCTCTCTGTCTCTCTCTCTCTCTGTCTCTCATCTCCCATCTCTTTCTGTCTCTCATCTCTCTCTCTCTCTGTCTCTCATCTCCTCTCTCTCTGTCTCTCGTCTCTCTCACTCTCTGTCTCTCTCTCTCCTCTCTCTGTCCCTCATCTCTCTCTCTCTGTCTCTCATCTCCTCTCTCTCTGTCCCTCATCTCTCTCTCTGTCTCTCGTCTCCTCTCTCTCTGTCTCTCGTCTCTCTCTCTCTGTCTCTCATCTCTCTCTCTCTGTCTCTCAT
>JAUCMX010000013.1:24223259-24278805 GCA_033459395.1 Hemibagrus guttatus
ACATCCTCACAGTGACAACATGTAAATAAATTAATCTTATTTATTGGCATATCCCTCCATCCATTAATCCATCCATCCATCTATCTATCCATCCATCCTTCCATCCATCCATCCATCTATACATCTATTCATCCTTCCATCCATCCATCCATCCATTCATCCAGCCATCCGTCCGTCCATCAGTCTATCCATTCATCCATCCATCCATCTATACATCTATACATCTATTCACCCATCCATCTATCTATCCATCCATCTATCTATCCATCCATCTATCCATCCATCCATCCGTCCGTCCATCAGTCTATCCATTCATACATCCATCTATACATCTATTCATCCTTCCATCCATCCATCCATCCAGCCATCCATCCATCCATCCATCCAGCCATCCGTCCGTCCATCAGTCTATCCATTCATCCATCCATCTGTACATCTATTCATCCTTCCATCAATCTATCCATCCGTCCATCCATCCATGCATCCATCCATCCATCTATCCATCCATCCGTCCGTCCATCAGTCTATCCATTCATATATACATCCATCCATCCATCCATCCAGTGGTGGACTGGTACAATAATTCAGGCTGAGAATTTGACTCCATCCTAGGCCAACTTTGCTGCTGCCATCACCGCCACCATTTTCATGTAATCCACCAGACCGCTAATCTTGTAGGCTAACCCTATTAGATGATGTAACAGGTAGACTACCAGACGAAAATGAATAAATAGGCCTTAATGAACCCTTGAAAACTCACTAGGAATACACCATCTATACCACACCAGAGACAAATATAAAATTGGCTTACACTTTTAAAAAAGGGATAATATGAGATACACATTCAAATGTTGAAATACATAGATTTTATACATTTCCATTGATCAAGTACAGTATATCAAACGTATCAGAAACACAAAAACAAAACAAAAAAAGAAATTTCTGGTCAAATTAGGCACTAGAAAATACTGCATCTCCATCTCTAAAACTGTGTGCTAGTTTGTCATTTTCTAAGATGTTGCAACATGCTCTTCTATTGTTATATATTTTTAAAAAATATAGTTTGTGAACACCATTAGTTTGCACAAAGTGGACTTATTAGGCGATAATTAGCCATGCTGTAAATGTGCGTGTGCAGGTAATTAATTTTTATTGATATCTTTTATTTGTTACATATATATATATATACAGTGGGGCAAAAAAGTATTTAGTCAGCCACCAATTGTGCAAGTTCTCCCACTTAAAAAGATGAGAGAGGCCTGTAATTTTCATCATAGGTACACTTCAACTATGAGAGACAGAATTAGAAAAAAAAATCCAGAAAATCACATTGTCTGATTTTTAAAGAATTTATTTGCAAGTTATGGTGGAAAATAAGTATTTGGTCACCTACAAAAAAGCAAGATTTCTGACTCTCACAGACCTGTAACTTTTTTAAGAGGCTCCTCTGTCCTCCACTCATTACCTGTATTAATGGCACCTGTTTGAACTCGTTATCAGTATAAAAGACACCTGTCCACAACCTCAAACAGTCAGACTCCAAACTCCACTATGGCCAAGACCAAAGAGCTGTCAAAGGACACCAGAAACAAAATTGTAGACCTGCACCAGGCTGGGAAGACTGAATCTGCAATAGGTAAGCAGCTTGGTGTGAAGAAATCAACTGTGGGAGCAATTATTAGAAAATGGAAGACATACAAGACCACTGATAATCTCCCTCGATCTGGGGCTCCACGCAAGATCTCACCCCGTGGGGTCAAAATGATCACAAGAACGGTGAGCAAAAATCCCAGAACCACACGGGGGGACCTAGTGAATGACCTGCAGAGAGCTGGGACCAAAGTAACAAAGGCTACCATCAGTAACACACTACGCCGCCAGGGACTCAAATCCTGCAGTGCCAGACGTGTCCCCCTGCTTAAGCCAGTACATGTCTGGGCCCGTCTGAAGTTTGCTAGAGAGCATTTGGATGATCCAGAAGAGGATTGGGAGAATGTCATATGGTCAGATGAAACCAAAATAGAACTTTTTGGTAAAAACTCAACTTGTCGTGTTTGGAGGAGAAAGAATGCTGAGTTGCATTCAAAGAACACCATACCTACTGTGAAGCATGGGGGTGGAAACATCATGCTTTGGGGCTGTTTTTCTGCAAAGGGACCAGGACGACTGATCCGTGTAAAGGAAAGAATGAATGGGGCCATGTATCGTGAGATTTTGAGTAAAAACCTCCTTCCATCAGCAAGGGCATTGAAGATGAAACGTGGCTGGGTCTTTCAGCATGACAATGAACCCAAACACACCGCCTGGGCAACGAAGGAGTGGCTTCGTAAGAAGCATTTCAAGGTCCTGGAGTGGCCTAGCCAGTCTCCAGATCTCAACCTCATAGAAAATCTTTGGAGGGAGTTGAAAATCCGTGTTGCCCAGCGACAGCCCCAAAACATCACTGCTCTAGAGGAGATCTGCATGGAGGAATGGGCCAAACTACCAGCAACAGTGTGTAAAAACCTTGTGGCGACTTACAGAAAACGTTTGACCTCTGTCATTGCCAACAAAGGGTATATAACAAAGTATTGAGATGAACTTTTGTTATTGACCAAATACTTATTTTCCACCATAACTTGCAAATAAATTCTTTAAAAATCAGACAATGTGATTTTCTGGATTTTTTTTTCTCATTCTGTCTCTCATAGTTGAAGTGTACCTATGATGAAAATTACAGGCCTCTCTCATCTTTTTAAGTGGGAGAACTTGCACAATTGGTGGCTGACTAAATACTTTTTTGCCCCACTATATATATATATATATATATATATATATATATATATATAAATATATATATATATTTATTATATAAAAACCTTGACCCACTGATGCTAGCACTCTCTATTCTATCTACTTTTTATTCTTTTTATTTATTATAAAAAAAAAACATGCTACATGTACTGCATTAGACTAAACGAGACTTGTCACAGCACAGCACTTACATATTACAGTACAATACTTACAGAACAACCGTCAGGCCTCCGGAAAATGTCCCGGTGCTCCCGATGGCCAGTTCGCCCTTACACCCGCCCGCCCGTCCGCCCGTCCGCCCACCCAATCCACCCAATCCACCCAATCCACCCATCCATCCATCCCTTCTCTACATCACTTCTCTTACTGGATGGCAGGGAACCTGAAACCTTTCCCAGGAGACTCAGGCACACCCTGGACAGGATGCCAGTCTATTGTGGGGCACAAACAAACAGACATGCCCATTCAAACACTACAGACAATTTAGAGATGTCAATCAGCCTACAATGCATGTATTGGACTGAAAGTGCTAGGAAATTGGAGTATCTGAAGGAAACCCCAAAGGCACAGGGAGAACATGGAAACTCCACACACATGGCAGAGGCAGGAATCAACCCTAACCTTGTGAGGCAAAGAAGTTGACCACCAAACCACCGTGCCCCTTGATTCATATATACAACCGACAAATATACATTAAAAGATCTTTGATTATAATCATTTCTGTAAGGTACTTTCCTCTATGCGATAGTCCTATTTTACATTTAGAAATTATTAATGTTAAAAAAGCTTTAGTTTAAAAAAAAAGCCTTAGTTTAGACTACTGATTGTACAGTTGTGAATCCAAAGCCCAGGTCCTCCAAGCTGCCACTGCTGGGCCCCTGAGCAAGGCCCTTAACCTTCAATTGCTCAGTTGTATAAAATATGAGATAAAATATAAGACACTCTGGATAAGGGCGTCTGCCAAATAACGTAAATATGAAGTCAGTATCTTTGAAACGAGCTGGAATACCTGATCGTAAGCTATTAACATGCTGGATCAGAAGTTTAGGGGTTTCTCCAGGTTTCTGCAGGTACCAGTGCAGATAATTACCATTATACATTCTGAGATGGTTCTACAGTTGATGGTGACGGTGTTTCCTGGAGCAACAGTTTGCACTGAAGGAGTCTGAGTCACAATCACCTGACCTCTGGATCCTGAAGAGAAACATAGATGTTGTAGAATGTTGTAGAAGCATAGAAGTTGTGTGTAGCAGATTCAGTATGAAATGAAGGGTGTGAGTCTGCAGGTTGATGTTAAACTCTCACCTTGTGTCATGGTTAAGAGTCATGGCTGCTGTGGGTGAAATTTCTGAGCTGCAGTTTTTAGTCACAAAGCTTGCAGAGCACTAAGCATGAGCTGACAAAGCACAGTGAAATCTTTTGTTTTCATTGTAATTTTCAGATGTTTCTCCTGAACTGCGTTGATAACATTTCACTCCACAGCCCTGAAAATCTCTGTGTTTCTCCAAGCAAACTAATATATCAAAGAATACATTCATTGACAAAGGTGCAGGTCATGGACTTTTCTTATCTAAACACTAACTGTGGGAACCAACACCACAGGTTCCCCTGTGAACATCCCACAAAAGCATGGGAGATAACAGAGGGTGGGAAAAAGTGGGAAAAAGATCTTGGTGTATAAATGAGTGAGTGAATAAGCTTGTACGATTCAGTAAGAGTGGGTGTTGAAGGTAGCTCAGGAAGCATGCTCCCTCTCTGGTGTTTCAGTGTGCTGCTCTCGAGCGCTGTTCTTGGGTTTCCACTAAACATTGACGTTGAAAGGAACATCACAAAGATCACGAGGTAAGACTATGATGAGTCATATCTTAAAGACCTTACTGAGTAAACTTTAGGATGTTGTAAACTTTTTTTTCCCTTCCTCCTCCAGTGAGCATGACTCCTCTTATGCTGTTGAGCCAAAAAACAACACTGTATCTTTAATGTAAGTACATAAATTCTGTCACATAAAACAAAATGGTCTGGACATGAACTACAAAAATATTTCTTGCTGACTGGGTGATTGTTGTGCGGTATTGAAGTCCCAATAAATTTGCAGACATTTTTAATAATGATTTCAAACTTCTGTTATCACACTCTATGCGAATTTATATGTATTTGTCTTTTCACTGCATGACTGTTTAATGTATTAAAAGTCCTGCTATGCAGTGCCACACAGAAGAGGACAGTTTTCCATTATGAGCATACACTGATCAGCTATAACCTTCTGAGCAGTGAGAGGTGAAGTGAATAAGACTGATGATCTCCTCATCATGGCACCTGTTAGTGGGTGGGATATATTAGGCAGCAAGTGAACATTTTGTCCTCAAAGTTGATGTGTTAGAAGCAGGAAAAATGGACAAGCGTAAGGATTTGAGTGAGTTTGATGAAGGGCCAAATTGTGACTGGATCAGAAACTGCAGCTCCTGTGGAGTGTATGTCAGATTTGTTTAAAATTGAACACAGAAGCTTGGTGATAGAAGCAAAGCCAGTACATGTCCTCGAACAGTAATTTGACATCATAATACTTCTGAACACATACACTATATTGCCAAATCATTGAATTCAGGTGTTGTTTTTCAGGAGTTGGGCTATTAGTCTTTTAATTTTGAGGTACACGACTGAATGTGTTTTTAATTTAGAATAAAAGGTAAGGAAGGACAGAAAAATAAAGATAATGACTAAAATATTCCCTGCTCTTTTTCACAGTACCTGTACTGACTTCTGCAATATAACCCAGAACTACACTGTGCCCAGGTGAGTATTCAAGGTGTGAAACACTGCTATAATCTCAGAAAACTTAGTTACAACTGTACCTCATTGCACAAATGTTAAAAATAAACATGTCCTTATAGAGGAGGGCCTGGTGGCTTGGTGGTTAGCATGTTTGCCTTACACCTCCAGGTTTGGGGTTTCGATTCCCGCCTCCATGACGTGCGTGGAGTTTGCATGTTCTCCCCGTGCCTCGGGGGTTTCCTCCCCCAGTCCAAAGACATGCATTGTAGGTTGATTGGCATCTGTAAATTGTCTGTGATGTGTGTGTGATTGGGCCCTGCGAAGGACTGGCATTCTGTCCAGGGTGTACCCTGCCTTGTGCTTGTATTTTCCTTGGATAGGCTCCAGGTTCCCTGTGACCCCGTAGTAGGATAAGCAGGTATAGAAAATGGATGGATGGGTGTCCTTACAGAAAACTTCACTTTTGTCATCCATTTCCATAATGTACTGACCATACGCATCCCTGTGTATGTTCCTATATATATGATAACGCATCAGAAAGAATGCATTGATATAAACATGTGACTCAATATATATTATTCATTCATTCATTGTCTACCGCGTATTCGATCTATACTCAGGTCACAGGGAGCCTGTGCCTATCTCAGGCGTCACTGGGCATCAAGGCAGGATACACCCTGGATGGAGTGCCAACCCATCGCAGGGCACACACCAGACAATTTAGAGATGCCAATCAACCTACAATGCATGTCTTTGGACTGGGGGAGGAAACCGGAGGAAACCCCCGAGGCACGGGAAGAACATGCAAACTCCACACACACGGTGGAGGCGGGAATCGAACCCCCAACCCTGGAGGTGTGAGGCAAACATGCTAACCATTAAGCCACCGTGCCCCCCTATATATATTATATAATATATAAACATGTGACTCTGTGCTGCTGTCAGAGCTGTTGTTATACCTATAGTGTGTAGTGTATTTAATAAATTTTTGTATAACAAAAATGCAATTCCACGAGATATTATAATGACATGAATAATGATATACACATATGGATAGAAAATAAGTTAATTGATTCCTGTGGAAAATTACTTAAAGTTTGCTGGAATAGTCACATGACCTAAAACACTACATACACAGTTCATCAACATCTTCACAACCCAGAAATCAGCAGCTCTGTGGAGTAATTCCACAATAACAGGCATGTGTAATCTAACATGCACAATAATAGATTTAACTGTAATTCAAAACGGTTCGATATTCAAGTTGTTTTTTGTTGTCTCTTTTTTTAATCAGAAGGGAGCCTCTCAAAATGTAAGTTCTCCTATTTTATTCGATGACAGATGAGCCTTTTCAACTGCTGTAGATTCTGCACATCCATTTACCTTATACCACATACATAATGTCTGATGCAATGAATATATATAATATATAAACATGTGACTCTGTGCTGCTGTCAGAGCTGTTGTTATACCTATAGTGTTGTAGTGTATTATTTAATAAATTTTTGTATAACAAAAATGCAATTCCACGAGATATTATAATGACATGAATAATGATATACACATAGAAGTTGTTTTCGGCTGCTCCCTGTTCGGGGTCACCACAGCAGACCGACTGGTCCACACAACAACTTGGCACAGGTTTTACGCCGGATGCCCTTCCTGCCACAATCCTCCCATTTTTCCGGGCTTGGGACCGGCACTGCATTCATTGGCTGGGGTTGAGGCATTGGCTGGGAATCGAACCCCGGCCTTCCGCATGATAGGCGAGAAGCCTACCACTGAGCCACCAATGCCTCTAAATAATGATATACACATATGGATAGAAAATAAGTTAATTGATTCCTGTGGAAAATTACTTAAAGTTTGCTGGAATAGTCACATGACCTAAAACACTACATACACAGTTCATCAACATCTTCACAACCCAGAAATCAGCAGCTCTGTGGAGTAATTCCACAATAACAGGCATGTGTAATCTAACATGCACAATAATAGATTTAACTGTAATTCAAAACGGTTCGATATTCAAGTTGTTTTTTGTTGTCTCTTTTTTTAATCAGAAGGGAGCCTCTCAAAATGTAAGTCCTATTTTATTCGATGACAGATGAGCCTTTTCAACTGCTGTAGATTCTGCACATCCATTTACCTTATACCACATACATAATGTCTGATGCAATGACTCGAACTCTGATGTGAACCTCTGATGCATGCGTTTTGTCCTGCTTCTCTCTGTCCAAATAGAGCAGAATATTTATTTTTCTTACCTACAATGCACGTGCATCGTCTGGACAATGAGCTGCTGCCCGGTGATGAAGAAAGTGTTGATACTTGGAGCCCTCATTCTCCTGGAAAGAAATGAGAGGTGAAACGGAGAAGGAATAATAGAAACCTCAGCCATATCACACTATAGCGTTTAGCATTGTGATTGAGAGTTTTATTGTATTATTTAGAATGCATCAAACTGATGTGTTAGAATTTTACTTGTATAACTAATTTCAACAACATAAAGTTACAGATGGGGTAGTGTTAAGTCGTCTTTTATTTTTTCACATATACATTACTGCACAGTAAATTTCTTTCTCCGCATATCCCATCCTTAGTGGTTTTGGGGTCAGAGCGCAGGGTCAGCCATGATGCAGCACCCCTGGAGCAAGGGAGGGTTGGGGGCCTTGCTTAAGCACCCATTGGCAGTTGCTTGGTGGTGCTGGGGCTTGAACCCTGATCTTCTGGTCGATGACCCAGAGCCTTAACCACTTGAGCGACCACCACCCTCGTTTTTGTGTACCCCTGACCACCACTTATCTATTCCATCTAGTTTTAAAAGCTACAATTCTAACAGAGTAGCATTGTAAAGCTTGAGTATACATTAAGATCCACCAAACTAACATCATTTACTGCATTAACTAACATTCACAAATTATAACTTTCAGTAGTAATGAACCGGAATTAATCTTAAAATAAATAATGTTTATAGAGTATTAATTGATGTTCTGTTAATAATAAATCACACAATGAACACCTGGCTTGTGTATCATTTCTGTCATTTGGCGGACGTCCTTATCCAGAGCGACTTACAAGTTATGTCATTGTATACAACTGAGGGCTAAGGGCCTTGCTCAGGGGTCCAGAGATGGCAGCCTGGTGGATCTGGGATTCAAACTCACAACCTTCTTTACCTTCAGTAGTCCAACACCTTAACCACTAAGGTACCAAATCCCTCATTTTATTTTCAAAATTAATTATTGAGGCAGAATTGAGGTCCTCTGCAAGCCTCAGGTACATAATAAACTAATACAGCCATAACTAAATATGAAGCATGAATAATAAGAAAATATAAAAATAACCAGAAGCAAAATACATGAACATAACAATCGGAACTTGAGCATAGTGAAGGAGGAGAAGGAGACTGTATAGAAAACTAATTGAAGAACAAACGATCACAAATCCTGACAGATAGATAGCTCGGAAGTCAAATTTTTTACTAATTACAAACATTTCGTAAAAACATTTCTCTTTTCTACAGTTATAGTATGCTCTCAAGGAAACATGAAACATTTCAACCCGACTCTTTTTTTTGCCCCTCATGGCACTGTGTGAAACCACTTCACCTTTAGGACCCGGAGTCACTGAGAAGCCTCACCTCATGCGGGTCAGTGGGTCATGTTCATGGCCCTTGGATAAATCCAGTGTCACAGAAGAATAGTTCTGCCAAGATTATACAGAGGTTTATAAATATGTGCCATGCATAAAATCGAGACAATGTTCATCCTGAAGAAATTCATGCAAAAACAAACCAGTTTGAGGACAAGCACAATGAGTCTGTTCCAGTCACTGTGTCACGCTCATTTCCAGCATTTTGCACAAATCGTCCTGAGCCTCCTGTATAGCAGGTAGACCAACACCACACAAGAAGAGGACTAAATATGGTACTCAGTGAGCTCTGTGTAAATGGGCAGGAAATAAAAACATCATTGAGAACTCTCTGTGACACCTAAAGGAATCGAAGTGGGTTTGAATATTTTTGGAAACTCTAGCTCCAACCCATGTCTTTCTCTGCCAATGCCATCTCCTGAGCAACAGGAACAGCCTCATTCCATTTTAAAGGAGGCTGATGTGGAATATCTGCCATGTCTACCATGTAAAATGTTTAGCCAACTGTATACAGCCACACTGTATCATACATCAGTATCAGTATCTGAATCAGCTTTATTGGTCAAGTATGCTTTGCACACACAAGGAATTTAGTACCGACTTTTGGTGACCCTCAAAAATACAAACATAAGTAATGACACTGTACGTTGAGTTCAAGGAATGTATACCGATCAGGCATAACATTATGACCACCTGACTAATATTGTGTTGGTCCCCCTTTTGCTCCCAAAACAGCCCTGACCCATCATGCACTGTGTATTCTGACACCTTTCTATCAGAACCAGCATTAACTTCTTCAGCAATATGAGCAACAGTAGCTCGTCTGTTGGATCGGACCACACGGACATGACCCTGT
Source organism: Hemibagrus guttatus (assembly GCA_033459395.1). Lineage (NCBI taxonomy): Eukaryota > Metazoa > Chordata > Actinopteri > Siluriformes > Bagridae > Hemibagrus > Hemibagrus guttatus. The sequence goes on from JAUCMX010000013.1 coordinate 24,233,335, forward strand.
CTCCGGGTCACCACTGTTCCTTCCTTGGACCACTTTTGATAGATACTGACCACTGCAGACTGGGAACACCCCACAAGAGCTGCAGTTTTGGAGATGTTCTGATCCAGTGGTCTAGCCATCACAATTTGGCCCTTCGTCAAACTCGCTCAAATCCTTACGCTTGTCCATTTTTCCTGCTTCTAACACATCAACTTTGAGGACAAAATGTTGACTTGCTGCCTAATATATCCCACCCACTAACAGGTGCCATGATGAGGAGATCACCAGTCTTATTCACTTCACCTCTCACTGCTCACAATGTTATGCCTGATCGTGTACACATGCAATATAATAATGCAAATTACGGTGCAGATTATGTGTTATTAATTTGCTTATTGTAACACAAAACGGTATTCTACAATAATAACACGTTGTTCAACATTTCTGCCTAAGGATTGCAAAAATTGAGCTTATATTTGATCAATTTAAGAAAGAAAAACAAAATGTTTACTCCTAGTCGGTAGGTGGCGGTATTGCAGGGTAAGGCAAACTGCAGGGAAGGACAACGAACCCACAGCAGCCGAAGAAGAAGACGGAGAGGAAGACGTAAAAAATGGAGAAGCTAGGTTAGGCATCGCCGAAAGCTATATAATAGCACCTGAAAGTGAGCTAGTTAGCTGGCTAATCCGCGTAGTATTTTATCAACAACTAAATTAACTCTCTAGTTGATTATTTAACGTTTTAATCCCACAAGAAGGCACAATTCGTTGGGTGAGTTTTTTTAATTTATTTATTTATTTATTTATTTATTTATTTATTTTTACACTTCAGTGATGTGAATGTCAAATGATTCATTTCCCCCTACACATGCGCACTACGTAGGGTGAAGTAACGGCTAGTCAACTCAGTCTAGTGCACTATTACAACAAGGAGCGAATTGGGATTCGGCCCAGGTTTAGTTCGCGATAGCTGGGCTACTGAAGGTAGATAAGACATTTTATTTATAATTTGATCTCGTTTCCTGTCTCGCTGAAGAGACACATATCCTTTAAATATGTATTTAAACTCCTAATGTTTACCCTCAATATGCTAATTGTTGATTAGCTAGCTAGGCCTCAGACGTTCTTCATGTGCCACCGTGTTCCTGAAGCTCATTACACACTTTATTCAGGTAGTGTGTGTGTGTGTGTGTGTGTGTGTGTGTGTGTGTGTGTGTGTGTGTGTGTGTGTGTGTGTGTGTGTGTGTGTGTGTCTGTCTGTCTGTCTGTCTGTCTGTCTGTCTGTCTGTATATACACCTGGTTTTAAAGATGTACACATCACACATCTGGAACAGGGATGAGGAAGTTTATGCTTGAATTCTTTTGCAGCTGTGTGTGTACATGCATTTTTTTCTCCTGCAGAAGCGATGGATAAGACACTGAGCAACAGTGCGCCGGTTGTCCAGGTGTGTTTCCCCAACGTGAGAGCACAGGTGCTGGATAACCTGAACCGTCAGCGAGAAGAAGGACGACTGTGTGATTTGTCTATCCAGGTTCAGGGTCAGGTGTTCAGGGCACATCGTTGTGTCCTGGCGGCTTCCTCGCCCTATTTTCATGACCAGGTACGTATCCAAAAAAATAAAACCACCCATGTATTCAGATAGGATTAAAAAAATCCCAGAGATACTCCAGTACATTACTCAACCTTCACATGTAAAACTAATCCAGTCCAAGTTTTTGAGGATGATTTTGCCCTGAAAATCTTTTACTAGATAGAGTAAATGTACACTGATCAGCCATAACATGATGAGCAGTGAGAGGTGAAGTGAATAAGACTGAGTATCTCCTCATCATGGCACCTGTTAGTGGGTGGGATATATTAGGCAGCAAGTCAACATTTTGTCCTCAAAGTTGATGTGTTAGAAGCAGGAAAAATGGACAAGTGTAAGGATTTGAGCGAGTTTGACGAAGGGCCAAATTGTGATGGCTAGACCACTGGATCAGAACATCTCCAAAACTGCAGCTCTTGTGGGGTGTTCCCGGTCTGCAGTGGTCAGTATCTATCAAAATTGTCCTGTAAGTCACTTAAGTCCTGTAATTATCCTTTTAGTCCTATAGGTTGCGAGGTGGGGCCTCCATGGTCAACTTAAATGACTTAATGGATCTGCTGCTAACATCTTGTTGCCAGATACCGTTCCACACCTTCAGGGATCTAGTGGAGTCCATGCCTCGATAGGTCAGGGCTGTTTGGCAGCAAAAGTGGGACCCACAAAATATTAGGCATATACAATTGTATTTTATATATTTATATATATATATATATATATATATATATATATATATATATATATATATATATATATATATATATATATAAAACGTTATGCCTAATCGGTGTATATCCTTAGCCACAAATGGGTTAGTCAGACCTCTGGGCATTCACATTTGCATATATGACCGACGGTGTTGTCTCACTGGCAACGTAACCACATTGACGTCAGGGTTGGAAAGAGTAAATTCTCCTCTTTGTTTTCATTTATACAAAACAACAGTACGGTGTTGCTTGCAACCATAATTCACATTCTATTCTCAGCTAAAATACATACATGAAGTGGGGTGAATACTTATGCAGTCGAGCTTTTTGTTCATAAATGATGATAGTGTTTGTGTGAATACTGGTTCTAAAGGAACCATACACCAGAAAGCTTTTTCTAAGTGTGTGTGAATCCGGAACGTTCTCTGTGTATGTTCCCTCAGGTTCTGCTAAAGAATGTGAGCACAGTGTCTCTTCCGTCTGTCATGGACCCTCTGGTCTTCGAGAGCGTCCTCAACTCCGCCTACACAGGCCAGCTGAGCATTGTGCGTGACGACATCGTCAACTACGTGACAGTGGCCAGCTTTCTGCAGATGTGGCACATCGTGGACAAGTGCACGGATATCCTCAAACGGTCAAGACCTTTGACCCAAGCCAGCCCAGGCGTAGAGTCTGGCAACTCCAGGCACCAAAGTCCCAGCAGCTCAGATTGCTGCCTGACTGAACCCGAGGAGCAGAAGAAGCCCCTCGGAGGAGAATGTGCCGCTCTTCCACCCCTGGCCACCTGGAGGAGGCCGCACCAGGTGCCCCATCAGGCTAAATGGGGCAAATCCAGGCTGTTTCTGCCCCCGCAGCACAGAGCCGTTTCTCCCCCGGCCGGGGAAGTAGAGCGGGCAAGCAGCCCAGAGGCTGCAAATGAGAAACGCAACTGGGTGCGCTCTCGCCTTCGTGAGAGCAGGGAGGTGGACGAGGAGGACAGAAGGCGAGGGGAGAGGTGGATGGAGGCAGATGAAGGTGTAGGGGAAGAATCAGAGTTGGAGGAGGAGGAGCGACGGGCCGGTGAGTGGAGCGTCTGCATCACTGCTGTTTAACTTTAACTCCTGTCCACCAGGGGGAGCTTGCGCTCTCTCTTGCTCTCTTTCTTTGTGCTTTCTTTCTCCCTCAAAGCGGATCAGACATTTTCTGCACCGTGAGTGTGTGTGTTCGTTGTTGTGTGTGTGTTTTCACCGTCTCTTCTGCTCTTCTCCTTCAGGAGGCTGTGGCTCAGGGGCAACTCTTAAAAAGGAGGGAGAGTCAGGGGGAGAGGGAGAGGGTGCAGAGAGGGACAAAGATCAGGAGGAAGGGTTTCTGGCAGCAGCTCAGGACACAGAGGAAGTGCTCGTTGCCGCTCACTGTCCGATTTCCGGGCGCGCCCAGTGGCAGCCTGCAGCCGAATGGTCGACGGGTCCGTGCGCTCAGCCGGGCGGGAAGTTAGTCGAGGCCGAGAAGGACGTGGAAGAAGTGGATTTTGGACGATTCACAGAGGGAGGATTCGAGGGAGAGACATACGACGAGATCGAGGATGGCACGGGACAAGTTTCCCAAAGGCCTTTGCTTCCCGTGTCGCCTGGCAACGCCGGGGGGATGGATTTTGTGCTAGGGCCTTCTGAGCTTCCGTGGACGTCGGGCGCGCTCTCGTCCCCCTCCGTCCCTCCTTCCTCCTCTCCCGTGCCCTCCTCCTCGTCTCCGCCCTCCCTCGCGCCTTATGCTGGCAAAGTGCACTTCTGCCACTGCGGTAAAGCCTTCACGCTGAAGAGCATGCGAGACCGTCACGTTAAGATGCAGCACCTGAACCTGCGGCCCTTTGCCTGCCCCGTCTGTGCCAAGAGCTTCAAGATGAAGCACCACCTGACCAAGCATGTGAAGACGCACGGCGCTCTGAGGCCTTACGAGTGCAACGTCTGTGGCAAGAAGATCATCTGGAGGGACAGTTTCCTCAAACACCAGGCACGCTGCCAACACCTCGCCAACAGGTCAGTCTGCGTGGACACCAACGAAGCGGAGTCGGATCAGGACAAGGTGGAGTTGGAGTACGAGGGTTACCCAGGTGAGGGACACGTAAAAATGGAGCAGGGAGAGCATGAGGGAGCACCACTGGAGCATGTTCTGAAGGAGGAAGATGGAGGCATCTACACTTGATGAGCAGATCATATCAACAAAGTGTCAGTACAGAATCCTGTAGATGTCAAGTGACATCTTCACGACTTGATCCACCACTGCAAGACCACATTGTCGTTTCTTCTTCAAATTCCCATCACAATTTGATGTCGATCTTGACTGGAGAAGATTTTCAAGGAGCACATGATATTGTAGATTCACTGGTACTGCATGGTGATTACTCACACTTGGTTATCAGTATTATTTCACACTGGTTCACTGATGTAGCTCACAGCTTTCAGTACCACAGTATCTTTGCATCTTTTTCAATCACCAAATAACAGAAGTTTTTTTTTAATGAATAATTTATTGTGCAGTCTAGGCTTTTCAATTCACTCTGTGTGCAACATGCATCATCAGGGTTTTTAAGCAAAGCTGGAAAAGCGTCTGGAATTTTAAAATGATCGCCAGAACTGGAAAAGACAGTGTTCAGGAAAAAAGCTATCCATTGTATTTAGATGTTTCCTGATCTGATCTGGTTTAGTATTTTACTTTTCATATGAATTACTTTTAACTACTTTTACTTTTTAAGTCGGTGTGTTTTTTTTTCCATCATGGGGTCTACTATTTCTGTGCTTCTTCACCGTGAAGTAAATATAACATGCAAAGCATCGCTTATTAAACCATTTGATGATTTATGAAATCTGTGTCTTCCCTAATAAAGTAATGTTTATTCGCCCCACAGTCGAGGAAGTACAACCTCCAGTAACAGTATAGTCGCTCAGTTCTCTCAGTTGCTGCTGTAAAATGATGATGCAGAATTATTACTCAGGTTCGAGTTGTGTTAAAGCTAAATAAAGAGCCTTGTGACAGGGTTTTTATTAAAGAAACCACTTTAAAATTGCAGACCTACTGACCTTTACACATTTTAAATAGCAGCTCCTTGTTTGCAACAGTGTATGCTAGTATGAATTATCTCTCAAAAATCTAAAAAATGATGAAATATGAATCTGGAATAATTTGCAATTGCGTAAGTGTTTCTAACTCTGGTTATTTTCTATAACAGTGGAAGCCCCGCCCCCTTCCCATCAGTTTCAGCCCGTGATCAGCTGCATGTCACAGTAAATGAAGAACGTTTTGATGTGACGTAAGGATTTACCGATGTGTTGCTGAGATTAGTTGTGTATATATTTTAACAACAGTTAATTATATTTATTAGGGATTCCAACAACATTTTTTGCTTGAAAATATTTGGCTGAGAGGGTGGAAAGACTAACAGCATTTAATTTAGGCACACAATGTCATGCCCAAGACACTTTGAGGAAGGTGACACATCTGTCCTCCCACCTCCAACTTCCCGTCTTGGTCAGATCACACACCCTTGGTCAGAGTATGAGTCATTTCTGTTCAGGGTTTGCTCATCACTGGAAACTTTGTTTATTAACGAAAACCAACACAATACACACTCTTGTCATTAGGATTGGACTTTAGGAATGTTCATCTCTACTCAATAATAGATTTCAGGAAGGCGAGTCCAGGAGTCACAATCTCTGCTGGACAACATCAAGGCATCTTTAAGAGTCTGGATGGTTGATGGTCTCATTTTATTTCTTTAATAAATTGCTTGGACACCATTGATTTTCGTAGCTCAAAAAATCCATAATGATTGAGCAGCAAGGATGAGCAAGTCTGCTAATAGGATATCTTTTTTTTTTCCAGAGCCATTTAGGAGTAAACTGTTAAAGTTAGCTGGAAAACGGTAGAGTTTTAAAAATGAGTAAAGATGGCCACTTAAGCAAAGATGGCCAGTTTATCTGATTCACTTGAGGAACCCAAGTAGAACGACATACTGTATGCTGACGAGTGTAACTATATAATTGTTTAACTTATCGTTTTCTAAGGGTCAAGGCCCTGTCTGTGGGGTGGAGTCTGTATGGATTTTGATTTAAATGTGTCTCTGAACCTCAGCACATGGACAATCACATACAGGCGGTTCTCATGCAACGAAGTATGATGCGAAGTGTAAATAAATACATACGAGAGACCAGAACTGACCTGATGTCACAGGTCGAGATCCATATCGTCCCAATCCAGACGTATTTCTGGAATTCCGTCTGGTTCATCATGTTACATTTTGTCAGCAGATTTTCTGTTGGTTCAGGAGACAAATAAGAGTCTGATGTGGCTGTATCTATTAACGACTTGTTGATAGATGACCTGTTGCTGAGAATAACAAAATTGTGTGTCTGCTTGATTACCATGACTGCTTGATTACACACTGAATAAACATCAACAACCTTTATAGTGTTTGTGGTTACTCTGTAACACAACAAGCTTCATTTTTTTTAATGTTCTTAACTTCAGGAGAGAGAATAAAGAGAAGCTGGTGAGGGAACGAGTGTTTATAGCTGCTATAATGTAATCGAGAACCAGAAGTAACTCGTATTGTGGATGTTCCATTAAACATGTAGTCTAAAATGGAATATACAAATGTATTGAATATATATGGTCTTCTTCTTCTTTTTTCGGCTTTTCCCTTCAGGAGTCGCCACAGCAAATCATCTCTCTCCACCTATCCCTATCTTCTGCATCCTCAACACTTGCACCCACTAGCTTCATATCCATATCCATCCATATACCTCCTCTTTGGCCTTCCTCTTTGCCTCCTGCCTGGCAGCTCCATGTCCAACATTCTCCTACCAATATACTCACTCTCCCTCCTCTGAACATGTCCAAACCATCTTAATCTGGCCTCCCTAACTTTGTCCCCCAAATGTCTAACATGAGCTGTCCCTCTGATGTACTCGTTCCTAATCCTGTCCAATCTTGTCACTCCCAAAGAGAACCTCAACATCTTCAGCTCTGCTACCTCTAGCTCTGACTCCTGTCTCTTCCTCAGTGACACTGTCTCTAAACCGTACAGCATGGCCGGTCTCACCACTGTCCTGTACACCTTCCCCTTGATTCTCGCTGATATTTTCCTATCACACAGAACTCCCCACACCTTTCTCCACCCATTCCAACCTGCCTGCACTCGCTTCTTTACCTCTTTCCCACACTCTCCATTACTCTGGACTGTTGACCCCAAGTACTTAAACTCCTGTACCTTCTTCACCTCTTCACCCTGTAACCTTACTGTTCCACTTCCCTCCCTTTCATTCACACGCATGTACTCAGTCTTACTACGACTGACTTTCATTCCTCTTCTCTCCAGCGCAAACCTCCACCTCTCCAGGTTTTCCTCCACCTGCTTCCTGCTCTCACTACAGATCACAATGTCATCTGCAAACATCATTGTCCAAGGAGACTCCTGTCTGACCTCCTCTGACAACTGGTCCATCACTATTGCAAACAGGAAGGGGCTCAGAGCCGATCCCTGATGCAGTCCCACCTCCACTTTGAACTCCTCTGTCTGACCTATAGCACACCTCACCACTGTCCTGCTCCTCTCATACATGTCCTGCACCACTCTGACATACTTCTCTGCTACTCCTGACTTCCTCATACAGTACCACAGCTCTTCTCTTGGCACCCTGTCATACGCTTTCTCCAAGTCTACAAACACACAGTGCAACTCCCTCTGACCATCCCTATACTTCTCCATCAAAATTCTCAGAGCAAAAATTGCATCTGTTGTGCTCTTTCTGGGCATGAAGCCATACTGCTGCTCACAAATTTCCACTACCTTCCTTAGCCTAGCTTCCACTACTCTTTCCCATAGCTTCATTGTATGGCTCATCAACTTTATCCCCCTATAGTTACTGCAACTCTGCACATCACCCTTATTCTTAAAGATCGGCACTAACACACTTCTTCTCCATTCCTCAGGCATCCTCTCACTCTCTAAAACCCTGTTGAACAAACTAGTTAAAAATTCCACTGCTGCCTCTCCCAGACACTTCCAGACCTCCACCGGAATGTCATCAGGACCAACTGCCTTCCCACTTTTCATCCTCTTCAAAGCCTTCCTGACTTCATCCTTTCTAATCTCATCTACTTTCTGTTCCACAGAGTTCACCCCTTCTACTCTTTTTTCCCTCTCATTTTCCTCATTCATTAGCTCCTCAAAGTACTCCTTCCATCTCCTCTGTACACTCTCCTCACTTGTGAGCACCCTTCCATCTCTATCCTTAATAACTCTAACTTGCTGCACATCCTTCCCATCTCGATCCCTCTGCCTAGCTAACCTGTACAAGTCCTTCTCTCCTTCTCTAGTGTCTAACCTAGTGTACAACTCGTCATATGCCTTCTGCTTGGCCTTAGACACCTCCCTCTTCACTCTGTGCTGTAACTCCTTGTATTCCTGTCTATTCTCTTCAGTCCTGTCCATGTCCCACTTCTTCTTGGCTAACCTCTTCCTCTGGATACTATCCTGAACTTCCTCATTCCACCACCAAGTCTCCTTATCTTCTTTCCTCTTTCCAGATGACACACCCAGCACCTTTCTCCCTGTCTCCCTGATCACTTCTGCTGTAGTTTCCCAGTCATCTGGCAGCACTACCTGACCACCCAGAGCCTGCCTCAACTTCTGTCTAAATTCCTCACAACATTCCTCCTTTTTCAGCTTCCACCACTTGGTTTTCTTCTCTATCTCTATCTTTGACCTCTTCGTCTTACAGACCATCAAAGTCATCCTACACACCACCATCCTATGCTGTCTGGTTACACTCTCTCCCACAACCACTTTACAGTCACTAATCTCTTTCAGATTGCCTCTTCTACATAGGACGTAGTCTACCTGTGTTCTCCTACCTCCACTCTTGTAAGTCACTCTATGCTCCTCCCTCTTCTGAAAATAAGTGTTAACCACACCCATGTCCATCCTCTTAGCAAAGTCCACTACCATCTGTTTTTCAAGGTTCCTTTCCTTAACTCCAAACTTGCCCATCACCTCCTCATCACCTGTGTTCCCCTCACCAACATGTCCATTAAAATCCGCTCCTATCACCACTCTCTCACCCGTGGGAATACTCTCCATCACCTCATCTAATTCACTCCAGAATCTCTCTTTCTAATCTAACTCACAACCTACCTGTGGGGCATAACCACTAACAACATTCAACATCACCCCTTCAATCTCTAACTTCAGACTCATAACCCTGTCTGACACTCTCTTCACCTCCAGAACATTCCTCACAAACTCCTCCTTCAGGACCACACCTACCCCATCTCTCTTACTATCCACACCATAATAAAACAGCTTGAATCCTGCTCCTATACTACGAGCCTTGCTACCCTTCCACCTGGTCTCCTGTACACACAGTATATCCACCTTCCTTCTCTCCATCATATCAGCCAGCTCTCTACCTTTCCCTGTCATAGTACCAACATTCAGAGTTCCTATTCTCAGTCCTACACTCTTACCTTTCCTCTTCTCTCTCTGTCTGTGCACTCTCCTCCCTCCTCTACTTCTTCGACCAACAGTAGCCCAATTTCCACCGGCGCCCTGTAGGTCAACGGCGCCGATGGCGGTCATTGTTAACCCGGGCCTCGACCGATCCGGTATGAAATTCGTACTGATGATTCGCATGGTTAAATTTGGCAATGTTTTACGCCGGATGCCCTTCCTGACGCAACCCTCTCTATTTATCCGGACTTGGGACCGGCACAGAAGTCACTGGACTGTGACCCCCATGGCTAGATTATTGAATATATATGGTGTTGTTCTTAATACATAAAATATTAAAAGCTTTCTGTGGTATGAAAGAAGGGTATGAAAACATTTCATCTCAATTTTTATAAAAATGGTCTATGTTTTTTTATATTTTAGAGATTTCAACGAGACTTTCATTTAACTTTTTTGTTCAGTGAGACACAGTGCTGTTTGATAACAGTCCATAGTGTGTAAAGAGAATCTAAAGGCTATGTAGAGGTCTGATTCCACTAAACTGGTCTCTTTTACTGCTTCATTTACAGACATTATGGTCTTTGTGGTCAATAGCGTGTGAGTGGTATGCATAGCCATGTGACCTCAAAAGGAGAACAAACTAATTCTGAGTTAATAAAACATTCTCTGTGACCACACTCTTCCTGTATTGTTGAGTCTCCAGTAAAACACTGCAGAAAAGAAAAAGAAAGAAAAAATGTAGATTAGCAAAAGCCATTTTTCAATTAAAATTTCAATTCAATTAAATCAATTACAATTAAAATAATAGCTATAAAGTTTATTAATACGTAAAAATCAGCATACAACACCTGTTAGAGGTAGATATTTAACCTCATTTGTGAAATGAACATTACTGTAATGAGCGATAGAGCACCAGTTATCATATAAATCTAATGTATGAGAGATTCCAGTTCTGACTGAACTTTACTAAATGTTTGCAGAAGATTAAATTATGATTCTGATATTGCTGTTTGGAAGACTCGAGCATAAAAGAACAGCAACAAATAAAGAAATGAACCTAGTAATATTCCTTAATATGAGAAAAAGAACATAGAGAGAGCAGTGAGGTGTAACTGAGATTTGCATTAACAAGCCTGAATGAATCTTTTTCTCCCAGAATAGAGCAGAAATTTCACCAGATGTTCAACTTCCTCTATATAAACTCTCTGAAGAGACAGACAAAAAACGGACACTGTCCACAATTCAGCTTAAGATAGAAATGTCAACATTTTGTAGAATTTAAATTGTATTGTTGGATCACAAGCAGCTTTATGTTAATTTCTCTATGTTAAATAGATGAATTGATATATTCTCTGTTCTCCCTTCCCTGTGGAATAGATGTGATCCCATTAACTCAACTGCCTTTAGAAAAGGACATAAAATAAATAGATAATATAAATGGAAGTAAATAAATAAAAGGTATACCATAGCCAGTATAGTTTACATGGATAATATAGTGCTTTATATTACATCTAAACAAAAAAATTAACCTTGTTGCCAAGGTTGGAGTGGAAAAACTTGAGTCCTGGCCTCAACCCCAGTGAGACTTTAGGATCTTTAGGAACTGGAACACTGACCGAGGCCTCCTTACCCATCATCAATCTCTGATCATCAATATCTTCTCATACAAGTGGAGCTTGTTATAACAGCAAAGAGGAATAAATCGGGAATGAGATGTTTAACAAGCATACATGAATGTGATGTCAGGATGTTACTGGCATTAAAGTGGATACATACCATCTGCCTAAACATTCTTGCACACTAAGTTCACCTCTTCATGGCAGTGGCAGCTTAGTGGTTAAGGTAATGGACTGCTGGTCAGAAGGTTGTGAGTTCAAATCCAATGTCCACCAAGCTGCCACTACTAGGCCCGTAAGCAAGGCCGAAACCCTCAGTTGCTCAGTTGTATCAAATGTGATAAATTGTAAGTTGCTTTGGATAAGGGCATCTGCCAATTGGCAAGAATGTATAACCAAATGACAGTGGCCTTTTTCAGCAGGATAATGTGACCTGCCACACTCCACAGATTGTTCAGGAATGGTTCTTAGGAACATTTTGGAACTGGAGCAAGAATTCTAGTTTTTGACCTCCAAATTCCATAGCTATCAAACCCATTGAGTATCTGTGGGATGTGCTGGACAAACAAGTGTGATCCATGGTGGCCCCACCTCGCAACTTACAGGTTTTAAAGCATCTGCTACTTTCAGTGGTCTTGTGGAGTCCATGTTTCAGTTGGTCAGAACTGTTTTGGTGGAACAACCTGCACAATATTAGACACATGGTTTTAATGTTGTGGCTGATTGGTTTGGTTGTTTGTTTTTTTTGGTTAAATATTAAGAAATGTAGTCAAATAGTACATTTATTATAATATATGTGCTAGTGACTTTCACTGAGACTTGAGGATAATTTGATATTTTACCTACAGCACTCACAGTGTCATGTCAAGTCCTGAAACCAGATGAAAATGGCACATGGAGACTATGACTAAGAGAGAGCAGTGGTGTAAGAGATTTGCATGAACAGGGCATGATAGTTCCAGTTCTCTCAGAATAGAACAGAAATTTCACCAGATGTTCACCTTCATTTCCTTCAGTCAAACTCACTGAAGCACAACACACAGCACAGAATCTACAGCTAATCCACTCTCACACTGTCAATAAATATTACAGTGGGGCAAAAAAGTATTTAGTCAGCCACCAGTTGTGCAAGTTCTCCCACTTAAAAAGATGAGAGAGGCCTGTAATTTTCATCATAGGTACACTTCAAATATGAGAGACAGAATGAGAAAAGAAAAATCCAGAAAATCACATTGTCTGATTTTTAAAGAATTTATTTGCAAATTATGGTGGAAAATAAGTATTTGGTCACCTACAAAAAAGCAAGATTTCTGGCTCTCACAGACCTGTAACTTCTTCTTTAAGAGGCTCCTCTGTCCTCCACTCGTTGCCTGTATTAATGGCACCTGTTTGAACTCGTTATCAGTATAAAAGACACCTATCCACAATCTCAAACAGTCAGACTCCAAACTCCACTATGGCCAAGACCAAAGAGCTGTCAAAGGACACCAGAAACAAAATTGTAGACCTGCACCAGGCTGGGAAGACTGAATCTGCAATAGGTAAGCAGCTTGGTGTGAAGAAATCAACTGTGGGAGCAATTATTAGAAAATGGAAGACTTAGAAGGCCACTGATAATCTCCCTCGATCTGGGGCTCCACGCAAGATCTCACCCCGTGGGGTCAAAATGATCACAAGAACGGTGAGCAAAAATCCCAGAACCACATGGGGGGACCTAGTGAATGACTTGCAGAGAGCTGGGACCAAAGTAACAAAGGCTACCATCAGTAACACACTACGCCGCCAGGGACTCAAATCCTGCAGTGCCAGACGTGTCCCCCTGCTTAAGCCAGTACATGTCCGGGCCCGTCTGAAGTTTGCTAGAGAGCATTTGGATGATCCAGAAGAGGATTGAGAGAATGTCATATGGTCAGATGAACAAATCTCACACAACAAACACAAATCACAGTTTTCACTGTTTGTAGACAGAATAATTGCCATCGAATTGATCGAGACTTGCATTTGTCGATTATCGATTGGTCGAGACAAGATGTGTTTTTCCGAGCTCCGCCAAGCTGACCTACAATTTTTGCGATTTGTATCTTAAATCCAGTCCTATATTCTAACTTTTATAGTACCTATAGTATCCTATAATATTCTCACTCCAAACGCATTTTATTTGTTTTCCAAAACACTCGCCAATAGCGGGTTAGCTTAATAGCATTGATAATTCGTTAGTCTACCACAAGTTTGTTTCCTTTTTCATATCGGTTATCTCTGTTTTACTACTACAACTAAACATTTTGTCGGTTGTGTGTCTGCCTTTGAGTGCAGGTGAGGACTCTTTCGAGCTGCACTCGGTGAATTTGGAGCTGGAGACCGTGGAGAAGCAGATTCGCGACCTACAGGTGAAGCAGGCCCAGCTGCGACAGCGTAAAGCCGCGTTGGAATCGTCCCGGACTGACGCTCACCTGTCCCAGGTAAATTCACAGTGTGAAACAATCACTCCCACAACCTCAACTCCGTGTGCTTCTCTGCCCAGGCCCAGCGCAAGGACGCGGCCCGCCCAGGTTTCGTTCACTCCGGCGCCGGGGTACCACGCAGCCTGGATGCAGAGCAGCGGAAGACACGAGCCAAGCCCCGGGCGAGGAACTCTTCCCCCTCCGCTGCCACCCGTCTTCGAGATCTTGACCCGGAACCGCTTCTATAAAAAAAATCTCTACTATATTTTGCGCTGGCCACCGTATATAGACCCCCGGGGCCCTACGCCGATTTTCTTAGAGTTTGCACATTTACTCTCAGACCTACTGATTAATTTTGACAAGGTGTTGATTGTAGGAGACTTTAACATTCATGTAGACGATTCCAATGATGCTTTAGGACTGTCATTTATGGATTTATTAAATTCTTTTGGGGTTAAACAAAACATTACTAGACCAACTCATTGTTTTAACCATACACTAGATTTAGTTATATCACATGGAACAGATGTCACTGATATAGCTGTTCTACCTCACAGTGATATGACAGACCATCACCTCTTAGTGTACACTCTACCTGTAGAACATATTACACACGTCTCCCCTCGTTATCAACTCGGTAGAACTATTATCCCGACCACTAAAGACAGATTCACAAGTAATCTACCGGATCTGTCTCAACTTCTCACCAGACCCCTAAATGCAGATGACTTAGATGAATTAACTAACAGCATAGGCACTATTTTCTCCAGCGCACACTAGACACTGTTGCCCCCGTCCGATTAAAAAGGGTCAGAGATAAAACACCTGCACCATGGTATAATAGTCACACTCACGCCCTCAAGAGAGCAACCCGTAACCTAGACCGAAAATGGAGAAAAACTAAATTAGAAGTCTTCAGAATTGCGTATAAAGACAGTATGTCCAGCTATAGACAGGCTCTAAAAGCTGCTAGGGCTGAGCATTTGAGCAAACTTATAGAAATAAACCAAAACAATCCCAGATTCTTATTTAGTACAGTGGCTAGATTGACAAAACATCAGATATCAGAAGCGAATACTCCATCACAGCTTAATAGTGAGGACTTTATGAACTTCTTCACCGACAAAATCGATAGTATCAGGAATAAAATAATGGATGTTCAACCAACAACATCCGGTGACCTAGTCCAACCTAAAGCTCCACATTCAAAGCTACAATGCTTTACAGGTATAGGGAAGGAAGAGCTGTATAAACTTATCACCACGGCTAATTCAGCAACATGTTTGTTAGATCCAATTCCAACTAGATTACTGAAAGAAGTGATACACACATCTAGAGAGCCTCTCCTCAACATTATTAATTCCTCGTTATATTTAGGTCACGTCCCTAAACCTTTCAAGCTAGCAGTTAAGCCTCTTCTTAAGAAACCTAAACTAGACCCTAATGACTTATTAAATTACAGACTGATTTCAAACCTTCCCTTTATATCTAAAATATTAGAAAAGGTTGTGTCTACTCAATTATGCTACTTATAGGAAAACAATATCCTTGAAGAATTTCAGTCAGGTTTCAGGCCCCATCATAGCACAGAAACTGCACTAGTTAAGATCACAAATGACTTGTTTTTAGCTTCGGACCAAGGCTGCATCTCAATATTAGTCTTACTTGATCTTGGTGCTGCATTCGACTCTATAGATCGTAACGTTCTCGTAGACCGCTTACAAAATCACATGGGTATTCAGGGACAGGCGTTAAAATGGTTCAGATCTTACCTGTCTGATCGATACCATTTTGTAGATTTAAATGGAGAAATGTTCAATGTAATGCCAGTGAAATATGGGGTCCCACAAGGTTCAGTTTTAGGACCTCTGCTTTTCTCAATATACATGCTTCCCTTAGGCAACATCATTAGAAGGCATGGGATTAGTTTCCATTGTTACGCTGACGATACACAGTTATATATCTCATAAAAACCAGATGAAATATCTAAACTGTCTAGATTAACAGAGTGTGTTAAAGATATTAAAGACTGGATGACTGATAATTTTCTATTACTAAATCCTGATAAGACGGCGATATTACTGATCGGTCCAAAAACCAGTATACAGAAGCTCTCACAATTCAACCTGTACTTAGAAGAATGTTCTATTACTACTAGCTCTACAGTGAAAGACCTGGGCGTAATATTAGACAGTAGTTTGTCCTTTGAAAAACATATTTCCGATATTACTAAAATAGCCTTCTTCCACCTCAGAAATATCGCCAAGCTTAGGAACATTTTATCTGTATCTGATGCAGAAAAGCTAGTTCATGCATTCATGACCTCCAGACTGGACTATTGTAATGCATTATTTGGTGGTTGTCCTGCATCTTCAATAAACAAGCTACAGTTAGTCCAGAATGCTGCCACCAGAGTCCTTACCAGGTCAAGGAAGTATGATCATATAACCCCAATATTATCATCCCTGCACTGGCTACCTGTTAAGTTTAGAATTGATTATAAACTAGCACTACTTACTTACAAGACCCTAAATGGTTTAGCTCCCACGTATCTAGCCAGTCTTCTAACACATTACAATCCATCACGCTCCTTAAGATCTTCTGGTAGTTCCCAGAATATCAAAGTCTACAAAAGGGGGTAGAGCTTTTTCGTGCTTAGGAAGACTGTTCCAAAGTTTAGGAGCTAACAGTGTTCGGGGCTCAGACAGTCTCCCAGTTCAAACGTACACTAAAGACATATCTCTTTAGCCAGGCATACACCTAATACATCCCATAACTTTGTGCTCCAATACATCCGATTAAATGCACATCATCTAGTGCCTGCTAATATTATGAATAGCAGCTACGCTAATTCCTTTCCATTTGTTTCCCTTTTTCTACCCATCCCCGAGTCACACAGAGATTGTGCCAGCTCCGGTGGCATCCAGAGATGGTCCAGCTCCAGCCGGGTTCTGCTTTTTGAGGACTGGAGTAATCAAAGCAGCACTGCCAACACTATGTGGACATTTTACACATAACATTCTACACATGCTGTATCTGCATCACACAACTAATGCAGAAAGGACATTGTTCATATCACACTCTACGTGTGCCACCCAGATGAGGATGGGTTCCCTTTTGAGTCTGGTTCCTCTCAAGGTTTCTTCCTAATACCATCTAAGGGAGTTTTTTTCCTTGCCACAGTTGCCTGAGTCACCTCAGGCTCGCTCACTAGGGAAAATTTTGTCTAACATCTAGAACTGTTTGTTTGTCTGTTTGTTTCTTATGCTCTGTAAAGCTGCTTTGAGACAATGCTCTTTGTTAAAAGCGCTATACAAATAAAATTGAATTGAATTGAATGAAACCAAAATAGAACTTTTTGGTAAAAACTCAACTTGTCGTGCTTGGAGGAGAAAGAATGCTGAGTTGCATTCAAAGAACACCATACGTACTGTGAAGCATGGGGGTGGAAACATCATGCTTTGGGGCTGTTTTTCTGCAAAGGGACCAGGACGACTGATCCGTGTAAAGGAAAGAATGAATGGGGCCATGTATCGTGAGATTTTGTGTAAAAACCTCCTTCCATCAGCAAGGGCATTGAAGATGAAATGTGGCTGGGTCTTTCAGCATGACAATGATCCCAAACACACCACCCGGGCAACGAAGGAGTGGCTTCGTAAGAAGCATTTCAAGGTCCTGGAGTGGCCTAGCCAGTCTCCAGATCTCAACCCCACAGAAAATCTTTGGAGTGAGTTGAAAATCCGTGTTGCCCAGCGACAGCCCCAAAACATCACTGTTCTAGAGGAGATCTGCATGGAGGAATGGGCCAAACTACCAGCAACAGTGTGTAAAAACCTTGTGGCGACTTACAGAAAACGTTTGACCTCTGTCATTGCCAACAAAGGGTATATAACAAAGTATTGAGATGAACTTTTGTTATTGACCAAATACTTATTTTCCACCATAATTTGCAAATAAATTCTTTAAAAATCAGACAATGTGATTGTCTGGATTTTTTTTTTTTTTTTTTTCTCATTCTGTCTCTCATAGTTGAAGTGTACCTATGATGAAAATTACAGGCCTCTCTCATCTTTTTAAGTGGGAGAACTTGCACAATTGGTGGCTGACTAAATACTTTTTTGTCCCATTGTAATAATAGAACAGACCATTTCCAATCTCAGCTTTATTTCAGCAGAACTACAAGTAGATCAACAGGACAGTGAACAGAGTAAAGACAGAAATGTCAGCATTATGCAGAACTCTAAGTTAAACTTGAGCTTGGGTCCGCTAATCATCACACTGACTCTTTCTGAAGGTGACTGGATGATTGATGTTGTCATGTGAGACTGTACAGATAAACTCCTCCCCCTTTTCCCAGAGGTCTTTGCTAAGGGTCAGGGTGCTGCTGCGGCTGTAACGGCCGCTCTTCTCTTCTTCTGCGCTGGTCAGAACCCCGTCCTTCACTTCTGAGCCGTCCACTGTCCAGCTCACCAGTGCCCCCTGTGGAGAGTAGCCAGACAGCAGGCAGAGCAGCGATGCCGATCCTTCACACACCTGTACAGGGGACGGAGGGAGCAGAGACAAGGACGGCTTTACTGTGGGACCAGCTGGAGAGGAGACACACAAACACATCATACATGTCAATTACGCACAAATCGGTCAATTCCAAATTATTAGAGAATTTTTTTTCTAATTGAGTCTCACTTAATACTTTATCATTTAACATGTCAGTTTCAGTGCATTGACATACATCTAAGCTTTAAATTAGGAAGAACTGCAGTGGAGAATCATCAATACATTTCATTTTACATTCATTTACGAATAACAAGACATGGTGTGAACCATCATCTGTATAACAATGCTGTGATTTAACCAAAATCCACCTTCTTTCTGATTTAGTGTTCAGGTGAAGCTCAAACAGAAAGCTATAAAAACTTTCCTCACAGTTAAACACCTGAATTATTTCACTGTCCAATAACATTACACTAGAATTACACAATAATCTAATGTATTGAATGTTCAATGAAATTTATGTTGGATCAGTTCTGGTATTTAAATGTCTTCTGCCATAGATTATAAAACCTCAATAAAATCAATTATGCGCTTAAATAATCTAATGAAGGATATTCAGTAATGTAATTATTAATAAACTAAATGAATTTTGTTTTTATAAAAAAACACACTTACTTTTAATAACTAGTTTGGAGCCTCCACCAAAAGTGTATCACAGTGATACATTCTAATGAAACCGCCGTACAAAAATCTCTGTCACACTGCAGTGCGCGCACACACACACACACACACACACACTCACACTCTCTCTCTCTCTCTCTCTCTCTCTCTCTCACACTCTTTGCATTGGCAGCTCATGCTTCAGTGCTCTGTGAGTGTTTATAGCCCTGTGTCTTTATCACTTCATGACTGAAAGCTGCAGCTCAGAAACTTCACCCACAGCAACCATGACTCTGATCAGCCTCTTCATCTGTACACTGGTCCTCTGGACTCAAGGTGAGAGTTTAACATTAACACATCTAATACTAATTTTAAAATATAAAAACTTATAAAATTGCAAATAAACACCATCTATGTTTTTTGTTCCAGAGTCCAAAGGTCAGGGGACTGTGACTCAGACTCCTACAGTGCAAACTGTTGCTCCAGGAAACATAGTCACTTTCAACTGCAGAACCAGTCAGAATGTGGATAGTGGTACCAGTCTATTATGGTATCTGCAAAAACCTGGAGAAGCTCCTAAACTTCTGATATCTGAGGCTACACAATTAAGATCAGGTATTCCAGATCGCTTCAGCGGCAGTGGATTTAATAATGACTTCACTCTGACCATCAGTGGAGTCCAGACTGAAGACGCAGGCGATTACTACTGTAAGGCTGAACATTGGGTCAGCAACTGGGTGTTACGCAGTGTTAGAGCATCGTACAAAAACCTCAGTCAATGAGAGTGCAATGAAGCACTGCTGCAGCTGGTAGCAAGTGCAGGTGCTCAGGGACACACTGTGGTCAACTGATAAAGCCATACTTTACATATGACTTGTGTGAGGAAGCAGTGACATTAAACACACTGACTAGTTCCCCTTTCTGATGTTGTTGAGGTTAGCATCAAGAGTGTCTTAAATCTAAAACTATAGAATAATTCAACATAATTCTTATCTTTTTTTATTTGAAATAAAGGCTGGATTATACAGTGAGATGTAAAGCATAGTGACACATAGTCCAGTATTCAACATTCAATCAAAAAACAACTGTAACACATTTCGCCACAAGGCCTTGAGTGATTTCAGCATGTTTGGATGTTTTTTATCTGAGAAAAAGCCTTTGTAAAGCCACCCTATCCCACAGCTGAGACATCACATGGACACAGGGAGTGATCAGTCCTGTTGTTGATAATGACCTTCCCAGTGTTCCATGGTACATCTAATGTTTCTTCCTAAAGCATTTAACCATTTTTACAATACTTTACCGTATAGAGTATACATTATTTCTCACACTAGGGACCAAATTGATGATGACAAGAGAACAGCAACAGAACCAACTCATTTGTATTGGTATTGTGCAGTCTGTAGGATGCTTCCAGATATGACATGTAAATGTGTCCGACAACCAATTTTAGGTCTGAACCAATTACAAAGAAAACCACATGAAGAATGTAAAGCAGTTTGTTTTCCCAGATAAGGGTACCAGAAAGGGTCTTGCTACTACATCTGAACATCCCAGTTTACCAAAACCCTCTATGCCCATGATTGCACCAGATCTGTAAATTTACCTTTGAGAAAGGGCATGACTAAACAAATATGTTTCCAGGCTAGACTTAAACACTGAGCCTGAGACAAGTAAATGAACGACTGACTTGCTCCAGCTTTAGAGACATATTAGACGGTGACCTCTGGTGTTAGACAGGGGAATTCCTGAGGGCTGATAGGACTGGAATTTAGATTTTGCCATTTGTATTATTTAGATTTCATTTAAGTAGGAAAAATCTTGAAACAGTTCATTTGAATCAGACCTTTCTGATAAACATTTGATAAGTCAAAAGCTAAATATTTGCAGTAAGTATTGCTTGTACAAGTTAAATCACCGAAATGGGTGGTTTGGTTTGTTTAGATGTTTGTCTCATATTTGGCTAGTGTTTATCAGTTTACACAGTTTATCACTTTTTCATAATGTTTGTTTATTGAGGCACACTGCTGTCTGATATCAGTCAATGGATTTCTGTGGCTACAGAGAGGTTTGGTTCAGTTAAACTAGATGACATTCAGTCTCTTATTGCTGTAAAGTAAGAAAAAACAGGAACAATAAAATATAAAGTTAAAAAAAAAATTCTGGTCATATGCATTGCCATAGTAATGGTAAAGCTACACATTTAAAATGCGACCTCAAAAGGATTCTGTTTTAGATTCTTAAAAAAAATGTTAACTAGTCCTAGAAGGTCAATCCTATCACCACCAAATTTAGCATGCATCATCTACAGAGAAATGTGACAAAAAGTTTCTGTTGTCCAATGAATTCTATTGCAAAGACGCCAAAACAGGGAGTGAGCCATATGCCAGCAATGCTTGGTTGGAATCATGGCAAATTTGGTGTACTATATTACTAGGGGGACCAAGTTACATGAAATCTGACCACACTGGGGCACTATATCCCAATAACTGGAACCAAAGCAGATGTTTCAAACAAATTTGTTGCATCATCACAGTAAAGGACCCTAGCTGGGAAAGCATGAAACCTGTGAGTCAACCATTTTGTTTTCCAACCATCTTGGTGTAGTTTTTTAAGGTTTTGGCAGACCATAGAAGCCCTAGGTGATGTTGATGGAATCTCCACAGGACCCAAATCACCTCCCCACACCCCCTGTTGGTAAGTCAGTTGGCATTGCACTCCAAGAAAAGTTTGATGAATCTGCTGACCACTGTAGGGTTTTTTTAAAGCAATGTCACATTTTTTTCTCCCACCAACCAGACATATACCAGGAGGAGTTCACCAAATGTGCATCCTTAATTGCTCACGGGGAAGGCTCTTGACTGGGCATCAGCTGTGTGGGATAGCGACCCTCAGGAATGAGTTTCATGTGCCTACTTCTTTGAGTTGATACGGGAATTCTTTGAATACCTAGTGGGGGTCTGGGATATCCCCATACAACTCTTGCAGTTACTACAAGGCACAAATCTTTCAGTGGCATGCACAGTTAAATTCTGAAGCTTGGCAGCACAAAACGGGTGGAATGATGCCTCCCTCTGTGCCATCTTTGTCCCATATCCCTGTACCAGTACATCACCATAGCAATTTGACTGGATAACCTGTTACGCCAGCAACATCCTGGCAGCCAACTACACAGTGAATTCTGATACAGGGAGGAGCAAAATTTTCACTGTAAGGAGAGGGGGAACCTATGCAACTGGGAATGACACAGGTTTCCCCAGAGGAGACAACAGCAATGCCTCCATTTCCAACTGTGTTTTTACTGTGGACAGTCTGGCCATCGATGTGCTGCCTGTCTCAAGAAACCCACAGTTTCTTCTAAGGTGGACTCTGGAGCCGCAGTGAACCTGATTGACAACGAACTCTTTGATGTACTGTGGCTACCCACCCTTCTGTGCACCACCCCTCTCCGGGGTATAGTAGTGGATAACCATAAAGGAGTGCTACATGATGCAGTACATCAACCCATCTCCCTCCAGTCCTGTCATCCTGGGCTTCCCTTGGCTGCATCTACATAACCCCTGCCTGTCATGGAAAGACAGAGAGCTGACCCAGTGGTTGCTCTACTGTTGGAACTAATGCCTGCCGAACCACGCGACTGGGCCTTGTCCAGTCATCTCGGTGGAGAGTGTGAACACTTATGGACCTAGTGGCCATTCCTCAGGAATATAATGACTTGGAGATTTTTAGTAAAGAAAAGGCCACCCGAAATCCCCCTCACTGCCCTTGTTTCTGTGCCATAGACTTGCTGCCCAAAGCTATGCCAGCCAAATGCCAGGTGTATCCATTGTCTATCCCAGAAAACAAGGCCATGGAGGTGTAAATTGAGGAGGTCCTGGCAACAGGATACATCTGACCATCAACTTACCCCGCGGCCATGGGATCCTTCTTTGTGTAGAAAAAGGATGTCAGTCTTCGGCCTTGCATCGAAAATTCACATTTTTATTCTCCTAACCATGAAGACCACATAAGCCATGTTCGCACAGTATTTTCCTGCCTACTCCAACACCAACTCTATGTGAAAGCTGAAAAATGCAAATTCCACAGAGATACAATTATGTTCCCTAATTATGTACAATTAGGGTCCGCAGAATTTTACAACCGATTTATCAGGGACTAAAGCCTCATAGCCACCCCTCTCACCACACTGCTAAACACCTCAACATTTTCACTTTACAGTGACTTATCGGCCTGGGACGAAGAACAGCATGGCAGATGCTCTCTCCCATCGTCATGCCCCAGTACACCAAAGCCCCATGCCCAGAACCTATACTGCCATCTTCTTTTGTGAGATGGGACCTTAAGGAAGAGATCCAACAAGCCCAACGGTCTTGTGCCAGTTGAGCTCTGCCCACAAGTGAAGCAATGGGTCAACACAGCATGCAGTTCTTCCCTCATTCAAAATGGTCATGGACCTCCCCACCTCCAATGGATACACTATGATCCTGGTACAAATTGACTTTTTATCGAAAGCCTGCAGATTGATTCCTCTTACGCGTTTTCCCACGGCCATGGAAATTGCCTAGGTTCTGTTCCACCAGGTATTTTGCATCTATGGCCTCCCAGAGGACATCAAATCTGACTGAGGGACCCAATTCTTCCAGCTACCACCCTCAGTATAATGGGTAGGCCAAATGCCTAAACCAGGAAATTGGCCAATACCTTAGAGCCTACTGCAGTCATGAACAACCTCAATGGAGAGAGTTTCATCCCTGAGCAAAACAGGCCCAGAATTCACTCACCCACCCATCCACGGGACTAACTTTCTTCCTGTGTCCTGGGCTACCACCTCTGTTCTCCTTGTCTGGAGAAACGTATGATGTCCCAGCCATGGACAACTGGATTCATCAGAGCCAAGTTGTTTTGGAAAGCACCCACATGTATCTCCAAAGGTCTGTGCACAGACAGTGGATACACACAGACCGTTGTAGACACCCACACCTCAGGTTTTGCGTGGGTCTACATGTCTGGCTGTCCACGCAAAATCTGAAACTAAAACTTTCATCCCGTAAGCTGAGCCAACAGTTCATTGACCCCTTTTGGATAACTAGACAGGTCAACCAGGTCACCTACCACCTCCAACTCCCACCCTCATACTGCATCTCCCCCACATTCCACGTCTCCCTTGTAAAACCCATGCACACGTCCCTCGACAATAACACCAGTAGTACTGAGACAACTCACACACCCCCACACACACTGGACATCAATGACTCCCCGGCATACCTAGTGAACGCCCTTCTTGACTCCTGGCACCGTGGAAGGCAGCTTCAATATCTAGTGGACTGGAAAGGATATGGCCCCAAGGAGCAGTCATGGGTCATCACCACAGACATCCTAGACCCAGCCCAGTAGATGAGTTTCCCAGGCTTCACCCGGACTGACCAGCTCCATGACCCTGCATCATTCCTAGATGTGGGGTTATGTAACATCCCGACCTGCAACACCCCCTCCAAACCACCAGAAGGAATCCTCATCTGTGTATTAGCACGACGTGCAAGCCAACTTCTGTGCATAGTTTCTTTTCATGTGATTTGCCAAGCCTTGATTATTGCCATTGTTATATTGTATATGACCTTGCTTTGTTTCATTGTTCTTTGATTTTTGCCTTAGTGATTCAGTTTTTGTTTTTAGTGTATGTTGATATGCTGGTCTTTTCCCACCTGTTCTCTCATTTTTGTCTTTTGGAGTGCGATTTGGATTTGTTTGCTGTGTGCTCTGCAGCAAGGAGGTTCTTTACAGTTGCATAAGTGTGCACACCCTTTTATAATTGGGAATGTGGCAGTGTTCATAATCAACCAATCACATTCAAACTCATGTTAAATACTAATTAGTGTATACTTTCTGTCAATTAAAGTGACTGATTAATCCCAAAAATGTACAGCTGTTACTATAGGATTTTTCTGACATCTTCTTCGTAACATCCATCTGGAAAAGCCACAAAGAGCTTTCAAAGCAGACATAGATTCTCATTGATTAAAAATATCAGTTAGGAAAGAGTTACAAAGAAATTCCAAGATGTTGAATGAAACTCTGTAAAGACAATAATCAACAAGTGGAGAAAATATGGCACAATAGTGACATTACTAAAAATAGGACATTCCACTAATATTTATGAGAAGACCAGGAGAAAATTGGTGAGGGAGGCTGCCAAGAGGCCCACAGGAAGGTGGCAGGATGGAAGCCATTTATAACAATAAAAACATCCAAGCCCAGATAAAGTTTGCAAAAAAAGTTGAAAAGAACACCATCCCCACAGTGAAGCATGGAGGTGGGAACATTGTGCTTTGGGGCTGCTCTTCTTCAGCTGCTTCAAATAACAGTCAATTTTGGAGCAAAACCTTAAGGCCTCTGCTAAAACACTTAAGATGACGAGGAACATACAAATTAACAAAGGAATAGCTTCACCAAAACAAGATCAAGGATTTGGAATGGTCCAGCCAGAGTCTAAAGATCTAATCCAATCGAAAATCTGTGGGGTTATGTGTAGAAGGCTGTACACAGGAGATGACAAAGTTAGAATGGCAAAATATTGCAAAATGTGCCAAACATATTGACTCTTACCCACAAAGATTGAATGCTGTGATAAAATCTACAGGTGCTTCAACTAATTGTTCTAATCTACTATTGTACATTTTTTGTACATCTACTATTGTACAATCTGTAACATTCCCCCACAGTACAAGGACAGAGAGAAAGCATTGAGGTGGAGCTGAGATTTGCATTAACAAGGTTAAATGAATCTTTCTCCCAGAATAAAACAGAAATTTCAACAAATGTTCAACTTCCTTCAGTCAAACTCACTGACACACAACACACAGCACTGAATCTTCAGCTAATCCCAGTCTCTCATCACACTGTAAATCACTATTAACTCTAATAAAAGAACAGACAACTTCACAAACTCAGCTTTATTTCAACAAAACTACGGGAAGATCAACAGGACAGTGAACAGAGCAAAGACAGAAATGTCAGCATTGTGTAGATTTTAAACTCCATTGCAGATGCAAATAATAAGCAGCTCTATATTAAAATCGATCTTCACTAGCCTTCACGGTGACCCTTTCTGAAGGTGACTGGATGATTGAGGTTATCATGTGAGACTGTACAGATAAACTCCCAGAGGTTTTTGCTGAGGTTCAGGGTGCTGCTGCAACTGTAATAGCCATTCTTCTCTTCTTCTGTGCTGGTCAGAACCCCGTTCTTCACCTCTGAGCCATCCACTGTCCAGCTCACTAGCACCCACTGTGGATAGTAGCTAGACAGCAGGCAGAGCAGCGAGGCCGATCCTTAGAATGCTGTATCAAGCATTGAGAATCCCTGCAGTGATGTAATATAACGTGTCTTTGGTGATATTTAAATGCAAGCCAGAATTTCAAAATGTGCACACAATCAAACTGTGTACATTTTCAAGCCAAGAGAAAGATGATTGATCTTATAGGCCATTTGGAAGGATAACTATGGTTCAAGTTGCCAACGATTAATGTCTGAATGGTCTACTTCAATGTGAGCAACTCACCAGGGTGCAGTGTGGCGTACAGACGGTTTAGACATATATGACTTAAAGCTAATTGTCACTGGGTTTTTACAAGATAATTAAAATACAGTCAGGTTGAAAATTATGCCTGTGTCAGTGTTATTACTAAATCAGAATAAAGTATATGACATGATTTATAATTAAGGCAAACTGTGAAACTATGACTATGACACAGACAGTGAACCTAATCTTGGAAGACTGAAACACTCAAGTAATAAGTAAAGGTCATAAATCTGCAGACAAACAAACAGTTTTAGTGATAGAGAGAGAGAGAGAGAGAGAGAGAGAGAGAGAGAGAGAGAGAGAGAGAGAGAGACAGAGAGAGAGCACTGAGGTATAACTGAGATTTGCATTAACAGGGCTGAAGGGTTTAATTTTTCCCAGAATAGAGCAGAAACTTCACCAGATGTTCAGCTTCCTTCAGTTAAACTCACTGAAGCACAACACACAGCACTGAATCTACAGCTAATCCCACTCTCTCATCACACTGATCATCACTATTAACTCTAACAGACGAAAAAGTCCAAAATTCAGCTTTATTTCAGCAAACACTACAAGAACATGAACAGGACAGTGAACAGAGTAAAGACAGAAATGTTAGCATTGTATAGAATTTAAACTCTATTGCAGATGTATGATAAGCAGCTGCATGTTAATCTCGATCTTTGGATCCACTAGCCATCACACTGAGTCTTTCTGAAGCTGACTGGATGAATGATGTTGTTAAGGGAGACCTTACAGATAAACTCCTCCCCCTTTTCCCAGAGGTCTTTGCCAAGGGTCAGGGTGCTGCTGCGGCTGTAACGGCCGCTCTTCTCTTCTTCTGCGCTGGTCAGAACCCCGTCCTTCACCTCTGAGCCGTCCACTGTCCAGCTCACCAGCGCCCCCTGTGGAGAGTAGCCAGACAGCAGGCAGAGCAGCGAGGCCGATCCTTCAGACAGCAGTAAAGGGGACGGAGGGAGCAGAGACACGGAGGGAGGTGTGGGACCGGCTGGAGAGGAGAAACAAAACCAGAAAAAATGCTTACATGAAATCTTAATAACTTTAGACCGTGAGAAAAGGAGTTACAGTGTAATTATAAATGCACACAATAATCCATTTTCTGAATCTTAAACTGTTCCAGCGCTGAAAAGGTCAGTGTGTGTAATCTGTAAATGTTCTGAACTTCAACAGAGATAAAACTGGAAACTTCTTCAACAGAGATAAAACTGGAAACTTCTTCAACAGAGATAAAACTGGAAACTCTGCAGCAGCACAAGTGTGTTCCAGAAATACGAGAACATTTCCTAGTTACTCTTTACCTCATGGAGCATCATAAGAACTTTATTAAAATTTATTCTGGAGTTAACTCTCAGTAATGTATTTGTATTAAAATAAAATACTGAAGAAAGAAAGGATGTACTGTTAAAATGTAATTAATCAGATTTTTAACACTGTAACTAGCACAACAAATATTAATGGAGCTGATTACATTAGGTTTTTAACAAAAACTGACAGGATTTTAAATGAGCACCAACAACTGCTTTGTAATGTAACACAGTTTAGTTTCTGTATATTTACTGAATGTTGATAAACATTTATTATGGATGATGTAACATAATGAAAGAATGTTCTCAAAAAAGCATCGTGTTAAAATCGGAGTTAATTTTAATTTCTCTAAAATGTATTAATGTATTGAGTAACTGTAAAAAAGCCATTTTTACTTACTGTTCACGATGACTTTGGAGCCTCCACCAAAAGTCCTCCACAGTGATACATTCTAATGAAACCGCCGTACAAAAACCTCTGTCACACTGTAGTGCACACACACACACACACACACACACACACACGTACACACACACACACACACACACACTTTGCATTAGCAGCTCATGCTTCAGTGCTCTGTGAGTGTTTATAGCCCTGTGTCTTTATCACTTCATGACTGAAAGCTGCAGCTCAGAAACTTCACCCACAGCAACCATGACTCTGATCAGCCTCTTCATCTGTACACTGGTCCTCTGGACTCAAGGTGAGAGTTTAACATTAACACATCTAATACTAATTCTACACCACTTATAAAAATATAAAAACTTATACAATTGAGCAAATAAACACAATCTATGTTTCTCTTCAGGATCCAGAGGTCAGGTGACTGTGACTCAGACTCCTTCAGTGCAAACTTTTGTTCCAGGAAACACCGTCACCATCAACTGTAGATTCAGCACTGCTGTTTATCACAACTGTGGGCCCTCTGGTAAATCATATGACTGTCTAGCCTGGTACCTACAGAAACCTGGAGAAGCTCCTAAACTCCTAGTGCGCTATGTGAGTCACCTGTTCTCAGGAACTCCAGCTCGTTTCAGTGGCAGTGGATCTAAGACTGACTTCACTCTGACCATCAGTGGAGTCCAGGCTGAAGATTCAGGAGATTACTACTGTCAGAGTTACCACAGTAGTGGTAGTGTGTACACACAGTGTTACAGCGCTGTACAAAAACCTCATCACAGAGAAGCACTGCTGCAGCTGGGAGCGACGGCAGCTGCTGAGGATGAGGATGTGATACAGCACAATGACACACACTGTGGACAGGAGAAAACATACAACACACACACACATGATTGAGATGAGTCTACATTTCCCAGCTGTGGATCATTATTTTAAGTAAAATATTATTGAGAGTGGATCTGAGACAGAATTTCATCTTAAACTAACTGAGGTCCAGTCATCCACACACAGTGGCACTCAGCTGAACATCAACTACACATCACTACAGAGTCCTTTTCTCTCTTTGGGGAATTTTTGCTCACTGGGGTAAAGGTTCCTCACAGATTTCTTGGTCAGTTTGTAGTTCTGCCGTTCTGAAGAGGTTCACGCTGAGGAACAAACGAGACAGCTTGAGCTAAAGCAGCAGCAGCCAGACTTACTCAGCCGATACGACGCTGTAAAATGACTGTTTTTAGTAACACACTCATACACACACATTCTTACAAAGCAGCTTTACAGAAAGAAATTAAATATATAAATTTAGCCCTGATGAGTGAGTCAGAGGTGACGATGGTGAAGATATTGTCTCTGAGACGTTATGAGGAAGGAACATTGAGAGGAACCAGACTTAAAGGAATCACATCCTCATCTGGGTGACACTTAAGAGTGTGATTATAAATCATTACTCTTCTAGAACTCTGTGGTCTGTATGATTAGAACGTGCAATTGTGTAACCTGGATATTCGTCCTAGTTTTGTCTGTCATGTTGAAGTTATCAAATGTTCACTAATCTGGCAATTGCAGACCTAAACCTGCATCACAAAACACATGCTAGAGCAATCCTGTAGAACTGACCCTCAATTTACAAACCAATGCTTGACCACGTCCTCACCTCCACACAGTCCAAAGCCATTTTTATGGTTTCTAAGTGGTTCTATCCACAGTAACCCCATGTATCTCCAGGCTGTCCATGTGTATCATCCTCAGCAGCAGTGAGCACCTCAGAGTGATGAGACTCCAACCAGATGTAGGGCATCATAATGGATCAGGCAGGTCTAGTTAGCAACAGTGGTCAGGAGTCACAGGTACCAACAAAAAGCCTGCACCCTTTTGATCAAAGTTCACTCAGGTACTGGGTATAGGTCAGTGATAGTTTTTTATAATCAATGTGTAGTCATTGCAGATAGTAGTGATATGTTTATATCTTCTGGTTCTAGTTAGGACTGCTTCCAGCTTCCTCAAATGCTCAGGTCACGAGTTCACCCTGTAAGGGAAAGAATAAGCTGATATTGATATGTTGAAACCTAGTGCTGAATTCTAGACCTTTCCTCTGCATTGGGTTCTCGGATTTTCACTCTAGCCACCGTCTGGGGTCTTTAGGTTTGGTGTTAGGTGTTAGGTATGACCCTCTATTTCACCGTTCAGCACATGGACTCCCCAGGAACCTATGCTAGGATCCTGTTTGTGGATTGGAGCTCTACTACAGCACAAGCTCTCCTAGCTGAGTATGCATGATTCCACCTGTAAGTGGATCACAAACT
Organism: Hemibagrus guttatus; assembly: GCA_033459395.1. Lineage (NCBI taxonomy): Eukaryota > Metazoa > Chordata > Actinopteri > Siluriformes > Bagridae > Hemibagrus > Hemibagrus guttatus. Next base: position 24,263,884 of record JAUCMX010000013.1, read on the forward strand.
TCCTGACTGACAGGAAACAGCATCATGGACCATCAATACTGGTTCCCCACAAGGCTGTGTTCTTTCTCCTCTACTCTTCTCGCTGTACTGTTGAAGTTTGCTGACAGCACCACCCTCATTGGGCTCATCTCTAATGGGGATGAGTCTGCTAGTAGGAGGAAAATTTATTATCTGGTGACCTGGTGTAGTCAGAGCATCATGCTGTGAAAACAGTGGAGACAGTTGTTGACTTTGGGAAGAACCCAGCACCACCTACACCAATAATACTACATGACTCCCCAGTCAATAATGTGGACTCCTCCCACTTCCTGCGAACTATCATCACCCAGGACTACTAGTCAGTGATACAAATAAATGGTTTAATTAAAAATGTGAACCAGCAGTTGGACTTCCTGTAGTAGCTAAAGATGTTCAGAAGTCCTACCAAAAGCAATGATGATGCACTTCTACACCTCCATTATCAAGTCTATACTCACCTCCTCCATCACCACCTGGTACACTGCTGCCACTACTAGGCACAACAACAGACTGCAGAGTGTCATTCATTCTTGGCTGCAATTTACCACCAGGACCCTGAAGTGGGCAGATAAGATAGTGGCTGACCCTCTCACCCTGGACGCAATCTATTCGAGGCACCTCCCCTTCTACAGAAGACTGCAGTTAACCAAGACAAAAATCTCACACCATAAAAAGTTTCTTTCCATCAGCGGAGCGGAGTGCACGAGCCAGGCCAAAACTGGGACGTCTGCCTTTCATTGCACATGAATGTAATATGGAGTTGTCCCGCCCTTTGCAGCTAGAACAGCTTCAACTCTTCTGGGAAGGCTTTCCACAAGGTTTAGGAGTGTGTTTATGGGAATTTTTGACCGTTCCTCTAGAAGTGCATTTGTGAGGTCAGGCACTGATGTTGGACGAGAAGGCCTGGCTCGCAGTCTCCGCTCTAATTCATCCCAAAGGTGTTCTATGGGGTTGAGGTGCAGTCATGTTGGAACAGGAAGGGGTCATCCCCAAACTGTTCCCACAAAGTTGGGAGCATTAAATTGTCCAAAATGTCTTGGTATGCTGAAACATTAAGAGTTCCTTTCACTGGAACTAATGGGCCGAACCCAACGATTTGGAAGGGTGTCCCAAAACCTTTGGCAATATAGTGCGTAATGCACTATTACACTGTTAATAATTCCTCTAGCTAAAATTCTTAGATTTACTTTATATTTTTATTCTTGTGCACTAATTCACCAAGGCAAATTCCTTGTACATGTAAAACCCACAAGGTTTTTCTTGGCAATAAAGATGGTTCTGATTGTTACATTCTTTCATGTACTGCAACAGATCCTTAATACAAGAGTGCCCCCTGTCTAAGGATGTGCAGTACCTACAAATACTACTCTCCCTGCAAGACTCTCACATTACACGGGTCAGATTATGAGCCCTGAAAATGATCAGAGCCGCTTCCTGGCCAGGCTCGGGTCTTATCAGTCTGCTGAAGCCAGACAAACTCCTCTGTAGCCACATGTCCTACACAGAAAGGGTCAGGATGAGCTTTTAAGCCCTTCAAGATCAGGAACTCTCATAACTAACGCAAGTCTCAATTTAACACTTAGTACAAGTTGTTTCTCTGTCCAACTCTTTTATTATATTCTTTCATTTTAATTTCTTTGATTTCTTTCATTTGTATTCATTGCTTGATTACACATTCACAGTGTAAAGGATAAAAACTTCAAGTTAATCCTTTATATGTGAAAAACATAACCTTACACCCTTGAATATTAAACTGAATCCGTTCCTCAGTGCACATACCACATCACACCAACACGAGCAGCTCATCTACGTTCACTTTATATAGCAACAAAAAATAACATGGAGGGAATGACTCGGAGACATTTGTGACAGAATTTAAGTACAGCCATGCACAAATAAAACTAAACAAAGGAGAAACAAAGACAACACACTTCATGAAGGCATGTGCCGATCATAAATTCTAAGATTTCTACTGCAACATTTTAAAAAGCACAATATTGCTATCATGGATGTTTCGTCAGTTAGCTAGCCAACACGGCATAGCATATGTAGCATGCTAGCTCAAACGGGGCAGTCGCTAACGTAGTGTATTGAAATACAGTATTACGATAGTTTTGTAAACCAGAATAAAGTTGTAGACGTCATCATCATGACAATTCCTCAGCAATCACAGAACAAGAGGGTACCAATATTTATGTGTCCACAATAGCCATATAGTGCATATTGAATATTGATATAAACTTTAGAATTGATTCTCGGCACATGTTCAGTAACTGCAGAAAACTTTTACAAACAGAGGAAGTGACACGGACATAAAAGTGGCTTTTAAAAAAAAAAACAAACAAAAAAAACTTCCTGTCCAGTCCAGCTCAAAAAGTGGAAGAAAACTTTAAAATATAATGCTGGACTTTCTCGAGTCAAAGTGCTGATGTAGGCTTTGTGGTTATGCTAAAACCTGATGCTACATCATCACCTTGTGCTCATTTGGTCTTACTGCATCTGCTGGCTCAAATATTCCACAAAACCTCTCGATGGTGGAGATGATAAATATCCATATTAGAGAGCTCATTCTACTCACAGAGACTCGAAGCTAGAGGGAAATAAAATGCCAAATTAACTGTGTGGAGTAACAGATGTTCACTGCTGTACTATATAGTGTTATATGAAAAAATCGTTACATACACAAGCATCTTAGATTAGACTGGTTACTTGATTAGGTTCATTTTGTGGAAAGTGACTGTTGAAGGTGAATCAGTAGCCCAGGCTACTTTATCAACAGAAAAAAAAGAATAAAATCCCTGCGCTTGAGTGATTTTGATGTGTATGCTAATGTGATTAAATATGTTCAGAATCACACCACCTGCTGAACGACACACATGACAGCAAGGATAACTAGCGCTTATGGATGATAAATAAATCTCCTGCAGTGTAAATCTTATGTTGGACTATTAACCATAAGTTTGAGTCCCAAGACCACCAAATTACCTCTGTGGGGCCCTTGAGAAAGGCCCTTAACCTTCAACTGCTCAGTTGTATAAAGAAAAACAAGATGAAACGCAAGTCGTTCTGACAAAATGCCATAAATGGAACAAGCTTACACGATTATTCAGCCTCAGTTTAAGGGCTAGTTAGTTTCTGGTCAACCAAAACATGGGACAGGTTAACAGCCTGCCCAGTGACCGTGCTAACTATCTAACTTCTCATTTACAATTTAAAAAAATAATAATAAAAATAAGAAACAGAAAAAAACCTTACAAAAAGATCTACTTTTAAAAGCTGAGTAAATCAAAGCAAACGTGTGAGCTACACATACATGGGTTCAGCAGTGCACACTTCAGTGACTATCTAGGGCCCTAATATGGATATCAATGCTTAACTCAAGCCAGAAAAACCTTCCACATTTCAAGAAGCAACACAGAGCATTGCTGTGTCAAAGAAAATCATTTCTTTCAATTTAAATTGTGCATTATTTGAATATGAATCAAACATAGTGAGAGTGTGTGTGTGTGTGTGTGTGTGTGTCAGCTGACAGTAAATCGGTCCCTTGCTAGGGAGGACGTTATGTCCAGTGCTGGGACAGGGCTTGGACTTTGGATCTTTTAGTGCACTTATCTTACAAAGGCCTCCAATTCTCACTCCCTCACACATCTGTAATCATCTCTGACACATTTACACATTGTTTTATATTTCTGTATCTTCCCCTGAGTCTCGAAGGAATGCAGTCTCTCTCCGCGTCTCACTCGTACTCGGCGATGATCACCATCATCCCCACGCCGAACAGCATGGCAGCGATCTCCAACACCGACTGACCCACGCTCGAGCGGCCACTCAGCAGCTCCGGCAGCACCGTCACCGTGGCGATGTAAACAAAGCCGCCGGCCGTGAAGGGGAGGATCCAGGAGGTGGCGGCCTCGCCCACTCCCTCAGCCAACAGGGAGCAGGCGGTACCGGCCAACGCACCAATGGCAGTGAGGAGCTGGAGACACATGGCCTAAAAAAAGAGAGGGGCAGATACAATCCAAAAGGTCATGTTTTATGAAAAAAGTGCAGACATATATTTTAAATATATTTTATAACTTATTCTAATTAAAAAATCTGATAATGATCTGATAATAGTAACTCCGTAGTTGACAAATCAGAACACAACAGCGCACCTTCCTCTTGGTGCATCCTGACTGCACGAGGATGGCGAAGTCTCCAATCTCATGTGGCACCTCGTGCAGGAGGATGGTGATGGTGGTTACCACGCCGACAGCAGGACCAACCAGGAAAGAGGCGCCGATGGCCAAACCGTCAGTGAAGTTGTGGGTGAAATCAGCGGCCAGGTTCAGATAACCGGATACTTTAATATCTACAGAGAGAGAGAGAGAGAGAGAGAGAGAGAGAGAGAGAGAGAGAGAGAGAGAGAGAGAATTTAATTTTGCATGATCTAAAGACAAGAATATGATGTCATCCAAACAAACCTGAATCACATACACGCAATATTCATTCCAAACGCAAGTTGATGTTGTGAAAAGCCTATGAAACTAATTAGCTGCTGTTCCCACTAACATTACAGCAGCTACAAACATCCTGTCCTCCCACCAGCCTCTCTTTATTTCTCTCATGACAAAAGACAGCTTGTCATCTTACTGAGAAACTGACAAGAAGTGTAAACTCCTCTGTCCTGAAGAAGTGGGAAAGCTTCAACTCTGACTGTTACACAGCGCTGACACCGGAGACTCCTTCCATACATGTTGCACATGAACGTCTCCCTACAGAAAACTTCACCATATCAATGACTTTTTGACTGCTGTTCATGACCCTGTGAATGAGCTGTTGCTATAGAAACGATAAATTATTAGAACAAGTGCAGTAAAATGAACCCAAGCTACTGTCACAGCTGCTGTTATGGAGAATTAATCAACAGTTTCTGACCAGTCCAGAACTCAGCGAGTTAGCTCAAGGTTGCTGTGGTGAGAGTGACTGCGTGACTGTGACTGACTCTTACCCGAGCTCTCCTCTTTCGCTTTCTTCACTTTCTTTTCCTTTTTCTCATCTTTCTTTTTGGCTCCTTCCTTCTCTCCCTCTCCGTCGCTGTCCTTGCATTTTGGAGAAGCTGCATAGATATAAAATGGAATGTTCAGACGTGTTCTGGAAATGTCTGTCAAACTACATGAAGATTATTATTTTCCAAGAGGAATCTTACCGTGCGAGTGCGAGTGCGAGTGTCCTCCCTTTAGCAGACGCACAAACTTCTCCACCACCAGGAATGCCATGATGCCTCCGAGAACCCAGAGACCCACAGACATCATGTGATCATGTGCCACACCTGAAAACACACACACACAAACACACACACATTTAGAGATGATCTCCTACACCGGTCTTGTGTCTCCCTTACATCTCTTACTCAGCGTACCGTGAGAATGCCCATGTGACTCCTCTGCAGCGGCTGATTGGTCCTCGTTTCCATGGTGAGAGTGAGGAGCTGGATTAGAAAGAAGAATCATCTCATTCAGCTTCTATGGTAAATATTAACAATTTAAGACTTTATGGAGGCATTTTTTGAAGCCCTTATGTGGAAAAGTTCTAAATCCACTGATCTATACAGCACCCCCTCCAACAAACTCCTACAATAACCCCTCCAGCGAGTACTGACCCAGCGCATGAGGGATGAGGTGCAGGAAGGCATCACCCAGCAGCCCCCCTGAAGCAAAGCTCAGCAGGATCTTCAGCAGGTTCTGATGCTGATCCGAGTTCGACTGCACCGGGATGAGGAAGAGGATGAGGAAGGGCGCAGCGCTGATCAGCAACGTTGCTCCCACTGCCTACAAAATAAAACAGTAACAAAACATTTAATGATGTTCACATTTCCCTCTATGCATTATTCATGAAGATAATAAATGTGTTCTAGCATTTAGACTGAAACATAGCCTTTAAAATATCCAGAACATGTTAGTTAGCACAAACCTGAAACAGTTAGAGCTAAAGATGATGAACTTTCAATCGTTTCTGCTTCATTATGTACACAGCAGTATTAAACCTGCACCTCTGCTGACCTCTGGTGGCTGATATTGCTTACTGCAACATGAGACTGTCACTGTGTTCTGGATTGTGATTGGTCAGAAGGTGTTGATTAATTCCCTATAACAGCAGTCTTGACAGTAGGTGTTTATTATTAATGCGCTTGCTCTAACACATTAACGTTTCTATAGTAACCTCTTACACACAGGAATGTGTACAGCAAACACTCCGCATTAATGTATTAGAAAACGCATGTAATCGTAGACATGGTAAGGAAGTTTTCCTAAGCAACTAATTTAACTAAACACCATTTATGAAAGGAGTCTCCAGGGTCAGTGAAATATGATACATGAACGCTGATAGCTGTCATTTTTACCTGCATCCACAATTCCACTGAGTCCCGACTCTCAGCCAGCAACCCGCGCTTCATACGCTCTTTGGTATGGCTGTGGGAGTGTCCATGGTGATGCCCATGCTCGTGGGCGTGTTCATGTCTGTGGGGGTGTGTGTGCTCGTGGTCATGTATGTGCTCGTGGCCGTGGTCATGTCCGTGCTCGTGTCCATGCTCGTGTTCATGTCCGTGCTCGTGGGCATGGTCATGTCTGTGGGGGTGTCCGTGCTCGTGGTCATGGACGTGGTCATGTCCGTGCTCGTGGGCGTGGTCATGTCCGTGCTTGTCGGCGTGGTCATGTCCGTGCTCGTGGGCCTGCCCATGGTGAACCTCTTCCTCCTCAGAGGGCAGATTTGCCTCTGCACTCCATTTGCTTGCACCATGAAACATCTTCACGTCACCATGGTGATGTCCGTGGTCATGGTGATGTCCGTGGTCATGGTGATGTCCGTGGTCATGGTGATGTCCGTGGTGATGTCCGTGGTCGTGGTGATGTCCGTGGTGATGTCCGTGGTCGTGGTGATGTCCGTGGTGATGTCCGTGCTCACATGACCACACTGCTAAACCGAACAGCAGCAGCAACACAGACACATACAGGGCCCTCATCTCACCTGGAGGGAAATAAAAACACACCTTTTATTTACACCTCTAACCCGGATGCGCAGGTACACCGGGTGTGACTAGCACTGATCTAACAGAGTGTATAAATACTGCTGTGTTTAAGTAAGCAAGGTGGAACTGTAAACTGGCCACAAAGATCGGACCCACACAACCAGACTGTTGAACAGCTTCTTTCCTCAGGCTATCAGGTGTCTCAACAGAGAACTGAACTGAGTTGGACACGGACACACACACATAACTGATATTGTTTAAACGCACACGTTACTTCAAATATTTTGAACTACACTTTATCTATTGTTTTTTTGCTGCCATCACTCACTGTCCCTAACCCTGTTTCTTTTGCACACACTCGGCGTTATGTGTCTTGTTTGTCTGTACTGTCTGGTCATCCTCTGCACTTCTGTTGTATGTTTAGTTTTAAAAATTCTTGCACCTTGAAAGTAAAGTTTAGTTCTATGTTTGTCCGCATCACCCTGTGTTTTGTTCTTGTTCTGTGTAGCACCTCTGGTCCAGAAGGAACGTTGTTTCATTTCACCGTGTACTGCATCAGCTATATACGGTTGAAGTGACAATAAAGCTTCTTCGACTTTGAAGACATAGCAACAGAGCTGCACTGTACTGCAGGAGGTGAAATCATGCGCTAAAGTGGTGTGGATAGTGTGGCGGACGGTGCTGTAGCAGATGGTGGTGTGGATATTATAGTGGACGGTGTGGTAGACAGTGTAATGGACGGTGCTGTGGACAGCAGCGGACAGTTTTGTGGATGGTGGTGTGGATAGTGTAGTGAACGGTGCAGTAAACGGTGTAATGGACGGTGCTGTGGACAGTGGCGGACAGTTTAGTGGATGATGTAGTGGGCGGTACAGTAGACCATGTAATGGATGGTGCTGTGGACAGCGGCGGACAGTTTAGTGGATGATGTAGTGGACGGTACAGTAGACGGTGTAATGGACGGTGCTGTGGACAGTGGCGGACAGTTTAGTGGATGATGTAGTGGATGGTGGACAGAGGACTTTCTTCTTCTTCTTCCAGCTTTTCCCGTCAGGGGTCTCCACAGCGAATCATCTCTCTCCACCTATCCCTATCTTCTGCATCCTCAACACTTGCACCCACTAGCTTCATATCCTCATTAATTCCATCCATATACCTCCTCTTTGGCCTTCCTCTTTGCCTCCTGCCTGGCAGCTCCATGTCCAACATTCTCCTACCAATATACTCACTCTCCCTCCTCTGAACATGTCCAAACCATCTTAATCTGGCCTCCCTAACTTTGTCCCCCAAACGTCCAACATGAGCTGTCCCTCTGATGTACTCGTTCCTAATCCTGTAGCTCTGACTCCTGTCTCTTCCTCAGTGACACTGTCTCTAAACCATACAGCATGGCCGCTCTCACCACTGTCCTGTACACCTTCCCCTTGATTCTCGCTGATATTTTCTGATCACACAGAACTCCCGACACCTTTCTCCACCCATTCCAACCTGCGTGCACTCGCTTCTTTACCTCTTTCCCACACTCTCCATTACTCTGGACTGTTGACACCAAGTACTTAAACTCCTGTACCTTCTTCACCCTGTAACCTTACTGTTCCACTTCCCTCCCTTTCATTCACACACATGTACTCAGTCTTACTACGACTGACCTTCATTCCTCTTCTCTCCAGCGCAAACCTCCACCTCTCCAGGTTTTCCTCCACCTGCTCCCTGCTCTCACTACAGATCACAATGTCATCTGCAAACATCATTGTCCAAGGAGACTCCTGTCTGACCTCCTCTGACAACTGGTCCATCACTATAGCAAACAGGAAGGGGCTCAGAGCCGATCCCTGATGCAGTCCCACCTCCACTTTGAACTCCTCTGTCTGACCTACAGCACACCTCACCACTGTCCTGCTCCTCTCATACATGTCCTGCACCACTCTGACATACTTCTCTGCTACTCCTGACAGAGTTCACCCCTTCTACTCTTTTTTCCCCTCTCATTTTCCTCATTCATCAGCTCCTCTAAGAACTCCTTCCATCTCCTCTGTACACTCCTCACTTGTGAGCACCCTTCCATCTCTATCATCGATCCCTCTGCCTAGCTAACCTGGACAAGTCCTTCTGTCCTTCTCTAGTGTCTAACCTAGTGTACAACTCGTCATATGCCTTCTGCTTGGCCTTAGACACCTCCCTCTTCCCTCTGCGCTGTAACTCCTTGTATTCCTGTCTATTCTCTTCAGTCCTGTCCATGTCCCACTTTTCTTGGCTAGCCTCTTCCTCTGGACACTATCCTGAACTTCCTCATTCCACCACCAAGTCTCCTTATCTTCTTTCCTCCTTCCAGATGACACACCCAGCACCTTTCTCCCTGTCTCCCCGATCACTTCTGCTGTAGTTTCCCAGTCATCTGGCAGCACTACCTGACCACCCAGAGCCTGCCTCAACTTCCACCACTTGGTTTTCTTCTCTATCTCTATCTTTGACCTCTTCTTCTTACAGACCATCAAAGTCATCCTACACACCACCATCCTATGCTGTCTGGCTACACTCTCTCCCACTACCACTTTACAGTCAATAATCTCTTTCAGATTGCCTCTTCTACATAGGATGTAGAGACAGAGGAGTTTACACTTTGTTATTTCTTTGTCTTATTAACATGAGAGAATAAAATGAGATTATATTGTCCTGGTGCTCGTTAGTAAGCGCTCTTGTCTAGTGATCTAGTTATCACCCCTGATCACTCCTGCTGCTGAATACAACACACTTTCATTACTTCATGCCCTAAGAAGTGCTCCAATATAGGGCAGCAATCCGAAATAAATATACATCATGCACTCCACAGTGGGTAAAGGCAAATCATTTCAACATCACATGAGGCTCAAATGGCTTCCTGTTGGAGATATAGTGCACTAGATGGGGTGACGCAGCTATTAATCAATGCCCTATGTAGGGCACTTAGTGTATAACGCAGATATCCATTTGAGATACAGCCAAGCACTTCCTTTAAGAAATATTTTTCTTTTTTGCTTCATTCATTCAACGCTTTTAGGCTAATCTGCTCTGTACGTGAAGAGGAAAGCGACTTTTTTATAGAACACATCTATTAATAAGGATAAGAAATACATATGTCAAGTTATAAACCGATGTGTAAACACAGCTAAAAAGTAAACAGTGGAAAACCTGGTGCAGATAACTAGCCGGCTAGCAAGCTAGCTAAGTGCTGCATAATACAATAGGGCAAAAAACATGATTTTCATTATTATTATTTTTGCTGTAAAACTTAACATAACATACTCACCGCCTGCGAAGCGTGCACGTACCCTGTAAATATATATTTCTGTATGAACTTTACTTTGATCTCTAATTTACTGAGAGGCTGCAGATCATCAGATGCTCCCTCCGTCCCTATCTAACCGACGTGGCGTTTAGTCCAGCCCAAATCTCGCGAGATCTCGGAAGACGTGAGTTCAGAGCGCCACAATATGCCGGCTCTGTTTGAAAGCATAGTTGAGTGATATTATTATTATTATTGTTATTGTTATTATTATTATTATTATTGTTGTTGTTGTTGTTGTTGTTTTGTTGTTATTATTATTATTATTATTATTATTTTATTATTATTATTCTCATTATTATTGTTGTTATTATTATTATTTTTTTTGTTTGTTTGTTTGTTTATTGCAAGTGTATTGAAAAGTGCACAAAATTAAAACAGGAAGACAAAAAAGGACCAAACAACAACAACAACAACAACAACAACAACAACAACAACAACAACAACAAAAGATATATAAAATAAAAGAGTACAGAGTTAGTAAATCAAAAATTATGTAACATTTATTGGACCATTATACAATTTCACAAATTTGGCACTTTATATGGTATTAATATTCTTTAGTGTTGTAATTAGGTGCTTAAATTCAGAAAATTATGTAATTTTGGGAATGTTGAAGAAAATTTGCATTTATGAATATAACATTTTCCCAATAAAATAAATATATTTCCTATATATCTATGTTATGTTTACAATGAGAAAAATAGCAAACTATATCAGCCATAGTTAAAGCAATGTCTACATTAGATTTTGAGACCAAAATTTCTTAACAAGGGGAAATTTGAAAAAAAGATGATCAATAGACTCAATACTGACATTACAGAAATTTTACAATTTATTACAAATTACAGAAATTACAAATGAGGATTACCGAATTTGGATGTCCTACAAATCAAATAAGCCGACCAGGCATAACATTATCTGCCTAATATTGTGTTGGTCCCCCTTTTGCTGCCAAAACAGCCCTGACCTGTCATGCACTGTGTATTCTGACCCCTTTCTATTAGAACCAGTATTAACTTCTTCAGCAATTTGAGCAACAGTAGCTCGTCTGTTGGATCGGACCACACGGACCAACCTTCGCTCCCCACGTGCATTGGTGAGCTTTGACCGCCCATGACCCTGTCTCCGGGTCACCACTGTTCCTTCCTTGGACCACTTTTGATAGATACTGACCACTGCAGACCGGGAACACCCCACAAGAGCTGCAGTTTTGGAGATGTTCTGATCCAGTGGTCTAGCCATCACAATTTGGTCCTTCATCAAACTCGCTCAAATCCTTACGCTTGTCCATTTTTCCTGCTTCTAACACATCGACTTTGAGGACAAAATGTTCACTTGCTGCCTAATATATCCCACCCACTAACAGGTGCCATGATGAGGAGATCATCAGTCTCATTCACTTCACCTCTCACTGCTCACAATGTTATGGCTGATCGGTGTATGCATTACTGCACAGTGAAATTCTGGAGCATTGAGGGTTGAGGGCCTTGCTCAAGGGCCTAACAGTGGCAGCTTGGTGATGTTGGGGCTTAAACCCTGATCTTCCGATCAACAACCCAGAACCTTAACTACTTGAGCTACCACCACCCCCATCTTGTTTTATAAACTTGTAATATTGTTCAACAGTGAGTAAAACAGACAAACTAATAAAATCCCATCTTAACTTGGAATTCCTACATGGAAAATGACCTGCATTTCACTAGCGCTAACATGAAATAACCAGCCCATGAAAACCAAACAGAAGACTCTATGTTGAATTCCTACTCAGAAAACGTATGGAAAGTTGTCAGATTTGACAAAGCACATGTTCCGAACTCTGGTCGTGTATATTTTAGCACTCTGAAGCTACCTAATTCAACTAATCAGCAAATAAACTGCGTCATCCTGAATAGACGTGGGTGTGTTTGATTGGGGGAAACACTAAAGTGTGCAGTACAGGGGGCCACAGCACGCTGGCTTAGTGGTTAGCACATTTGCCTCACACCTCCAGGGTTGGGGGTTCAATTCCCGCCTCCGCCGTGTGTGTGGAGTTTGCATGTTCTCCCCGTGCCTCGGGGGTTTCTTCCGGGTGCTCCGGTTTCCTCCCCAGTCCAAAGACATGCATTGTAGGTTGATTGGCATCTCTAAATTGTCCGTAGTGTGTGAATGAGAGTGTTTGTGTGCCCTGTGATGGGTTGGCACTCTGTCCAGGGTGTATCCTGCCTTGATGCCCAATGACCCCTGAGATAGGCACAGGCTCCCCGTGACCCGAGAATAGATCGGATAAGCGGCAGACGATGAACGAATGAATGAAGGTTGTCACCAACACAGTCATGTTAGCTGTTTATCTGGACCGTCTGTACACAAAAAAAATGTCTGTAACTAATTTTCAGTTTCAATTCAGAACTAATTTTAAGCTTGGACATCCTGGAACAGCAGCTCAAACTAAATCAAAGATTTTTGGTTCTACAAGATGTGGATAAGAAGCCTCAGAGATCAGCAGAGCCAAAGTCTGTAATGTGAAACTGCTTGTGTCCACCAGAGAGCGCAATCCCCAGACGTGTTCTTCGTCTAGCACAATGACTCATTTTATCACCTTATGCTTTATTACTGCTTACACACTCCGAAACATGTCCTCAGCTATCATGCTGGACGATCCTGATCTCCTCCTGAGCCTCGGCTCCGTTACAAACCACAGCTGGATTAATTTAACACACTGGCTTTGAATTAAAGACTGCCGTTGTCACTGTCCCTTTTTATCCAAATTCAGAAATCATCTGCTTGTAAAAATCCTTCAGGAATAATGTTAATATATCACTTGATATCTCATTTAGCCTGTACTGTCTTACATCATAGCTCAGGGATGCTGTATGGGGTCTGCGCTGCTTGATAAATGAGTTATAACACAAGTTATAATAAAGGTTTATTTAAAAGATCTGTCGATTTTAAAGGGGTTTCTTTTTAGCGGAAACAGTAAAAATATTAACTGTATGAACTACTGTATATACACATACTGGAACACATCCAAACAGGCTATATAATATACATCTGAATATAAATAAAAATAAGTTATTGTTGCTGATTATGTTTATTATTTTTTTTTAAATTAAAGAGGAAGCATAATCTAATGTCATCCTGCTGCACCTTCACATCTGAATAAAAACCTGGAATTATAAATCCTGAACACAGCATCCCTGATAAAGCCAGATAAAGCGACTACTGGAGATAAACGAATGAATAAAAATGTAAGAATGATTATTAATTATTATAACTTCATGTAATATAGAGATTGTAGAAACTACACTGGTAATAAATCTCAATTTCTTTCGCTTAAAAAACCCAGTCTTAGACGCCCTGTCCAGCTAGTCCGTTACTGACCCTCCGTCTCTGTCGCTCAGTCACCCCTCTTCAAGTTCAGCCCACTGCCCCTCTTCAGACACACACACTCACACACACACACACACACACACACACACACACACACACACACACACACACACACACACACACACACACCCCCCCTCCTATGACCCTTAAGCTGCAGGCGGGAAGAGTCCCTTTTTGTCTCTATGATAAGCAGGCCAATTCAATATCGCTCGATTCCATTACAGACATCTGCATATCGAGCATCTGCTCCCCAAATCACATTTGTCTGACTCTTAAAACCCCGAAACCCCCAGATGACCCAGTGTGACCCCAGAGCCCCTCCCCTGACCCCAGACCCCTCACGCTTCTTTCTAAAAAATGGCTAGAAGCGGAGCGGCCCGATTTTCAAGGTAAAGGTCCTTCCCTTTCTCTCTGTGTGTCTGTAATCGTATGCGTTGCTTTTTTTGCTGTTTTTTACCGTTTCTGTTCACACGCACACAAACACAGGCGCTGCCCATCCGTGCAAAAGGCTAATGGAGGGGGGGGGGGGGTAATTTGGGTTTGCAAGGACTGTCTCTAAACTTTTTGTTCGCTCGATCTTAAACGTTTTCCCGCTTTGGCGAGAGACTCGTCTGTGTGTGTGAAGAGGTTAAAGCAACAAGGAAGTGAAGTGAGACGTTTCGTCGAGAGCGAGTGTTTTGAAAGCAGAAGGTTGTGTGTCGTACAGAAAAAGGCTGAAGATCAGACGCGTCTGTGTGTGGATCAGTGAGAGTGTCAGTACGTTATTAAGGGGTGAGGTGATGTGACGGAGCGCAGTAACTGTTTCTGTGACATGATTATAATTCTCCTTTAACAGCATGACCTGCTGTATTCCTCCAGTGACCAACACACTGCCCTTATTCCACAGGGACAGTGCTGCGGGGTCTTCGGCTCCCGAAACTTTACACTTTTATTATTGATGTTTATTTTATCATTTCTTCACAATTCTGTCAGAACAAACACATGAAACATTTTCTTTTTCTTCTCTTCCTTCTTTTTCTTTCTTTCTTTTACTTTGTTTTCTCCTTCTTTCTTTCTTTCTTTTTTTTTTCTTTCTTTCTTTTTTCTTTCTTTCTTTCTTTCTTTCTTTTTCTTACTTTGTTTCTCTTTCTTTCTTTCTTTCTTTCTTTCTTTCTTTCTTTCTTTCTTTTCCCTTTTCCCTTTCCCTTTCCTTCCTTCCTTTTCC
>JAUCMX010000013.1:24279305-24289305 GCA_033459395.1 Hemibagrus guttatus
AAACACTTCATTAGCCTGTATGTGCATTATGTTTATTACATGTTTAATAACTTTTTTCCCTTTTTTTCTAGCTGCTTTCACAAATCTTCATGAAGCGCGATGTAAAAGTTTTACTGTTGAACCTCGCTGTTAAAATCCCTGAATCTGACCCTGAGCTAGAATCATGCAGACAGGAATAAAGATGTGGGAATAAACTGACACTGTGTGTTGTTTTTAAACCCCATACACTATAAAGTACACAGAGTGGTAGATTTCTTCCTGAATGAAGGAATAAATGATGTGTTGTTCTGGAGCATTAGTGCTTTACCTCACACCTCCAGGGTCGGGGGTTCGATTCCTGCCTCAAGGACACGAGTTCTTCCACTCCAACATAAACCTTCATGGAGCTCAGGGGCTTTGTGCACAGGGGCATCGCCATCATGCTGGAGCAGGGTTCGAGCCTCTTTGGCTGTTTAAGTAACAACCACATATGAATGTGATGATGGTCAGAGGTTCAATTATCAGTCAGACATGACTGTGTCACGATTTGAGTCAAAAAGCCACCTTTTTGAAAAAGCAGTTACTTAAAACCACTTTTCTACTTTTACGAGCTTTTACGTGACGCAGTGACCCTCAGCTGCAGTGTCTAACACACTGAACATCTTGTATAATTGATGGTCAGTTCCTGAGGTGAAATTATTCATCAGGATATAGAGTCCAATACACAAAATGTACCATGTGATTTCTTCATGAATTCTACAGGAGATGAAACCGGAATACTGTAGACATTGGAGAACCTAGATTGGATTAGTAACCAAACATTACTGGACAGTGCTGTGCAGAGCATTACAGCTCTGAGATCAATGTTTTATATTTTAAACACTCTGAACAATACTGTATTAGAAGTAAAGAGTTATGAACCATGAGCAGAAGAGAGTTAGGGTCAGTTGTTCCACACTCCTTTTAAAATGCAGTGCTTCCAGTGACCACCAGAGGTCATTACTGTACAGTTACATGAACCTTTCAAACCTATACTCGGCATTAATAAGGATTCTGGGGAAACTAATCACAAGCTAACAGCAAAAAGTACAAGTGTGAACATGTGTCTCAACATATCCCAGACAGCAACAATGTAGTTCTTGGGTTCTGCAGCAGGACAATGATCCAAAACACACCAGCAAGTCCACCTCTGAATGGCTGAAGAAAAACAAAATGAAGACTTTGGAGTGGCCGAGTCAAAGTCCTGACCTCAATCCCATTGAGATGCTGTGGCATGACCTTAAAAAGGTGGGTTTATGCTCGAAAACCCTCCAATATGGCTGAATTACAACAATTCTGCAAAGATGAGTGGGCCAAAATTCCTCCACAGCGCTGTAACAGACTCATTGCAAGTTATGGAAAACGCTTGATTGCAGTTGTTGCTGCTAAGGGTGGACCAACCAGTTATTAGGCTTAGGGGGCAAACACTTTTTCACACAGGGCCATGTAGTTTTGGATTTAGTTTTCCCTTAATAATAAAAACCTTCATTTAAAAAAATGCATGATGTGTTTACTTGTGTTATCTTTGACTAATATTTAAATGTGTTTGATTATCTGAAACATTAAAGTGTGACAAGCATGCAAAATAATAAGACATCAGGACTTTTTCACACCACTGTATTAGGCGGTAAGTCAACATTTAGTCCTCAAAGTCGATGTGTTAGAAGCAGGAAAAATGGACAAGCGTAAGGATTTGAGCGAGTTTGATGAAGGGCCAAATTGTGATGGCTAGACCACTGGATCAGAACATCTCCAAAACTGCAGCTCTTGTGGGGTGTTCCCGGACTGCAGTGGTCAGTATCTATCAAAAGTGGTCCAAGGAAGGAACAGTGGTGACCCGGAGACAGGGTCATGGGTGGTCAAGGCCCATTGATGCACGTGGGGAGTGAAGGCTGGCCCGTGTGGTCCGATCCAACAGACAAGCTACTGTTACTCAGATTGCTGAAGAAGTTAATGCTGCTTCTGATAGAAAGGTGTCAGAATACACAGTGCATGATGGGTCAGGGCTGTTTTGGCAGCAAAAGGGGGACCAACACAATATTAAGCAGATAAATGTTATGCCTGGTCGCTTATTTGATTTGTAGGACATTTTTGCATTAAAATTAATGCAGGAGACAGGTGTAATAAACATGTGATCCCATTTCTCCAGTAGAAATGACATGAAATCTGATCAAAAGTGCTCTTCGAGGACCTTTTAAGGAGTGACAGGGTCAACGGTGAAGAAAGATGCTGTCTGTCTTTAAAACAACACTGAAAACTGGAGGCTCAGATTCAGTCCCATGTTACTTTACTCAAAGTACTGACTTAAAATACAGACTTGGCTTTTTGACATTTAAGAGCTCAAATGTTCACAATAACCAGAAAAGTAATTAAAGAAAACGCAGAAGAGCAACAAACAGACGGAGAGCATGAAGTTTATGAACTGTGATTTTATTGACACCGGGGAGCAGGGACAGCGTTTACTTCTTCTTGGACACACCGACAGTACGACCGCGACGGCCAGTGGTCTTAGTGTGCTGACCACGCACACGCAGACTGGACGGGGAGAGAGAGAAGAAAAAAAAAAAATCAGCACAACACACTAGCATCAACAACCCATCCTACAGGACAGGAAACACTGAGCACTTTGTGGTTTAATAGTGATAAACACTGGTTCTCACCCCCAGAAGTGCCTGAGACCGCGGTGAGCCCTGATCTTCTTCAGTCTCTCCAGATCTTCTCTCAGCTTGTTATCCAGACCGTTGGCCAGGACCTGAAACACAATTTAAGCCTTAAAAGAAATCTCAGAAAGCTGAGAATATCAGAGAACCTACACCTCATTGCTAGGGTCCTGACTGGTACATCACTAATAACCATCTCAGTACTTGTTTTAATCACTATGGGGTTTTTTCTTTTAGATAAACCATGACCCTTACTGCAGCATGACATACTGTCACTTGTACAAACTTGCCAAAATACACCGTTACCTAACCAAAGATCCCCTCACTCTGTTTATAACATGGTTCCTGGTGGAACACAGCAATGGTGCTGGAGACGCGAGTCTCGTTCTCTTTATCCAACACCTTAACTATTTACCACACCACATCTACACACGTCCCAAATCCCATACTTGTGCACTATTCTTCAACATTGTGTTATAAATACATAAATGAACACTCCAAGGAGAAATGCACTTTAAGTACCACGATCATGTGATTATTTAACATAGTAAGGAAAACCACAAGTGTGGAATCTTGGACACTTCATGCACTCGGTCACAGCTTTGCTCATGAAACGGAAGAAAAACAGGACTACCAGGTGCTGACGTTGGCTTTGGAAAAGAGAAAACATGTTTAAGACGGCCACTGACCCGCTGGTGGACAAGAGATGTTACAAATAGCTTTTACATTCACCCACGATACTGACTGGGAAACTGCTTATACCTCCAGTAAGTAAAAAGAAAGTGTTAGTCTTCCACTGGAGACATTACTACCCTTCTAAATTCATCCACTATAATATATAGTGCAAGCACATAGTACACCATTTGGGACACAGCTGCTGTGTAATTCAAAACCCGATCCTGCTCAGATCAGACACTGGTACGAGATCAGACAGTGGACGAGGAGCAAGAAAGGTCAAGCTTCAGCTGATCTGATCCTAAACCAGCTCATCAGCAGCATCAAAGCTCTCTAGCACTGGACACGGCCAGTCCACCTTGCTCAGACAGTCTCGGACTGGAGCGTGATCTCCATGCTCTCACCTGACTAGATTTCAGGTCAGTATAAACCCTGCAGATGTGAACACAGCAGTAATAGACTTATCCCAGATTCATGGCATTACATCCCTGATATTCAACACACAAACATTAACACAAACAGGACAAGTCTCATACCTGGCTGTATTTGCCATCTTTAATGTCCTTCTGCCTGTTGAGGAACCAGTCTGGGATTTTGTACTGGCGAGGATTCTGCATGATCGTCACCACCCTCTCGACCTGTGCAGAAAAGCGTTAACCCATAAGCTCACACACTCCTCCAGTGTCGTATTTTTACCAGACCTCACACTGGAATGTGATAATGGAGCGACGTCATACCTCATCCTCAGTGAGTTCCCCAGCTCTCTTGCTGAGGTCGATGTCGGCCTTCCTCAGGACAACATGGGCATAACGTCTACCAACCCCCTGCACACACACACACACACACATCACATTTACATTTCTGGCATTTGGCAGACGCTCTTCTCATTTTAAACACAACTGAGGGTTAAGGGCCTTGCTCAGGAGCCCAACAGTAGCAGCTTAGTGGACCTGGGGTATTCAACCTCAACCTTCTGATCAGTAGCTCAACACCTTAACCACTAAGCTATAACACCACCACCCAGCATCATCAAGGACTCACTTAAACATGATGCGTAAAGAGAAACGAGTGTCTGGGCTCACCTTGATAGCGGTGATGGCGAAGGCGATCTTCCTCCTACCGTCGATGTTCGTGTTGAGGACACGAAGGATGTGCTGGAACTTCTCTGGAATGACGAGAGACTGCGGAGAAACATATGTAACAGGAATCCGGGTTAGACTCGACTTGAACAGAAGCTTCCTTTCTACCAGATTTAACACTTTATAACCACCATTAAAGAATCACATCGGACAGCCGAGAGGTCTGTTGAGTACACTGTATCGTCCAATCAGAGATCAGCAAATCTTCACCATGGTCTCATGATCAGAACATGTCTGAGCCCATACATCTAAACCCCTTGGATATGTCCTTTCACACCCCTACTATTCTGCTTTAAAACAGGAGATGACAGAAATGAGAAGAGCGCATGATTTCTTTAAGAAACTGTGAAACTTCTTCTCCTCAGAGCACCAGATCAGACGACACACACAATCAGGAGTAGTTCACCCGGCTTACGTTAAAGATGAAACAGTGATGTCTTAGTCTACACAAAACTTTACAAATTCGGAGTAAAATCCCAGGACACTAATCCCTGGTGTTGAATTATGAGAAACTAACCCCACCTGACAAGGGCTAAGGACACTATCATGTTACTGAGAACGGTTTCCTCAGCAAGTGAAGTATGTGGAGTTAAAACCGAGCACAAATAGATATCTTCTGACTTCAGGTGGATTTTCAGTGTATCCTGTGCACACTATTTATGATGATCAACATTAGCCATAAGACTGTAAGCTAACACTAGCTAGCAACATTTATCCATACAAAGTACACACACACACACACACATTTAATTATACATTTTCTGACAAGCTGTCAAGTCAACAAAGCAAGCTGATAATTTCACGAAGAGTGAGCACACAGATCTCCTTTATTACACTCCCACAGAAACCGAACAGCCGAGATCCGCCATGGCTTCACTTTAACCGTTTCATCTCGCACCATTACTACAAAATACATCAAAATATCTAAACTAGACGCCGTTCTGGAAAGAAATATAATCTCAGTGTGTAATTATAACGCCCTGAAAAGGCGATGTTGGACGATTTTCCATATCAACGTCTCAAGGCTGAAGCTCGCACTTACCATCTTGGAAGCTGGTTCCGCGCGAAGAGGAAGTGGAGGAAATCTCGCGAGACTATCACGCCGTTTCGTGCCGGAAGTAGGTCCGTCACAGGGCGAAAGTCCGAACAAAATCCAAATATGTTTATTTTTTATTATATTTATTTATTTAATATTGTTCAATAGCGCCAGTCAATTTTTTAAACATTTTTAAACATCCATAATTAGTCTCTATATTGTGATAAATACTCTATTAATAAGAATAAATTCACAATCGTATTGCGTAAGCTTGTTTGTATCCTGTGCTGTTGTTATTGTTAATTTTTATTAAATGCTGTAATATTAACAAATCAATAAGCAAATTGATCATTATATATTTCGATGGGATTTGTATTATTTAGATTCGTTTTAGTAATATTTGGCCATCTTTTATTAAAAAATAGAAATATATCTCATTAATCAGGTTAAATTATTAGGTTTATTAGTAATAGTTAATATTTTGTGGTACAAGTGACACACTAATTACAGTATATTAGATAGTTTAATGTTTTAATAACGAAAATACAAATTAAACACACGCTTCCACAAGTTTCCAACGGACCGGAAATTAAGAGGGACTTTTATTGTAGTTTTTTGTAGTTCCGGATAAAATGGCGGATGATGTTGTGACCGCCGAAGCTTCTGCTGAGGGAACCCCAGCTGTTGGCTCCACGACCAGCGTCATGGATTACCTACAGGACGAGGTATGAATGAAATTTATTCAAGAATATAAACATTTATACATTAATGTTGTCTTAATTGGAGTCGTGGTTCTTTCACTTATTTACAGACTGCTAGCCAGCTTAGCACTTAGCAGCACTTATAACGTATTTATTAACGCTCATAGATTAATTGTCTCGCTCATTTTATATAATGTAATATCTTGATTACATGTGCAAGGTTAAAAAACAGTGGCCACAGCCTGAATACGTATTTACAGCCTAAAGAGGAATTGTGGACATTTAGACAGTGTGTTAATTCATTTGCGCTGAGGCTCTGACGGGGTGCCAATACTTTTAAAAATCAAGAGATGGAAAAATCCAACTAGTGCACTCGGAGGGTTTCTGTAAAGACATGACGCCACTGTTCTACCCTAAGTAGTGAGCATGTAAAGTGAACAGGAAGCTGAACTGAAGATCAGTTATTCAGATAAATGTGAACATACTCTTGGTACGTGACCAAAAATAAATCTGTAACATTATATTGCAGTTTTAACAACGTTGGTTCTTAAATCCACCACAAAAATGTGTCTGATCAGAGACATCATCAGGTCTAGCCACTGATCAATCAGTGGCCTGTGTTATGTTTAGCCCCGCCCCCAAATTACATACACTATAAAAGTTTTGGAACACTCCTCCAAATCATTGTCCGGCACTGATGTTGGATGAGAAGGTCTGGCTCGCAGTCTCCGCTCTAATTCATCCCAAAGGTGTTCTATGGGGTTGAGGTCAGGACTCTGTGCAGGCCAGTCAAGTTCCTCCACACCAAACTCACTCATCCATGTCTTTATGGACCTTGCTTTGGTCACTGGTGTGCAGTCATGTTGGAACAGGAAGGGGTCATCCCCAAACTGTTCCCACAAAGTTGGGAGCATGAAATTGTCCAAAATGTCTTGGTATGCTGAAGCATTAAGAGTTCCTTTCACTGGAACTAAGAGGCCGAGCTCAACCCCTGAAAAACAACACCTGAATTCAATGATTTGGAGGGGTGTGCCAATATAGTGCATGTGTTTTGTGTCTGCTGTATAACTGTGTTCACACAGCTAGTGTTGAAAAGAAAACATGATACAGATATTTTCTTTAATTTATATGACGCTGTTAAGAAGCAAACGATCGTCTCAGACCAGTCGTGTGTAATGGTTCTTCAGATCCACTCACAGCTTTAGTTCACACCTGCAGTTAGTTCTCATTACTTCTAAAAAGTAAACTTTGAAAAGTTTATCTGCACTTTCATCTTTTCCTGTCACATACATAGAGAAATGAATGTAGTAAGGACGTAGCTGAGATCGTTGGTGCCTCTGTGTGCGAGTGAACTCGTTTTGCTAATCAGGCCACGCCCACGGGAAGGAGACGAAATGGCTTTGTGAGTGTCTGTACAGAGAACTATAACAAAAAAGAAAGAAAGGCTACCCTAGTGCCTTTCTTCTGAGGCCGGCTCGCACCCTCCCGGTTGGAGGGGAGTTGCTTCCTCAAGTGGAGGAATTTAAGTATATAGGGGTCTTGTTTACTCTTCATCACACTGTGTGTTTGTGTGCAGAAGTCAGACGCTGACGTGGCGCCTTCTCTGAACCTGGGGGACCTGGAACTGTCCTCAGATGAGTTTATTCTGGACAAGGTGGACAGTAAGTTCACGCACACACACACACACGCACACAAACACACACAGAGTGTTTCAATTAAGTAAAATTTTATTTTATATTATTTATATTTTAATTGAATAGCACTTTTAACAATGGACATCAAAGCATCATGGTCTCAAAGCAGCTTTACAGGACATAATAAACAGTACAAAAGTCCTTGATTAATGTTAGAGAGTGTCGGAGAAATTTTAAGGTCAATTTTATGCTTACTGTTAACATAACAATACTCTGCTTAAAATAGTATATTCTTACAGTATTCAAGTATATTAATCTAACAGTGTTCAACTATATCCTTACAGTATTCAATTATAACTTAAGAGCAGGCTTTGCTTGAGGCAAAAGTATGATAATCAAGCGTAACTATAGAAGTATTGGCATGCTAGTGCAATAACCACACTGAGGTTGGAAAGAGGGAAAAGAGATCTATTAGAAGCATTGGAGATTGCAGGTTGGTCAGTTGGCCTGTCCAATGGGATCATTGGGTTGGTTGACCGGCCAATTGAGCTAATGGGAAATTGGATGAGCAAGGTGCATATCCTGCGACCATTTAATCTTAAAATGCAGGTTATGAAATGCTGAAAGGCATTCATCCTGCGATATGTCCACTCGGAGGGGGCTCTGAGTTCCGACAAGAGACGTTAATTAGAGAGTGGGATTATAAATGATTATAAACACTGGAGAGTGGGATTATGAACAATGTCCTTTCTACAGTTATGTACAGTCAGTTGGAGTTGTGTGATGCAGATACAGCAGTTTGACAGAATGGGAGTTTATTGTGGTCTGTTTTTTCTCTTCAGCCCATATTCAGGCCAATCTGGAGGATGAGCTGGTGCAGGAAGCTCTCAGAACGGTGAGCGGACTCAGACGCTGAACACTGGCCAGATCATCCAGATCTGTTCATAACATTTCTGTCTGAGACTGAACACTAAATATGACTCGCCACTGAGCACTGATATAGTGTTCTTTTCCCTGCAGTTCAATACAAAGTTAAAGTTTCCGAAACTTCTATAGTTAAAATATTCCTGAAGCTTGTAAGTTTCATTATACTGAAAGCAGTATTTGTTTGTTTGTTTGTTCTCCTTTAGGGTGTGGATCTACGTCAGTACTCTAAGCAGGTGGAGATGGAGCTACAGCGCATCGAACAGGCCTCCATCAAAGACTGTATCCTCACTCCTCATCATCTGGATTCTGGTGTTGATTAATTATCTAGAACAGGGTTTTATTCACACACTCGGTCTAATCAATTATTGTTCCTTTAGTAACAGCTCATTCACAGGGACGTGTAGAGCGGACGCTCAGCATAAAGAGAACTTGGTTGATATAGTGAAGTTTTCATAAAGTAAGGAAATGTTTGTGTATGAGTTGGTAGCTCCAGGGGTTAAGGTTGTTGATCGAAAGATCAGGGTTCCAGCCCCAGCACTGCCAAGCTGACACTGTTGGTCCTTTGAGCAAGGCCCTCAAACCCCCCTGCTCCAGGGGCTCTGTATTACGGCTGACCCTGAGCTCTGACCCCAACCTCCAAGGATGGGTTATGTGAAGAAAGAATTTCACTGCAGTAATGCAGTAATGTATATGTGACAAATAAAGTTTACTTAACCTAACTTAGCTGAGATTTGTCCTTATTAACTTCAGGAGAGAGAATAAAGAGAGACTGTTGAGGGAACCACTGTTCACAGCTGTTATAATGTAAGTGAGCTGAAATGTCTTCTGGACGTTAAGTGTAATGGAAAATGGATAAAAATGGTCATAGTTGGGAAATTGCAGAGGTATAAGAGGAATAAGACACTTGACATGCTCTTATAGGAGAATAACTAACTCAGCCAAATAACATTAGGGAAAATGGGCGGGGCTAAAAACTTACTTGTAGCAGTTTTATTTATTAGTCAAAAATACAGGTGGAGAAAAAAGGTCAAATTTTTAGTCTAGAGCTATTTTATGTCACATATTTATTTATTGATGATGATAACAACAACTCCTTGACTAGAGTGTGTCCAGACATTAAGGAGAGTCAGAACATTGCCTCACTGCACAACCAGATCACCGCCTGTGACTCCATCCTGGAGGTGAGATCATACGATCCAGCGCTTTAATC
>JAUCMX010000013.1:24296805-24465705 GCA_033459395.1 Hemibagrus guttatus
GGTTGGAAAAGTGCCAGCTGGGGGGAGGGGGGAGGAGGGGAGCAACTCTTGCTCAGCAAGGTGAAAAGTTGTGTCTGAGGCATGATTTACACAGCTCAAAATGACAGATTTTATTCAGTTAAAAACTTAACTTAACGCTGCTTAGTTGGCCATGCAGCATAAATATCTTAAAGCAGTACAGTGAATATGATTATCATCTTTCATGACCAAACTCATTCTAAAAATGAAACTCATTCTAAGATATTAAAACTAATTATTTTAATTTGCTTATTTAATTATTTTAAGTTATCTATTTTAATCATTTGTGTCAAACTTAGTGCTGAGTTTAATGCAAAAAGCAAAGTTTTCTAATGCAGTAATGTGTGAGTGAACTGAGGTTTGTAACTGAGCTGTTAGGATGATGATGGCACATGGTCGCCCCTCCCCCGAACACACATCTAGTTCAGAGTCTTTTGCTCTCTGGGATTATCCCCTTCCCCAAACCTCACCTATACACCCTTATACCCTTATCCCCTTCCCCAAACCTCACCTATACACCCTTATACCCTTATCCCCTTCCCCAAACCTCACCTATACACCATATCACAGTAAACTGACCAACAGTTACAACAAAAATCTGGGATTGTGAAACACGAATGACTCCCAAACTCTATATACAGAAAATAAGTATAAAATTGCTGTTGTACTTACCGTCACTCAGCTGAAGTCTCTAACAAAAACTTCCCTGAATCAGATCTAACAAAAAAACAACACAAATATTTGAGTTAATTCTGTAGCTTAAAGTCATTTATGTATACAGTGTTTCAGTATGAGATGACAGTCTGACATGCAGTTCACTAGCTGGTTAGCTAACTCATGAGTGATTGGTATGGCTTTGGTCTGTTTCACTTATGATTACTTAATAATGATTTGCCTGTAAACAATGGCTATGTTATTATTCTTTTTATATTGTAATTGATAATTAGAAAACTGAGATGTGTGCATATGGAAAACTAGCTAATCAACTGACTAGCAAAAATACACAGCTAGCTGCATGATGCATCTTTATGCAAACCAATCTTAGTGTACACACAAGCTAAACAGAATAAATTAAACATTTTTGTGCCACTTAGTTGGTTAGTGATTTGACCCATATATATTTATATATATTTAAATAGAAATGTGATTTATAGCTCAGTAGTAACTCTGCCTAGTTAGATATCTAGGCTGCCTAACAATGCAGGTCAAATGTCTGAAACCCCGAATCGACTAAAAACAGTAAACATGCAAGAAATTAACAGTCAGTGTGCTCTTACCTGTGAAATTATTTCCTGGCTTGCTCTGCATGTGCTCCAAAACCTTTCTTCTGTACACCAACGTCCTGTGTCACATTGTGTTCAGCACATTGCAATATGCCGAAGTCACAGTTTGGTGCATACCTTGGTGTTACAGTCACGGTTCGGTGTTTATCTCAGGGTTACAGTTCGCTATGTACCTCAGTTATAAAGTCACGGTTAGGTATGTACCTCAGTTATAAAGTCATTGTTCGGTATGTACCTCAGTTATAAAGTCATTGTTCGGTATGTACCTCAGTTATAAAGTCATTGTTCGGTATGTACCTCAGTTATAAAGTCAGGGTTAGGTATGTACCTCAGTTATAAAGTGACGGTTCGGTATGTACCTCAGTTATAAAGTCAGGGTTAGGTATGTACCTCAGTTATAAAGTCACGGTTAGGTATGTACCTGAGTTATAAAGTCACGGTTAGATATGTACCTCAGTTATAAAGTCACGGTTAGATATGTACCTCAGTTATAAAGTCACGGTTTGGTATGTACCTCAGTTATAAAGTGACGGTTCGGTATGTACCTCAGTTATAAAGTCAGGGTTAGATATGTACCTCAGTTATAAAGTCACGGTTAGATATGTACCTCAGTTATAAAGTCACGTTTAGATATGTACCTCAGTTATAAAGTCACGGTTAGGTATGTAGCTCAGTTATAAAGTCACGGTTTGGTATGTACCTCAGTTATAAAGTTCAATTCGCTATGTAGTTCAGTTATAAAGTCAGGGTTCGGTATGTACCTCAGTTATAAAGTCACGGTTAGATATGTACCTCAGTTATAAAGTCACGGTTAGATATGTACCTCAGTTATAAAGTCACGTTTAGATATGTACCTCAGTTATAAAGTCACGGTTAGGTATGTAGTTCAGTTATAAAGTTCAATTCGCTATGTAGTTCAGTTATAAAGTCACGGTTTGGTATGTAGCTCAGTTATAAAGTCACGGTTTGGTATGTACCTCAGTTATAAAGTTCAATTCGCTATGTAGTTCAGTTATAAAGTCAGGGTTCGGTATGTACCTCAGTTATAAAGTCACGGTTAGATATGTACCTCAGTTATAAAGTCACGGTTAGGTATGTACCTCAGTTATAAAGTCACGGTTAGGTATGTAGTTCAGTTATAAAGTTCAATTCGCTATGTAGTTCAGTTATAAAGTCACGGTTAGGTATGTAGTTCAGTTATAAAGTCACGGTTAGGTATGTAGCTCAGTTATAAAGTCACGGTTCGGTATGTACCTCAGTTATAAAGTCAGGGTTCGGTATGTACCTCAATTATAAAGTCACGGTTAGATATGTACCTCTGTTATAAAGTCACGGCTAGGTATGTACCTGAGTTATAAAGTCACGGTTAGGTATGTACCTCAGTTATAAAGTCATGGTTAGGTATGTAGCTCAGTTATAAAGTCACGGTTTGGTATGTACCTCAGTTATAAAGTCACGGTTAGGTATGTACCTGAGTTATAAAGTCACGGTTAGGTATGTACCTGAGTTATAAAGTCAGGGTTAGATATGTACCTCAGTTATAAAGTCACGGTTAGATATATACCTCAGTTATAAAGTCACGGTTAGGTATGTACCTGAGTTATAAAGTCACGGTTAGGTATGTACCTGAGTTATAAAGTCACGGTTAGATATGTACCTCAGTTATAAAGTCACGGTTAGGTATGTACCTCAGTTATAAAGTCAGGGTTAGATATGTACCTCAGTTATAAAGTCACGGTTAGGTATGTAGCTCAGTTATAAAGTCACGGTTCGGTATGTACCTCAGTTATAAAGTCACGGTTTGGTATGTACCTCAGTTATAAAGTCACGGTTAGGTATGTACCTGAGTTATAAAGTCACGGTTAGGTATGTACCTGAGTTATAAAGTCAGGGTTAGATATGTACCTCAGTTATAAAGTCACGGTTAGATATATACCTCAGTTATAAAGTCACGGTTAGGTATGTACCTGAGTTATAAAGTCACGGTTAGGTATGTACCTGAGTTATAAAGTCACGGTTAGATATGTACCTCAGTTATAAAGTCACGGTTAGGTATGTACCTCAGTTATAAAGTCAGGGTTAGATATGTACCTCAGTTATAAAGTCAGGGTTAGATATGTACCTCAGTTATAAAGTCAGGGTTAGATATGTACCTCAGTTATAAAGTCACGGTTAGATATGTACCTCAGTTATAAAGTCAGGGTTAGATATGTACCTCAGTTATAAAGTCAGGGTTAGATATGTACCTCAGTTATAAAGTCACGGTTAGGTATGTAGTTCAGTTATAAAGTGACGGTTTGGTATGTACCTCAGTTATAAAGTCACGGTTAGATATGTACCTCAGTTATAAAGTCACGGTTAGGTATGTACCTCAGTTATAAAGTCACGGTTAGATATGTACCTCAGTTATAAAGTCACGGTTAGGTATGTACCTCAGTTATAAAGTCACGGTTTGGTATGTACCTCAGTTGTAAAGTGACGGTTCGGTATGTACCTCAGTTATAAAGTCAGGGTTAGATATGTACCTCAGTTATAAAGTCACGGTTAGATATGTACCTCAGTTATAAAGTCACGGTTAGATATGTACCTCAGTTATAAAGTCACGGTTAGATATGTACCTCAGTTATAAAGTCACGGTTAGATATGTACCTCAGTTATAAAGTCACGTTTAGGTATGTACCTCAGTTATAAAGTCACGGTTAGGTATGTAGTTCAGTTATAAAGTTCAATTCGCTATGTAGTTCAGTTATAAAGTCACGGTTTGGTATGTACCTCAGTTATAAAGTGAGGGTTTGGTATGTACCTGAGTTATAAAGTCACGGTTTGGTATGTACCTCAGTTATAAAGTGACGGTTTGGTATGTACCTGAGTTATAAAGTCACGGTTAGGTATGTACCTCAGTTATAAAGTCACGGTTAGGTATGTACCTCAGTTATAAAGTCACGGTTAGATATGTACCTCAGTTATAAAGTCACGGTTAGATATGTACCTCAGTTATAAAGTCACGTTTAGGTATGTACCTCAGTTATAAAGTCACGGTTAGGTATGTACCTGAGTTATAAAGTTCAATTCGCTATGTAGTTCAGTTATAAAGTCACGGTTAGGTATGTACCTCTGTTATAAAGTCACGGCTAGGTATGTACCTGAGTTATAAAGTCACGGTTCGGTATGTACCTCAGTTATAAAGTCACGGTTCGGTATGTACCTCAGTTATAAAGTCACGGTTCGGTATGTACCTCAGTTATAAAGTCACGGTTCGGTATGTACCTCAGTTATAAAGTCAGGGTTCGGTATGTACCTCAGTTATAAAGTCATGGTTTGGTATGTACCTGAGTTATAAAGTCACGGTTTGGTATGTACCTCAGTTATAAAGTCACGGCTAGGTATGTACCTGAGTTATAAAGTCACGGTTAGGTATGTACCTGAGTTATAAAGTCACGGTTAGGTATGTACCTCAGTTATAAAGTCACGGCTAGGTATGTACCTGAGTTATAAAGTCACGGTTAGGTATGTACCTC
Organism: Hemibagrus guttatus; assembly: GCA_033459395.1. NCBI lineage: Eukaryota > Metazoa > Chordata > Actinopteri > Siluriformes > Bagridae > Hemibagrus > Hemibagrus guttatus. Next base: position 24,301,625 of record JAUCMX010000013.1, read on the forward strand.
AGTTATAAAGTCACGGTTAGGTATGTACCTGAGTTATAAAGTCACGGTTTGGTATGTACCTCAGTTATAAAGTCACGGTTAGGTATGTACCTCAGTTATAAAGTCACGGTTAGGTATGTACCTGAGTTATAAAGTCACGGTTTGGTATGTACCTCAGTTATAAAGTCACGGTTAGGTATGTACCTGAGTTATAAAGTCACGGTTAGATATGTACCTCAGTTATAAAGTCACGGTTAGATATGTACCTCAGTTATAAAGTCACGGTTAGGTATGTAGTTCAGTTATAAAGTCAGGGTTCGGTATGTATCTTGGCGTTAACGTCACAGTACAGTATGTATCTCGGTGTTAAAGTCACGGTTCGTTATGTATCTCAGTTTTAACGTCACGGTGCAGTGAGCAGGACTGTAGTCCAGCTGCAGAACATCATTTAAAAGTGAGTTTTTTGGTGCAAAGTGTTATAAATTGTATAAATTAATAAAATAGTCATTAAATTATTAGACAGTGTATAAATTAATCTATATTTCTTTAAGCAGTTCAAATAAAGTCACTAAAATAAAATGCTGAGGTAACCCTCATCTATTAATTTTTAACGTAAATTTAAATTATTTATAATTGTATGTATTTATAATTGAATACATTGCTTTGTCAAAATTTTAATCATAAATGGGTTGCATAATTGTGACGTGGCACTATTAACACACACTTTCTGGGGGTTGAATATGCCAAGTATGTTCATATTAATATCTGTAAATGTCTAGCAAAAAATTGGTTATTTAATTTCTTATTATGCCTCTTACCACAACATAGCAGCACAGGATTATATGCTATAATAGTTTTGGGATAACTTGGGTGCTTTACCACATAATGCCTTTGGGGGCGCTAGAGAGCAAAAGTGTGTGAAAACCTGGGGTCCAAAACTCACTTTCCGAACAAAGTGAGGACCACTGTAAAAACTTCAGAATAGCATCTATATGGCCTTAGGAGGTGATTTCAATGAAAAATAAAGTGAGGACCAGAAAATGTCCTCACTTCCCAAAGCGGTCCTCACTCTGTGGGTTAAAAACTTACGCTGGTCCTCAGTATGTAGCAAGTACAAGAACACACACACACACACACACACACACACACACACACACACACTATCTACCTCTCACACACACAAACACGCTCATATTATTACCAAATGTGAATACATGTCAAATATATGACGTATGTAGTTGATCTCAATAAAATTATTACACTGATTATTATTGTGTGCTGGATATACCGTAAATACTAGCACTTAAACTATAATATACTACACAGCTGACATGAACCTGATCAGTTATGTACATTTTAACTGGACATGATGAATCTCTCTCTGTCTCTCTCTGTCTCTGTCTCTCTCTCTCTCTCTCCTCTCTCTGTCTCTCTCTCTCTTTCTCTCCTCTCTCTGTCTCTCTCCTCTCTCTGTCTCTCTCTCCTCTCTCTGTCTCTCTCTCTCCTCTCTCTCTCTCTCTCTCTCTCTCTGCAGAAGAACATTTCTACATATGTGTCAGACTGCTATGATAGCATTGCTGTGTTTCTCTGTATCCACATCATCCTCCGCTTCAAGAACATCACGGTTAAAAGGATCATCCCTGCTCTTGACAAGTAACAGACACACACACACACACGCACACACACGCACACACTCTATTACTGAGAGAGAGAGAGAGAAAGAGTGCAAGCAAGACATGCAGACAAAGACGAAGTCTAAACAGAAATAATATATAAATCATGTACATTTTGTATCTCGTGTGTGTGTGTGTGTGTGTGTGTCTGTAGGTACTGGGAGGCTGTGTTGGAGATGTTATGGCCGAGGTTTGAGCTCATTCTGGAGATGAACATCCAGAGCATCCGGGATACAGACCCTCAGAAACTCGGAGTGCTGGACACCAGACCACACTACGTATGGATGGACACACACACACACACACACACCTGATAATAGCACAGCCACTACTCTATTCGGTTTAGGTGTGTATGTGTGGTAAGCAGACATGTTTCAGGTGACTCGTGTGTGTGTGTGTGTGTGTGTGTGTGTGTGTGTGTGTGTGTAGATCACCCGGCGCTATGCTGAGTTCTCCTCTGCCATAGTGAGCATAAACCAGACGTTCCCTAATGAGAGAACCAACACCCTGCTGGGACAACTACAGGTACATGTACATTACACACACACACACACACACCAGAGATACAAAATGTACATTAATTACAAAACTTTATTACATGTGCATAAGTATTCACATCCCTGAATCTATAAAAGAAATTGAGCTCAAGTGTGACTGAACCTGTGTGTGTGTGTGTGTGTGTTTCAGATTGAAGTAGAGAACTTTGTGTTAAAGATGGCTGCTGAATTTCCCTCCAGACGAGATCAGCTCATCTTCCTCATCAACAATTATGACATGATGCTGGGGGTTCTTATGGTAAACACACACACACACACTCTGCATCATCAAACTCGGTGTTATGTAATTCGAAGTATTTATTAACAGTAATTCTACATAAAGGGTAATGTGTTTGCAATGTGTGTGCGTGCATGCGCGTGTGTGTGTTGCAGGAAAGAGCAGCTGATGATAGTAAAGAGGTGGAAGGATTTCAGCAGCTCCTCCTGGCCAGGACACAGGTACATAATTAATGCATAATTTTAGCATTATCATGCAACTGTGATAAACTTTTGCATATCTGACTGTAATTAGCCTGCATGCTGATAAGGTGTGTGTTTGTGTGTGTCAGGAGTTTATTGAGGAGATTCTGGCACCGCCGTTTGGTGGGATGGTCATGTTTGTGAAGGAGAGCGAGTCGCTGATGGAGAAAGGGCAGCTGGACAAGCTGAAGAACGATGAAGGTAAAGAGCTGAACCTATATTATCTCCTCTGATATTTAGTATTTGAGCACAACTTTCTGGATTAATTGTGTAATGAATTAGTCAATCTCCTAACATACACATGAGTAAGGCTGATGATCTCCTCATCATGGCACCTGTTAGTGGGTGGGATATATTCGGCAGCAAGTGAACATTTTGTCCTCAAAGTTGATGTGTTAGAAGCAGGAAAAATGGACAAGCGTAAGGATTTGAGCGAGTTTGACGAAGGGACAAATTGTGATGGCTAGACCACTGGATCAGAACATCTCCAAAACTGCAGCTCTTGTGGGGTGTTCCCGGTCTGCAGTGGTCAGTATCTATCAAAAGTGGTCCAAGGAAGGAATAGTGGTGACCCGGAGACAGGGTCATGGGTGGCCAAGGCCCACTGATGCACGTAGTGAGCAAAGGCTGGCCGTGTGGTCCGATCCAACAGACGAGCTACTGTTACTCAGATTGCTGAAGAAGTTAATGCTGGTTCTGATGGAAAGGTGTCAGAATACACAGTGCAGGACGGGCCAGGGCTGTTTTGGCAGCAAAAGGGAGACCAACACAATATTAAGCAGGTGGTCATAATGTTATTCCTGATCAGTGTATGCACTGTTTACTGAAAATAAAGCCAAATGTAAATTCCACAATTAATCAATCATAATTAGATTCATTTAAAATCAATCACTTATAAATAATTGTTATTGCTCTAAATATTTTTTAAAATTAACCAAACAGTTAAGCAGTGTATACGTATTTCAGTGCAAGGGTGGACATTTTTCCTTTCTTTCCTCCAGTCTTAAGAAAATGTTGGAATTAAACAGGCTTAACAGTCACTTTGGATACTCAAATAATAATACATGTGACTATATGTACTGTGAATACATTATAATTTATATACTTATTTATATATTATAATATTCTAACATAATTTCTCTTACAGTCCTAATCATTTCTATATGTTCTGCATTCATTAAATATATTATTTTAAAAAGTTTCAATAGTAAATCTGTGTTTATTATGTGTTATAATGTATATTATTGTGTGTGTGTGTGTGTGTGTGTGTGTGTGTCAGTTCGTATCACACAGCTGGTGCGTGGTTTCTCCAGCACGTGGAAGCAGTCAGTGGAAGCTCTGAGTCAGGACGTCATGCGCTCCTTCACCAACTTTAAAAATGGCACCAGCATCATCCAGGCATGCCTCTGTTTTCATCTCTCGGTCGAGTTTACAGCTTGCATATATAAATACAAAATTTAAATATTTAAAATGTGTGTGTGTGTGTGTGTGTGTGTGTGTGTGTGTGTGTGTGTGTCCAGGGAGCGCTGACACAGCTCATCCAGTACTACCACAGCTTCCATAAGATCCTGTCCCAGCCCACGTTCCGCAGCCTCGCCGTCCGCTCTGAGCTCATCAACCTGCACCATCTCATGGTGGAGGTGAAGAAACACAAACCGAACTTTTAATGCAGACTTTCTCAGAGCTGAGCGGATTAAACACCTCTCAGAGGTGGACAATTTCACTTCATTTTCATTCCTGTTTCTCATAACTGGTGTTCTGGAGAATATAAATAAGATTATTATACAGTATATGAACACAGCTACTGATGTGTACATGAACAGAGGAGGGACCACATTGTGAATATTTAATTTATCTTTGCATATCATATGCTGTTGTGACATCTGATGATTAATGCCTGATGTGTTTTACCAGATTATATTGGTATTTAATAACTGATTAAATAAAAACAGTCCTGAATAAAGGACTAAAGCTGTCACATATTTCTTTATTTGAGTGGAGACTACGAGCCAGGCCTTCTTGTCCAACATCAGTGCCTGACCTCACAAATGCGCTTATCTAAAATAAGAACAGTCAAAAATTCTCATAAACACACTCCTAAACCTTGTGGAAAGCCTTCCCAGAAGAGTTGAAGCTGTTATAGCTGCAAAGGGACAACTCCACATTACATTCATGTGCGTGTAAAGGCAGACGTCCCAGTTTTGGCCTGGCTCACACTCCACTCTAATTCATCCCAAAGGTGTTCTATGGGGTTGAGGTCAGGACTCTGTGAAGTTCCTCTACACCAAACTCACTCATCCATGTCTTTATGGACCTTGCTTTGGTCACTGGTGTGCAGTCATGTTGGAACAGGAAGGGGTCATCCCCAAACTGTTCCCACAAAGTTGGGAGCATGAAATTGTCCAAAATGTCTTGGTATGCTGAAGCATTAAGAGTTCCTTTCACTGGAACTAAGGGGCCGAGCCCAACCCCTGAACTCAATGATTTGGAGAGGTGTCCCAAAACTTTTGGCAATATAATGTATAAGTAAATTTTATTACTTTTAAAATATTTGTATACTTGTTTATTTGCAGAATGGTATCAAATGTTGATTTTGTTATACATGATGAGTCCCAGAAATGAGGATTGTTTCAATCATCAATAACACAGGAACTTCTGTGTATCTAAAGTAAAAATAAAAAGCAACTCTCCAGTGCTCTGTATCTTAACTGATGTAGTGCTGACCAATGAAAACGCAGGACAACAGCCAGGCCCGCTCTGATTGGATGACAGCCTCTGTCGCGCCACTGCTCTCTGCGTTACCTAGGCAACTCGCGCGCCCGCGAAACTCTGAGGGAGAGACGGAGAGCGTCACTATGATTTCTGAGGTAAGTTTTGTCTTCTTTAGCAAATTATTCACAGGAATTTTGATTATGTTTCTGAAATGTGTTGTTTTCACTCAGGAACAGTGAAAAGGAACCGGTTTGGTCAAGTGCAAACAGTAAAAAAAGAAAAAAAAAAAATTCTACGGTACAGTTCATCGCTATAATTTTAGTGAGTTAGCAATAGCGTGCTAATTCATCCTATGAATAACTTATGAACCTAGGCTGAGGTAAAAAATAAATAAATAAAAGTAATTCAAATGTATATTTTTCATATAATCAGTACCCTTTGTTTTATAATTATTCGGTGGCTCATCGAGTATGTTTATTCGGAGATAGCCAGCTAACATAAGCTAAGCTAGCGTGACAGAATTAGCTAGTCAGCAAACATTACAGGACTGTTTAGAAAAGTGGTTTCAGTGACTCCATGACTAAAGCAACTACATGCTACACTTTATTCATATATTTTTCCTGCGCACCCTGCTGCAAAATGGCGCTGGTAATCGGCAATACAGTTTACTGACTGAAATAAGGAAGTCATGTATATTAATCTTTGTCCACAAAACGGGAAAGTTCTTGAGGTTTATTTTATAAATTCCTTTGAAGAGAGATTTAGATAAGTTATTAGATTCTGCTGGAGGATTAAGTCTTTCTCCTAGTTCCTGTAAAACTCTTAGGATTTTATTGCTGTCTGTTAAACCTACCAAACAGTACCAAAACATTAATTACAAGAAGTTATAGAATTATAGTACACATATAGACCCTTTTTCTGTTAGTGAACATTGTGACGTTTTTGTGGGTGGAGCTTAGGTGGGGGCAGAAATATTTCCCTGATCACTTTACAAGCAGTAGTTATCAAGTTTTGTTAGTTTGTTTTTAAACAATGACTGGTCAAAATCCAAATTTATCTGTTAGGTCACTTACTGTCCAGGACTGCGAATGCTATTTGAAAAAGTTAACTTGAACGAATGGAACCAGATTGGCCAACCCGTACACGCTCACTCAATGGAATGACGATGTGACAGGATGACCTCCGGTTGAGTGACCGGACATCTACACCTATCTGATAGAAAAACCAGGTACTTCTGGCAACTGTAGAAAGGGAGATGACACCAAACAGTTTCCTTTGTCTAGTCTCTGGTCTTTAGCTATCAGTTAGCTAACTTACGTGGTAAAAAGTTAGCGTTACATTAGAACACTTGTTCCCCAGTTTCTGATTAGGTGTGCATGTGTAATAATTATTTAGACACGTAACCAAACCATAAACTAAGATGGAAAACAATAGTTTCTTTAACCTTATCTGATATGAAGTGTGTGCTGCAAACGCTAGCATTTTTGATGATTGTTTCTGTCCACTCGTTTTATTGCCTTTAACTACAGCTGTCGTTTTTTTTTTTTTTTGTCTGGCAGTGACAGTAGGTATAGACCCTTTTTATGCTCACGTCATGATTGTCACAGTGCTAGCTGGAGGCAGAACAAAGGGGAAACACCATCTCTCAGGGAAAAAGGTAGGTATACATCTAGACTCTTCTCTGTTCTGGCACCGAGGCGGTGGAACGAACTTCCCCTAGGTATCCGTACGGCCGAGTCTCTGACCGTCTTCAAACGGCAACTGAAGACTTACCTCTTCATGAAGTACTTACACTAGCTCTTATTTTTCCCAGTTTATGTATTATGCTACAAAGTTTAAAAAAACAAAACAAAAAAACAACTCAGTGTTTAGGTTAATGCTATCCCAAGTTTGTGTCCTATTGAACCAGTGTTAATGTATTCAGTGACTGAGCGTCTGCCAAATGCCAGAAAATGTAAATGTAAACTGGAGGTGGCCAAATACAAACCAGTACAGAGTCGGCTACATGAGGAACACAAATGTCATTTTGTTGTGTTGTGTGGCATAATCGACGGAGTATTGACTCCAATTTGAAGTTTTATCGCATACTTGCTGCCACTGCAGGACAAAAAACTCACAACAGCTGTGGTTAAAGGCAATAAAACGAGCAGACTGGACAGAAACAATCATCAAAAATGCTCGCGTTTGCAGAGCACACTTCATATCAGATAAGGTTAAAGAAACTATTGTTTTTAATTTTGGTTTATGGTTTGGTTTCATGTCTAAATACTTAATCAGGTTTTATTCTGATTTCTGTGACTGTGAGTCTAAGTGCAAATTTAAAAAAAAAAAAAGGATGAGCATGGTTATATTCTGTAAAATGTGTACTGTAAAATTTTATCACTGATTTTATGCACCTTGGATTCCACTTAATTATTTAAAGCAGTAAGATGCATCTGTATTCAGAAGGTACTTCCTGATCTGTTCTTTTTTCTTACCCAGTTGTTTTCTGTTAATGGTTAATTAATATCACCAAAGAGCTACGTGAGTTCCTTGCTCTGCAATGCAAACCAGATCCTCCTCAGTTTCTGTTTTATTTAATTATTTAATTGCCTTTTTTCTGTTTGTCTTGAGTCTGTTTTGGTTCAGAGTGCAAGGTGTGAACTTCCTGTTACTAAGGCCATGTTCACACTAATACGTTTTCGTTTAAAAACACATTTTTCTATCCATTTTGGCCTTCCAATAGATTCAGAAACAGCTTCTATTCCACAGCAATAACCACACTCAATAAAACCAAAACATAACCTGCTGCTAGTGCAATAAGGGATTGTGCAATTTGAAGGATGACTGAATGTATGGTTGTGTGATTTTTCTAATCTTATTTTATGTGAACGCTATTTTTTATGCTCTGCTCCTTTTTTAGTTTTAGTTTCAGTACAGTGAGTGATGCACTGACTGGGTAGCATTTTTTATTTCATTGTACATGTTACAATGACAATAAAGATATTCTATTCTATTCTTCCACACTGAGACGGCGTTTTTAGCCAATGATAACGTGTCTTTTTGGAAACGCTCTCCAAAGCGGATAAATGTGAAAACGTCGTTTTCATGTCGCAGTGTGGACTTTTGAATAGGATGACGCATTTTTAGTTGCATTTGACACATTTTTTGACCAATTCAGCATACCATTCTGTCTACATTCTCGCTCACTTTTGCAACTTTATACTCCTGTGTTACTCGCAGCAACAACTCCACCTCACCTCACTGTTAAAATAATTGTTTGGACACCAGTACGACAATGTTAAGACAGAAATCATTTTTAATAGTTTAACAGTTTTGTTTTAACTATTATTGACTCAACCAGTACTAGTTTTATGTGCTCTTTCTGTACTCTCTCAAATGTAAATATTTCTCATGTCTTGCTGCGCAGAAACAGCTCATTAGCAGAAAACATGCTTCAGCTGTGCATTTTTGACCTGTGCACATTATTCCTTTTCCAGCCATTACTCGGTAAAGAAAAAATGATTCATTCAGTTGGAAGAGCATGGGATTTTGTTCAGGTTGGCAGAGATATCGTGTTATCACATGAACTCTGCAACACGTATGTTGTTCATAATGAGGATGAGAGTCTCCTTTATGTAACATAAAGCAGCAGTTCAGTGATCTTTGGAGACAGATTTGGGATTTTCTTACTGCGGAGGTCAAAACAACAAGGGACGCATTTCATGTGGGAAACTCAACAGACTGAACTTTACAGGTCAGTAACATTATTTACATTGCATGTTGTTACTGTAATTTGAGTGTATGTGTGTGTATATTTGCATACTGAGCCACTACAATGTTAGTAGTCACCCTACGACTGTTAAAGTAATATTATTTAGTATTTGATTTACAATGCTGTTGATTTCTGGAATGTAATTGGTCAGATGGTGTTGATTTCATTTTTTCTGGACAGCACCTGATGGTCATGTAGCTGCAAATCACAGATTTATATTAAGACACTCGTTTCAATACATTATCATTTCTATAGAAACGGTTTATTCACAGGGACTTGTAGGCCAAAATTTTCTGATATTTTCAGGACAGAGGATTTTACTCTTCGGGTTCTTGATAACATGACAAGCTGCTTTTTTGTTTAAATTTTTTCATGGACGTTCCTCAATAAACAGATTAAACGTACACATTAATCAGTAATACATAAGTCACTTGAGGTGTGCTGTTATAAGAAAATAATTAAGATGGTAAATCAGTAACTCCATCAGACCATACTTTTACTTAGTATTTTACTATAACAACTTTTTATATTCATTTATAAATAGGAAAATACATAGAAACTCCTTAAACAGATTTTTAAAAGGGTAAAGAAATGTTTGTTGTAAATATGAATGGAGTTTAAATCTTAATAATCTCATAAATTCTTATCTCCTTTAATAATCTTAATTAATACATAGACACCATAAGGACTCATTGTCTGTTTCCTGAATAAATTCTATATATGTATATATGTATATATATGTATATGTGTATATATATATATATATATATGTGTGTATGTATGTGTGTGTGTGTGTGTGTGTGTATATGTGTATATATATATATATATATATATATATATATATATATATATATATATATATATATATATATATATATATATATATGTATGTGTATGTATATATGTGTATATATATATGTATGTGTATGTATATATGTGTATATATATATGTATGTGTATGTATATATGTGTATATATATATGTATGTGTATGTATATATATATATATATATATATATATATATATATATATATATATATATATATATATAAATATCAGTGACCTAGCACTGTGAAATGTGACTCATGGTTTTCCCCTATGCTTACATAAAGGAATGTTCATAAGTACACTTTTCTGTTTAATCCTACAGATCTGGCCTTTCTTTGTACTTTACTGAGCTCTCTCTGTCACTGTGTGTTTGTGTTTCAGATTATCAGAATTATGAGCTATGTAATTCATCTGTGTTTCCTGCTTCCAGCCAGCCTGCAGGATCTGAACTCTTAGGGATAATTCTAACCCTACTGTTTGGGTTTTCAGTCTCTGTTCTTATACACATCTTCTGTATGTGTGTGTTCTGTTCCAGAAATTAAGGTAAGAAATGTAACCCAATTCATAATTATGTAAATCCACTTTCCCTTATTTACCATTACTTCTGTTACATGGCAGAGTTACCTTTCATGTGCACATGTCTTGTGTGTGTGTGTGTGTGTGTGTGTGTGTGTGTGTGTGTGTGTGTGTGTTATGAATGAATTCAGTAGGTCAACTATAGCATTAAATTGTATGTGGTCTGAATTTTCTTTCTTTTCAGACAAGTGTGTTAGCAGTGACTAAAATGAGTGACTCCTTATTAATCCTATTTTACAGGACTGAAGCTTTACTAATGAGAAAGTCTGCTCTATTAAACTAAAGCATTATTAGTTAAACACCACATTACACAATAAACAGTTCTTTGCTGTTTGTGTGTTTCTCTATGCAGGAAGTCAGTCTGCAACACGCTTCTGATTTGACCTATGTGATCTACACATTGATGGTCTAGGAAATTATTAAAATCAGCAGAGGACCTGCCATTACCTGGTCTTGGTCTCACCACATTTTTTCAGATTTCATTATTTTTATGTAGACGTGTCAAAATTATTCTAAAAGCTGTTTTAGTTTTTCATTTAAAGAGCATTTAAAAAGGCCATTTCAGATTTCTGAGAAAAGGCCTGACCTGATTTATACGTTATAAGCTGTGTGCTATATATTTTACATGTATGTAACATGCAAAGCTGAATTAGTTGAAGTCCCAGGAGCCACAGGGATTCTGTCTGTTAATTAATTGTAAACTTTAACTGTTAATTTTACTAATAATTACTTCAAGCCAGCCTCATACAGCTAGCTTGTTGTTTACATAGTTCTTCTGCTCCAGATAAACACTTCTAACAGCTGTTTTTAAAAACAGAAACTAAAAAAATAATGAATTTGTATGTACCTTCTAATAAAGACACCAGTGATGACAGGATCAAGAAGAGTCAAGTCAAGAAGCTTTTATTGTCATTCCAACCACATATAGCTGACGCAGTACATAGTGAAATGAGATAACGTTTCTCCAGGACCGTGGTGCTACATTAAAACAACACACAACATGTAATTACAAAAACCGAAACAACAACACAGAGCTAGGACAGAAGTTTGTTCTAGCTACATAAAGTGCAAAGTGTGCAAACAGGTGCAATGATGTAATACCATGTAGCTAAAACCAGGCCTGTTTTTTAAACAACAATTTGTGAGGAATCAGAATCAACTTTATTGCCAAGTACTGTGGGTTTTACACGTACAAGGAATTTGCCTCGTGTAACAATTCTCCCAACTGTGCTCCCCTCCTCCCACCAGAGGGAGGCCTCGTCTGAATGCTGAACTGCTTCCAGTTCACTTCCTGGTGTTATAGGCATAAATACCGAACTCATGTTGCACTCGGTGCGAAGTTTGTTTGCGGCCTACCATGAACAAATTGCGGCCCTCCTAAGCCCGCCAATGCCATCTTATACAGGCACCCTGAGCTCTTCCCGTAGACCGACCAAAGACCCCCAAAATAGCTCTGCCCAAAAAGTTTGATGGCTCTGCGGACCAGTGTTGTGGATTTCTTTGCACTTTGCACGTCAACCCGAGACCTACAAGGAAGATGCTTCTAAGTGTGCGCTAATGCTAATGCTGCTAAATTCCAAGGCTCTAGATTGGGTCTCCATTGTATGGGATAGTCCTGAGCAGATTAGGAGCTCTTACAGTTACTTCACACAGCTCATATGTGATGTTTCTGAATGTCCAGCGGGGGGACAGGGTGTGTAAGCTCAAGAGTTTTTAGACTCTAGCTGCTCAAAGTGGCTGGAGTGATGTAGTGCTATCTTCTGAGAGGGTTTAAACCCGGCTCTACAGGCTGAAATGGCCTGCAAAGACCAGGACATTCCACTATCCAAGTACAACATTTTAACTATCCGACTGGACAATCTCATATGGTTGATGCGACGTCAACGCTCACTAGTTTCACTAGTGAAACACATCTCAGCACTTCTAGACTCAGGATCCACAGTCAACCTAATACATCGAGAACTGTTGGAGGATCTTCAGCTGCTCCTCACCTGCCAACTGCATTATCTGAGCTCTGTGGCTAAAGGCCCATGACCCTGTGATCTCATGGGAAAATAAGGAACTGTGCAAATGGTCCCCAAGCTGCCAAAGACACTGCATGTACAGCAACATCAGTTTACCATGTCAGTCCACCTTGGTGGAGAGCTCTGAACCCACAGCTACCATCTGGGTATCCAAGGGCTAGGTCCAACCTGGCGGCGTGGCAATAGCATGCAATGGCTACTCCGGATTTAAAATGGTGCCATTTGTGTGTTTTAGCCCAAATATCAAAGTGCATGGAAACCAAAGACAACAGTGTTCTTTTATACGACTGCCAGATGCTACTACAGTACAGAAATCGTGCAATTAGCAACTTGCATGATGATGTACTTGAAAAACTTTGCAACTTTGGCTTGCTGCGAAGACCAGGCCTTCAGTCCTCTGCATTGCCTGATGCCAGTGGCCGGGAGAGAGGACGTCGCAAGTGGTGCTTGAGGAAACAGAAGCGTGGAAAGTGGGCGGGTGTCTGTGCTAGGCTAAAACCCTAGCTGGCTGGCTCTCCTGTCCATTATTCTGTCCAATGTTTGCTCACTGGACAATAAACTGGACTACATCTGACTCCAGTGAACCACACAGTGAGAGTTCAGAGACTGTTGCGTCTTTGTTTTCATGGAGACATGGTTCAGTGACAGAGACACCGCCATTCAGCTAGCTGGGCTCACCTCGTTTCGTGCCAACAGAAATTCAGCTCTGAATCAGAATCAGAATCAGAAAAGTTTTTTATTGCCAGGTACAGCAAAGGGTTCGCGAAGAGCACTTTACAGTACTAGGAATTTGTCTTGGTGTCAGGTGCAAAACATATAAACAGATAAAATTTTAAAATAATAAAATAAACTATAATAAATTAAATAAAGTTGCGATTTACAATGTAAGTGTAAGTGAAATTGAAGGAGACTGTCCAAACATATATACAGATAACATATGTACACAAATGAGAATGATAATAAATATGTACACAGAAGTTTGAAGTTGAGTGAGAGTGACTGACCAAATAAGTATATCCTGTATGTACAATCGATAATGAAATAAATATTATGTACAGAAGATGAGTTGCAAAAAATGTAGTGCAATTTAGAATGTGAAAGTGTCATGGTTGTCTGTAAGTTCTGGGGGGGTCATCTGGGGGTAAGTGGGGCACTGTTCAGCAGGCTGACTGCAGTGGGGAAGAAACTGTTTTTGTGGCGTGAGGTCCTGGTCTTGATGGACCGAAGCCTCTTTCCAGAGGGGAGGGACCGAAAGAGTTCATTACCGGGATGAGAGGGGTCAGCTGCGATCTTGGCTGCACGTCTCCGGGACCTGGAGAAGTACAGCTCTTGGAGAGATGGGAGACTGCAGCTAATCACCTTCTCAGCTGAGTGGATGACACGCTGCAGTTTGGCCTTGTCCCTGGCTGTAGCTGCAGCAAACCAGACTGTGATGGAGGATGTGAGGACAGATTCAATGATGGCAGTGTAGAAGTTAACCAGCATCTTTACAGGTAGGAGAAACTTCTTCAGTTGCCGCAGGAAATACATCCTCTGCTGAGCCTTCTTGGTGAGGGAGCTGATGTTCTGCGCCCACTTGAGCTCCTTGGTGATGGTGGTGCCTAGGAAACAGAAGGACTCAGCAGATGACACTGGGGAGTCACAGAGGATGACAGGGGGGCGGGGGTTGGGTCCTTCCTGAAGTCCACTGTCATCTCCACTGTCTTTAGGGAGTTGAGCTCCAGGTTGTTCGTGCTGCACCATGACACCAGACGATCAATCTCACCCCTGTAGGCCGACTCGTTCCCATCAGAGATGAGGCCGATGAGGGTGGTGTCATCAGCAAACTTCAGAAGTTTGACAGACTGGTGACCAGATGTGCAGCCGTTGGTGTAAAGGGAGAATAGCAGAGGAGAAAGGACACAGCCTTGGGGGGATCCAGTGCTGATGTGCTGGAGGTCAGAGACATGCGTTCCCAGCCTCACGAACTGCCGTCTGTCTGTCAGGAAGTCCGTGATCCAACTGCACATGGAGTCAGGCACATTCAGCTGGAAGAGCTTGTCTCTGAGCAGGGCGGGGATGATCGTATTGAAAGCAGAACTAAAGTCCACAAACAGTATCCTGGCATAGGATCCTGGGGAATCTAGATGCTGAAGGATGAAGTGGAGGGCCATGTTCACAGCATCATCTACAGATCTGTTGGCTCTGTAGGCGAACTGTAGGGGATCCAGGAGAGGGTCTGTGATGTCCTTGAGGTAGGACAACACGAGGTGCTCAAAAGACTTCATGACCACAGAAGTCAGAGCGACGGGTCTGTAGTCATTAAGTCCTGTTATCTTTGTCTTTTTGGGGACTGGGACAATGGCTGAGGTCTTGAAGCAGGCTGGCACGTGGCAGGTCTCCAGTGAGGTGTTAAAAATGTCTGTGAACACTGGGGACAGCTGATTGGCACAGTGCTTCAGGAGGGAGGGGGCGACAGAGTCCGGGCCTGTAGCTTTGCGGGTGTTCAGACGTTTGAACAGTCTATTCACCTCTTCCTCTTTGATGGTGAGAGGTGTCAGGGGTGGAGGGTGGGGTGTTGCTGAGGTGTGGAGCTGTGTGGGTGATAGCTGATGGGGGGAAGATTGGGGGGGTCAGGACTGTTCCATTGTCTTTCAAAGCGGCAGTAGTACTCATTCAGGCTGTTGGCCAGTCGCAGGTCGTTTACAGAGTGGGGGGCTCTAGGCTTGTAGTTGGTGATCGCTTTAAGCCCTTTCCAGACAGAGGCAGAGTCGTTGGTTTGGAATTGTTGTTGCATTCTCTCACCATGCTCTGTTTTAGCTTTTCTCACCTCCTCGCTAAATCTATACTTAGCCTCCTTGTATTTTCCTCTGTCTCCACTTCTGAATGCGGCCTCTTTCTCTGACCTGAGCCGTCTGAGTTTGGCTGTGAACCAGGGTTTGTCATTGTTATAACTCACCCTGGTGCATGTTGGAATGATGCTGTCCTCGCAGAAGTAAATGTAGGACGACACAGTGTCTGTGTACTCATCCAGACTGTTGGTGGTAGGCCTAAAAACATCCCAGTCTGTACAGTCCAAACACCCCTGAAGTTCCCCCACAGCCTCACTGGTCCACTTCTTTGATGTCCTCACAACAGGTTTGCAGAGTTTTAATTTCTGCCTGTATGCAGGAATCAAATGCACCATGATGTGGTCAGACTGGCCCAGTGCGGCACGAGGGACCGCACGATAAGCACCGCTGATGGTGGTGTAGCAATGGTCCAGTACGTTCCCCTCTCTGGTCGGGCACTTAATAAACTGTTTATATTTGGGCAGTTCGTGTGAGAGATTACCTTTATTAAAGTCTCCTAGGACAATAACCAAGGCATCCGGGTTTGTTCGTTCCACACTCTGTATCTCGTCAGCCAGCGCGCGCTGCGCTTCGCGCACATTACCTTGTGGCGGAATGTAAACACCGACGAGAATGAACGAGGAGAACTCACGGGGAGAGTAGAAGGGCTTGCAGTTAATGATGAAGGCCTCCAGGTCCGGGGAACAGAGTTGAGACAGTACTTTCACATCATTACACCAACTGTTGTTAGTATAAAAACAGATTCCACCACCTTTTGTTTTGCCGGAGAGCTCTGTGTGTCTATCCGCTCTATAAAGATTAAATCCGCCCAGCTGAAGCGCAGAGTCCAGTATAGCATCACACAGCCACGTTTCCGTGAAGCACAAAACACAAGACGTAGGAAAGTCTCTGTTTTTGTTCATCTGCAGGGTCAGCTCGTCCATTTTGTTGCAAAGTGAGAGCACATTAGAGAGGAATATCCCAGGGAGCGGTGTGCGTAATCCGCGCCGGCGGAGCCGCACAAGCACACCTGAGCGTTTCCCTCTTCTGCGGGACTTCACTTTGTTACGTGCCTCTTTGATTAAAATCGCCAGTAAATCCGCGGTGGAAGCCAGAAAACTCGGAAATAAGTCCACTGGGGTAGTAGCTCTGATGTTCATGAGCTCTTCCCTGGAATAGGAGCTACCAGAACTGTGACACAAGACTGAATAGGAACACAGAATAAGGAAAAATAGAGCGCACCGAAACACCGTGGCTGCCGTCTGCGGCGCCATCTTGCATCTGAAGAGCATAGGTGGCTCCTGCTGGCCAAGTTTTAACCTGTTTCAGAACCGGTTTAGAGCGTCTGATGATCGGTCTGAATGCTGAAATGAAAGCAGTGGTGCGGTAAGACCCAGGGCGGCGGTGTGTGTGTTTACATCAACACGGAATGGTGCAAGAACTCTGCTTGTTTCTAGCTGTTCATCGCTAGTTGAGGTTGACTGTTAGTTGCAGACCATTTTATTTACCCCTAGAATTCACCACTGCTTTCATTTCAGCATTCAGACCGATCATCAGACGCTCTAAACCGGTTCTGAAACAGGTTAAAACTTGGCCAGCAGGAGCCACCTATGCTCTTCAGGACTGTTTTGAGTGTACTGACTGGCATATCTTCAGGGAGGCTGCAACCAACAGTGACTTTATCAACTTGGAGGAGTACACGGCATCAGCGACCAGTTACCTCAGCAAGTGCATCGATGACATGACCATCTCCAAGACCATCACCACATGCTCCAGCCATGGATAACTGCAAAATTGCATGCTCTGCTGAAGTCTAGAGACTCGAGCAGGGGACAAGATGGCCTTAAAAACAGCAAGGGCCAAACTGTCCCAAGCCATCAAAGAGGCAAAGAGCACACATACCCAGAGAATCCACGGCCTCTTTCAGGACAGCGGAGACTCCTGGCACATGTGGCAGGGCATACAGGCGATCACAAACTACAAGACCACATCACCTGTCTGTGATAGTGATGCCTCCTTCCAATATGTGCTGAATGACTTCTACGCTTGGTTCGAGGTACAGAACAACGTAGCGGTGTGGAAGATCATCCCTACTTCCAACGACCAGGTGCTCTGTCTATCCATGGCTGATGTGACAAGAACTCTATGCAGAGTTAACCCATGGATGTCTGCTGGACCAGACAACATTCCTGACAGAGTGTTCAGGGAATGGGCAGAACAGCTAGCTGATGTCTTCACTGACATCTTCAACATTTCCCTGAGCAGCGCCGTTGTCCCTACATGCTTGAAGACAACAACCATTGTCCCCATGTTGAAGAAATCTACGGTTTCCTGCTTCAATGATTACCGTCCCGTCTCACTCACACTCATCATGATGAAATGCTTCAAGAGGCTCGTCATGAGGCACATCAAGTCCCAGCTACCACCCTCACTGGACCCCTTGCAGTTTGCATATTGTCCCAACCACTCCACAGATGACACCATCACCACAACCCTCCATCTAGCCATCACCCACCAAGGACACATACGTATGAATGCTGTTCATTGACTTCAGTTTAGCATTTAATTCAATCCTCCCTCAGCACCTGAACAAGAAACTGAGCCTGCTGGGCCTGAATAACTCCCTCTGCAACTGGATCCTGAACTTCCTGACTGGGAGACCTCAGTCAGTCCAGATTGGGAACAGCATCTCCAACACCGCCACACTGAGCACTGGGACCCCTCAAAAACCTGTCTCTGAATGTTGACTAAACTAAGAGATGGTTGTTGACTTTAGGAGAGCACATAGTGGCCATTCTCCGTTGTACATCGACGGGTCCTCTGGAGCTCGTCAAGAGCACCAAATTCCTTGGTGTTCATCAGAACTTCACCTGGTCACTCAACACCAGCTCCATCACCAAGAAAGCCCAGCAGCGCCTCTACTTCCTGTGGAGGCTGAGGAAAGGCCATCTCCCTCCCCCCATTCTGACCGTGTTCTACAAGGGACCATTGAGAGCGTCCTGAGCAGCTGCATCACTGCCTGGTTTGGGAATTGCTCCGTCTCGGATTGCAAGACCCTGCAGTGGATAGTGAGGACAACTGAGAAGACCATTGGAGTACTCCCCTCTATCACATACATTTGCACCATATGCTGCGTCCGCAAAGCCAACAGCATTATGGATGATCCCACACACTCTTCACCCTCCTGCCGTCTGGAAATAGGTACCAAAGCATTCAGGCCCTCACAACCAGACTGTTGAACAGTTTCTTTCCTCAACATCCAGAACTGAAACTATATCAACTCTTTCTCTCCCACACACACACACACATTCACCTGTGTTTATAGTGTGTCACTCTATAAATGTTTGCATTTTATTTCCACTAGTTTAACTGCTCTTACTGCCATTTTTGCACTCTTCATATTGTCACCTGCTGCTATATATATTTACAAACATATACAGTGGTGTGAAAAAGTGTTGGCCCCCTTCCTGATTTCTTATTTTTTTGCATGTTTGTCACACTTAATGTTTCAGATAATCAAACACATTTAAATATTAGTCAAAGATAACACAAGTAAACACATCATGCAGTTTTTAAATCTTCTTCTTCTTTCGGCTTTTCCCTTCAGGGGTCGCCACAGCGAATCATCTCTCTCCACCTATCCCTATCTTCTGCATCCTCAACCCTTGCACCCACTAGCTTCATATCCTCATTTATTACATCCATATACCTCCTCTTTGTCCTTCCTCTTTGCCTCCTGCCTGGCAGCCCCATGTCCAACATTCTCCTACCAATATACTCACTGTCCCTCCTCTGAACATGTCCAAACCATCTTAATCTGACCTCCCTAACTTTGTCCCCCAAACGTCCAACATGAGCTGTCCCTCTGATGTACTCATTCCTAATCCTGTCCAATCTTGTCACTCCCAAAGAGAACCTCAACATCTTCAGCTCTGCTACCTCTAGCTCTGACTCCTGTCTCTTCCTCAGTGACACTGTCTCTAAACCATACAGCATGGCCGGTCTCACCACTGTCCTGTACACCTTCCCCTTGATTCTCGCTGATATTTTCTGATCACACAGAACTCCCGACACCTTTCTCCACCCATTCCAACCTGCCTGCACTCGCTTCTTTACCTCTTTCCCACACTCTCCATTACTCTGGACTGTTGACCCCAAGTACTTAAACTCCTGTACCTTCTTCACCTCTTCACCCTGTAACCTTACTGTTCCACTTCCCTCCCTTTCATTCACACACATGTACTCAGTCTTACTACGACTGACCTTCATTCCTCTTCTCTCCAGCGCAAACCTCCACCTCTCCAGGTTTTCCTCCACCTGCTCCCTGCTCTCACTACAGATCACAATGTCATCTGCAAACATCATTGTCCAAGGAGACTCCTGTCTGACCTCCTCTGACAACTGGTCCATCACTATAGCAAACAGGAAGGGGCTCAGAGCCGATCCCTGATGCAGTCCCACCTCCACATTGAACTCCTCTGTCTGACCTACAGCACACCTCACCACTGTTCTGCTCCTCTCATACATGTCCTGCACCACTCTGACATACTTCTCCGCTACTCCTGACTTCCTCATACAGTACCACAGCTCTTCTCTTGGCACCCTGTCATACGCTTTCTCCAAGTCTACAAACACACAGTGCAACTCCTTCTGACCATCCCTATACTTCTCCATCAAAATCCTCAGAGCAAAAATTGCATCCGTTGTGCTCTTTCTGGGCATGAAGCCATACTGCTGCTCACAAATTTCCACTACCTTCCTTAACCTAGCTTCCACTACTCTTTCCCATACCTTCATTGTATGGCTCATCAACTTTATCCCCCTATAGTTACTGCAACTCTGCACGTCACCCTTATTCTTAAAGATCGGCACTAACACACTTCTTCTCCATTCCTCAGGCATCCTCTCACTCTCTAAAACCCTGTTGAACAAATTAGCTAAAAATTCCACTGCTGCCTCTCCCAGACACTTCCAGACCTCCACCGGAATGTCATCAGGACCAACTGCCTTCCCACTTTTCATCCTCTTCAAAGCCTTCCTGACTTCATCCTTTCTAATCTTATCTACTTTCTGTTCCACAGAGTTCACCCCTTCTACTCTTTTTTCCCTCTCATTTTCCTCATTCATCAGCTCCTCAAAGTATTCCTTCCATCTCCTCTGTACACTCTCCTCACTTGTGAGCACCCTTCCATCTCTATCCTTAATAACTCTAACTTGCTGCATATCCTTCCCATCTCGATCCCTCTGCCTAGCTAACCTGTACAAGTCCTTCTCTCCTTCTCTAGTGTCTAACCTAGTGTACAACTCTTCATATGCCTTCTGCTTGGCCTTAGACACCTCCCTCTTCACTCTGCGCTGTAACTCCTTGTATTCCTGTCTATTCTCTTCAGTCCTGTCCATGTCCCACTTCTTCTTGGCTAACCTCTTCCTCTGGATACTATCCTGAACTTCCTCATTCCACCACCAAGTCTCCTTATCTTCTTTCCTCCTTCCAGATGACACACCCAGCACCTTTCTCCCTGTCTCCCTGATCACTTCTGCTGTAGTTTCCCAGTCATCTGGCAGCACTACCTGACCACCCAGAGCCTGCCTCAACTTCTGTCTAAATTCCTCACAACATTCCTCCTTTTTCAGCTTCCACCACTTGGTTTTCTTCTCTATCTTTGACCTCTTCGTCTTACAGACCATCAAAGTCATCCTACACACCACCATCCTATGCTGTCTGGCTACACTCTCTCCCACTACCACTTTACAGTCACTAATCTCTTTCAGATTGCCTCTTCTACATAGGATGTAGTCTACCTGTGTTCTCCTACCTCCACTCTTGTAAGTCACTCTATGCTCCTCCCTCTTCTGAAAATAAGTGTTAACCACACCCATGTCCATCCTCTTAGCAAAGTCCACTACCATCTGTCCTTCAAGGTTCCTTTCCTTAACTCCAAACTTGCCCATCACCTCCTCATCACCTGTGTTCCCCTCGCCAACATGTCCATTAAAATCCGCTCCTATCACTACTCTCTCACCCGTGGGAATACTCTCCATCACCTCATCTAATTCACTCCAGAATCTATCATGCAGTTTTTAAATGAAGGTTTTTATTATTAAGGGAAAACAAAATCCAAAACTACATGGCCCTGTGTGAAAGTATTTGCCCCTAAGCCTAATAACTGGTTGATCCACCCTTAGCAGCAACAACTGCAATCAAGCGTTTTCCATAACTTGCAATGAGACTGTTACAGCGCTGTGGAGGAATTTTGGCCCACTCATCTTTGCAGAATTGTTGGAATTCAGCCACATTGGAGGGTTTTCGAGCATGAACCCCCTTTTTAAGGTCATGCCACAGCATCTCAATCGGACTGAGGTCAGGACTTTGACTAGGCCACTCCAAAGTCTTCATTTTGTTTTTCTTCAGCCTTTCAGAGGTGGACTTGCTGCTGTGTTTTGGATCATTGTCCTGCTGCAGAACCCAAGTTCGCTTCAGCTTGAGGTCACAAACAGAGGGCCGGACATTCTCCTTCAGGATTTTTTGGTAGACAGCAGAATTCATTGTTCCATTTATAACAGCAAGTCTTCCAGGTCCTGAAGCAGCAAAACAGCCCCAGACCATCACACTACCACCACCATATTTTACTGTTGGTATGATGTTCTTTTTCTGAAATGCGGTGTTACTTTTAGGCCAGATGTAATGGGACACAGACCTTCCAAAAAGTTCAGTTTTTGTCTTATCAGTCCACAGAGTATTTTCCCAAAAGTCTTGGGGATCATCAAGATGTTTTCTGGCAAAACTGAGACGAGCCTTTATGTTCTTTTTGCTCAGCAGCGGTTTTCGTCTTGGAACTCTGCCATGCAAACCATTTTTGCCCAGTCTCTTTCTTATGGTGAAGTCATGAACACTCACCTTAACTGAGGCAAGTGAGGCCTGCAGTTCTTTGGATGTTGTTGTGGGGTCTTTTGTGACCTCCCGGATGAGTTGTCGCTGCGCTCTTGGGGTAATTTTGGTCGGCCGGCCACTCCTGGGAAGGTTCTCCACTGTTCCATGTTTTTGCCATTTGTAGATAATGGCTCTCACTGGTTCGCGGCAGTCCCAAAGCTTTAGAAATGGCTTTATAACCTTTTCCAGACTGATAGATCTCAATTACTTTCTTTCTCATTTGTTTTTGAATTTCTGTGGATCGCGGCATGATGTCTAGCTTTTGAGGATCTTTTGGTCTACTTCACTTTGTCAGGCAGGTCCTATTTAAGTGAGTTGTTGATTGCGAACAGGTGTGGCAGTAATCAGGCCTGGGTGTGGCTAGAGAAATTGAACTCGGGTGTGATAAACCACAGTTAAGTTATGTTTTAACAGGGGGGGAAATCACTTTTTCACACAGGGCCATGTAGTTTTGGATTTTGTTTTCCCTTAATAATAAAAACCTTCATTTAAAAACTGCATGATGTGTTTACTTGTGTTATCTTTGACTAATATTTGCAAGGTTCTCTTGCATGCACTGACTGGACCGTTTTTAACGGCACTTTGGATAAGAGACTGTCAGTTATAACGGACTATATAAAGTTTTGTATGAGTAACTGCATACCAACAAAAACCTACAAGACTTTCCCCAACTCCAGGCCTTGGATTACCCCACAGATTAAACAAAAACTTGTTGAAAAACACAAAATATTTCAATGCAAGGATTGGCTTTCACTTAAAATACTAGACAGACAGATAAAAAATGACATTATTAAAGAAAAACTTAAATACAAAGAGAAAATAGAACATGAGTTTTCCACAATGAACACAAAACAAGCCTTCCAGAAAATAAGAATATTGATAGGACAGAATGTGAAACAAGATCATTGCACAATCACCAATCCCACAACCTTTACAAATAGTCTTAATACCTTCTATTCCAGATTTGACGTCACTGACTATTCAGCTGTCTGCAATGAGCTACTTAACACTCTCCCTTTAGATCCACCAACAACTCCTCCCTTTACAGAGGTGGATGTTTGACAGGAGCTGAGTAGGTGTAAAATTGGCAAGGCCATGGGGCCGGACGGCATCCCTGCCAGGGTGCTCAAGCTTTGTGCAATGGAACTCTCCCCGGTTTTCTATTCCATAATGCATGAGTCATACAGTACAGCACGGTGGCCCACTTTATGGAAAAATTCCACCATCATTCCTCTACCAAAGAAACACCGCCCATTAGAGCTCAACCATTACAGACCTGTTGCTTTCACACCCATAGCAAGCAAATGTTATGAAAAACTGATTCTGCGCACCATCCTGTCAACTGTCAATCCACAGCTGGACAAACATCAGTTTGCCTATAAAGCCAGGCGAGGGACGGAGGATGCTGTTGTATGTCTCCTTCATTCCCTCCTTCAACATCTGGAAGTATCTGGTAACTTTGCTGCAGTTCTTTTTGTGGACCTAAGCTCAGCTTTTAATACAATCCAACGTCATCAGATGATTAAAAAACTACACCAACTCAATGTTGCACCTCAATACATCCATCTGATTTACAGTTTCTTGAGCAACAGGCCACAGGCTGTGAGGATAGGGTCTATCACATTGGACACCATCAGAACTAACACTGGAGCTCCTCAAGGCTGTGTCCTCTCTCCCTTTCTCTACACACTCTACACTAATGACTATTAGTCCGTCACCCTTTACAATATACTATAAATATTCTGACGATACTGCAATTCTGGCTCTCCTCAATGATCACACTAACATTGCTGCTTATCACGATACAATATCACATTTCACACACTGGTGCACAGACAATTTTCTCCATCTCAATGTTGAGAAAACAAAAGAACTGGTCTTTAATGCACCCAGTCTCAGTCAGATCTCTATTCATGGCAACATGATAGAACAGGTTGAGAAATTCAAATATCTTGGACTCACCCTGGATAACAAGCTCACTTTTGACCATCACATAACAGACATCTATAAACGCTCACAACAACGTCTGCATGTTCTACGAAAACTCAGTTCCCTTTATATTGCCTCTCATCTTCTGTTATTACTGTACACGAGCATTGTCCAGCCCATTTTGTTATACTGCTCCACTAGTTTTTACACCATGCTGTCAGTCACCAACAAAAACAAACTGAATAAAATAACATACATAGCTTCAAAAATAATACACTCCCCTACACCCAATATCTCAGAACTCAATGACCGAGCAATAGCCCGCCTTGCCCAAACCTTAATAACAGACCCAGAGCACCCCCTCAACTTCCACTTCACTCTCCTGCCCTTCGGGCACAGGTACAGGACCCTGACATGGAGAAGGGCTCGCTTCAAAAAGAGCTTTGTACCATCTGGGATTTCAATCCTTAACAGGTTACAAAGTTGAACATTCACTTTTTTGTGTTTTCTGTGTTGTTGTTTTTGTGTACATATGTTTTTGCCAGGTACGTGTACTGTATGACAGTCTGTGAAAACAAATTTCCTGTTAAGGGACAATAAACTATATCTATTTAAATGTGTTTGATTATCTGAAACATTAAAGTGTGCAAAAAAAAAAAAAAATCAGGAAGGGGGCTAACACTTTTTCACACCACTGTATATTACATACCATTGGTTTTACAGTTCCTTTAGTTTGCACGTTTTATTGTGTTACACGTTTTTTTCGACGCTATGTGTCCTGTGCTATCTTGTGTTGTTTTTTGTACTTTGTTTCTGCACTGTCTTGTCTTGCACTGGTTGCACACGTTGCATTTTATGTAGCTAGAACACACTTTCTGTCCCTAGCTCTGTGTTGTCTCTGTTTTGAAGTTATTTGTTGTATGTTGCTTATGTAGCACCAGGGTCCTGGGTTCACTATGTACTGCGTCAGCTATATGTGGTTGAAATGACAATAAAGCTTCTTGACTTGACTTGAAGAAGTACGACAATCTGAGGGAGGTATTCAATAAGACTTCTGCTATGACATTACATTCAAATTGTCTGTGGGATTGTGCTATCGAGCTGCTCCCCAACACTGCACCCCCGCGGTGTCAGGTTTACCCCCTTTCCACAACGGAAACCAGTAAGCTCAAGTGGCAGGCTTCATTCCCCTCTACATCTCCTGCGACAGCTGGTTTCTTCTTTGTGGTAAAAAAAGGTGCATTTACCCGTAAAAGCAGAAAGGTATGAGTTCCAGAAAGACATCATATTCCTGGGGTACATCAGCAGCAGGCAAGGAGTGGAAATGGATGCCACCAAAGTAAAAGTTATGATAGAATGGCCATCCCCATCAAGCGTAAAGGAATTACAAAGATTCCTGGGTTTTGCAAACTTCTACTGGTGCTTCATACGAAACTATAGCTCCATTGTGGCGCCAACAATGGTGCTATTGCATGGTAAACCCAAGAAATTCCGGTGGACTGAGGAGACACAGAGAGCATTCAGTGAATTAAAGCGGTGGTTTACAAAACCCAGACCCCAGTCTTCCCTTCGTGGTAGAGGTTGACACCTCCAACTGTGGGATTGAGGGCATGTGTTTCACACCGACATGTCACAACTCCCATACAGGCTACTGGAACCACTTCTCATTCCCCAACAACCTTGGTCCCATATTGCAGTAGATTTGCAGTAGAACCTGTAGGCTGGTTCCCCTAAAAGGACTTCCTACTGCCATGGACACTGCCACTCAATAAATAAATAAATATATATATATATATATATATATATATATTGGTGGATAATGTCTATAGGAACTTCGGCCTGCCAGAAGATATAGTGGCTGACAGAAGTACCCAGTTCACTTCTTGGCTGTGGCAGGTGTTCTGCGACTGTTCAGGGATTGCAATCAGTCTCACGTTAGGATACCTCCCTCAAGCCAATTGCCAAGTTGGGCAGGTTAATCAGAAAATAGGACAATTCCTGAGGATCTACTGCAGTATGGAACAACAAAGATGGAGTGAGTTCATTGTCTGGGATGAATATGCTCAAAATTCCTTAACTCATTCCTTCAACAATCTCACCCCCTTCCAATGTGTACTGGGCTATCAACCACCTCTCTTTCCCCAACTCAGAAGCCCACCTCCACCCCTGGATATTGATGGTTCACGTGCGTACTTTGTAAGTTCCATCATCGACTCACGTAACTGAGGTATGCAACATCTCGTCGATTGGGAGGGCTATGGACCTGAGGAAAGGAGTTGGGTCAATATAGATGACATTCTGGACCCCTCCCTTATTGAAAGATTCCATCGAAACCACCCCAAGGGGTGCCTCTGTAGGAGAAGAACACCAGGAGGTGCTCCTAGGAGGGGGGTTCTGTAACAATTCCACTAACTGTGCTCTCCTCCTCCCACCGGAGGAAACCCTCGCCTGAATACTGAACTGCTTTCGGTTTTCTTTTGGGTGTTATAGATATAAATACAGAACTCATGTTGCACTCTGTGCAAAGTATTGTTTGCTGTTGGTTCGTACTAAGTAGTTCATTGTTCTTTGTTCTATTGATTCACGGTGTACTGACCTTGTTTACATTTAATTATGTTATGACTATTATGTTTTTCTTGTCTTGCGCTTTTGGTTTCGTTTTTCTCCACTGACTGTTCTTCTGTCTTTTGGATATTTTGATTGCTTTTACCGACTCTGATTGTGGATTATGATTTTTGTATTCATACATTCCACAGAACCCATCTTTGAAGAAATTCATCAGGTTATGTTACAGCTCCTAAAGGGACAATAACTTAAAATTCTGATTAGAAAAATGTATGTATTTTTAATGTCCTGCTTTATACAAGTCATGCCACAAACCGCTAGTTCATTGTTATTCCTTGATCATTTAACATGTAACGTAATGCTTAATGAGTATGCTTAGAACAGCAAGCATGTGATGTTTGGAATGTGTGATTTGTTATTTAGTTTTCTAAGAGTTGAGATGACATGAAATTGAGTATGACGTTATCATTTACATGTGAGAAAATCCATGCCCATGTGCTAACTTTACCTTGGGGATGGGGATTTGGAAAGCATGTAATTCAGAGAATAGTATGTTAACTAGTGTCACAGGCAGAGAAAATGGCTTACACCCTCACCCTAAACAATGACTGAAGGAAACATTTTGGACTTGTCAGAAAGGGTTAAAACCCTATGAGACCAATGATCAAGTTTAGTCACCAAGAGCCATCAAGAGTTGATCCAAACCACTGGATCATTTTCATCAAGACTTGTTCATGCTTCCTTATTCTAACACATCAAATGACTGTTCGCTTGGTGCCTAACATCTTGTACTCCTTGACAGATGTCGCTGTAAGTGGTTTTAATGCTATGTGCTTTGAGATTGTATATGGCTTTTACATAGTCAGAGGTTGATAGAGTGCATCTATAGGTGCCTTGAAATTGGTAATTAAAAAACAATAAGGAGAATATAGCTCAAAATATTTAGGAAGGAAGGAAGTGCCCTGTGATGGGTTGGCACTCCGTCCAGGGTGTATCCTGCCTTGATGCCCAATGATGCCTGAGATAGGCACAGGCTCCCCGTGACCTGAGTATAGTTCGGATAAGCGGTAGACAATGAATGAATGAATGATATTTAGGAAAAACAGGTGTTTAACAAAAAAGTTGCAGTACATGCATATACCTTATTGGTAGACATATTTTCAAACGATTGTGTTAAAATATTGATGTGATTTATCTTTTTATGTTAGTATAGAACATGTACTGTATACTTCTGCTGCCACCTGCTGGATAATGTGTAAAGGGTTAAAAAAATATAAAAGACATTAATTAAACAGATTATCATTTTAGTAAATAAGAATTTAGATCATCACTTTGACAGGGTTATTTTTGCCTGATTATATACTTTACATTGGGATGAAGTTTTATAATCCACTTTTAATTGTTCTCATACATTCCTTATAAAGTAAAATCTATTTAATTTAAAATTGCTCATGTCAAAGCACTTTTGACTTCTGGCTTGTTATCAGAAGGTGTTGAAATGCAACACATTTATACACTTGTTTTGTCTTCTTCCAAGCTCCTCTAGAACAGACTGGAACTCTTCACATGCTGTGACTGTGAATGTTGCCATATGGCATCGTCACACTGTACTGCAACTGCTACTCAGCACTGATATGGTCTGGTTTATGATGTTCCTGAATCAGGTAAAGTGTGCGGTGTGTATTATTATATATCTGTGTCACTATATATCTGAAGTGATGAGTTGATTACATGGTCCTTTTTTAGAATGGAGGCTATAAAGGCAGTCCATGATTCTTATTTGAGGATTTCAATATATAAAGAATACACACTTTACCCTCCACTTTCATTTACATTTATGGCGTTTGGCTGACACTCTTATCCAGAGCAACCTTCAGAAGTACTTTGAAATCTATCAATAAATACATTCTAAAAATAGTTCACTCAGTCAGTCTAACAACTCTGTTGGGGAGCTAATATGTTAAGGAAAACACCGAGACAACCCAATGTTTTTGTAAAGTGCTAAGGTACTTCAGGAAGTGGTAGGTCTTTAGAAGTTGTTTGAAGACTGCTGGTGACTCAGCTGTTCAGACAACTAGGGGAAGTTCATTCCACCACCTAGGTGCCAGAACAGAGAAGAGTCTTGATGCAGGTCTTCCTTGTACCTAATGTAAGGTTTGGGGTAGAAGTGAAGATCCAGCAGATTTTTACAATTTTTATTTTATAAAGTTGGCAGAGTCTGTAGCAGTCAGGGAGGCAGAAGTCACTTAAGATGAGCATTTGGACTGGAGAATGCATTAAAGCCAAGAATTGTGTTGTTGCAATTTCTTCCACTTTACTGTTTTTAATTCTCTAATTGCTAGGTAACACATCCAGTAACCAAGGAACAACACAAGAAATTTCCCTGGGTTAAGAATACAGAGGGCAAAAGCGTTCTATGGACTGGATGAGGGAAGTGAGGAAAGTGCCTTTGGGTTGCTGTCAGTATGAAACACTGAGGAGCAAGTCCATTTCTTCAATTACTGCTTTATAGATTGAGACACCAGATCAAAGTAGATGAAGTTGCTGGTAGTACAGCTTTTCCTTTTCTTTTGTTCATTAGAGTTTCTGGGTTTGTGAGAGGTGACATCAAAGATAGGTTTGAGGCATATTTCTGCATACATATGTTTTAACACTGAATTGAACAAGGAGATATACGCTACTGAACTTGAGATGCTCTGTTTAAATTTATGCTTGCAGAATATGCTTTTGACAAAATACAGGATACAGGATAACCAACAATATATCTTATTATAAAATTCTGCACACAATTCACAAAGGAGACTGAAACTACTCTTGATTAGCCACCTGAGAGAACTAATTAATGTAGACCAACAGTGCCTTCCAAGCAGCACTACAGAATCAGTAATATACAATACAGAAATTCTAGTGGCAAGAATCTCAACTGACTTGAGTAGATAGTACAAAATTAGAAGTGGAATATAATGTGATGAGCAGCATTGTATTTTAGAGTGGAAAGTTTGGCAACCACAATAGCTCGATGTCCTGTGCCTCACTACAGGTTTTTTTTTTTTTTCTCAGGTCCAGGCATTAAGCTTTGTGTTTTTTGTGAAAAATCAGTTTCTAGCCACAACCTGTGCAGTTTCACTGTTCTCCTGTACTGCATATACAGTACACTGTGGTTTTATGTTTCAGATGTATCATCAGGGAATGTGCATTCTCCTGTCTTTATGCTTCTCACTTCTATCTGTTTGCTGTCATTTTTGTATTAAACCTTGGTGTCATCTACAAACAAGCTGAAAGGTCAAATCTTGCAGACGCAATCTGAAATGAAACCTTAAGAATGAAACTAAAAAGTAGATTCTGTGATCAGATAATAGACATTGTAATGGAAAGTGTACCTTTCCGGTTGTGTGAACATAGGCCTTTGACCACAGAGTTGTCTCTTTATTTCCGGGGGAAAATAACAAGACACTTATCTACAGAATAGATAACCGCACATGCTGCACATGAAATAACCCACACATTTTTTTTTTAATAAACAGCTCTGTTAGAAAGGAGTCAGTACATATGCAGCATGTACAATGGGTTTAGACCACTTTAATTTTCTGTGTGCAAGCATTAATGTTCTCTTTCTTGTTGCTTTTCAGTCCTGTGCATACACCAATATACAAATTTACAATAGTTGTTTTTAAAACTTTTAAGTTCATTCATTGTCTACCGCTTATCCGATCTATTCTCAGGTCACGGGGAGCCTGTGCCTATCTCAGGCGCCATTGGGCATCAAGGCAGGATGCACCCTGGACGGAGTGCCAACCCATCGCAGGGCACACACACACTCTTATTCACTCACTACGGACAATTTAGAGATGCCAATCAACCTACCACACATGTCTTTGGACTGGTGGAGGAAACCCCCGAAGCACGGGGAGAACATGCAAACTCCACACACACGGTGGATGCGGGACTTGAACCCCCAACCCTGGAGGTGTGAGGCAAACGTGCTAACCACTAAGCCACCGTGCCCCCCTAAAACTTTTAAGTATGTAGGTAAATTGGATGCTTTCTAAATGATGAATTAAATAATTACTCAATGTTCAATTAATGCTTCATAGCGTGCAGTTATTATGAAGTGTTTTGCAGTGTTGTAATTGACTTTCTGAACTTCAGCATCACGTTTTATTAAAAAGGGCATTATCAGGCTAGCTGAATGTTTTTAAGCACCCATAAAATTAACATTTATGTCATTTGGCCAGCACTCAAATTCATAGCAATTTACATTTTTCTTCTCAAGAGCCCAGCAGAGGCAGTGTGGTGGACCTGGAATCTGAATTTCTAACCTCTAACATCTTAACAAAATACTGACTGATGTGCTTGTTGAACCATTTATTAAACCATGCCAGTAGCATTTAGTCAGAGGCACAGCACTTGAAGGACATTTAGAACACATTAGGGTTCTCTAATTGCATCTTTGGTGATATATAGCAAAGTACACTATATAGCCAAAAAGTATTTACACCCTAACCATCACACACACATGTGCTTGTTGAACATCCTATTTCACATTTATTCCTCCTTTGCTGTTATAACCAGCTCCACTCGTCTCTTCTGGAAGCTTTTCCACTAGATGTTGGACCGTGGCTGTGGGGATTTCTGTAAATTCATTCAGCTACAAGAGCATAAGTGAGATCAGACACTATTTGGCTCCAGTTCCAGTTCATCCCAAAAGTGTTCAATGGGGCTGAGTCAGAATCAGGGCTCTGTGCAGGACACTCGTGTTCTTCCACTCCAACCTTCACCTCCACACCATGTATTCATGGTGTTGCTTTGTGCACAGGGGCATTGTCATGCTGGAATAGGGTCTCTTAATGCTACGTCACACAGAGACATTTTATACAAATGTGTGCTTCAGATTTTATGGTTAAGAGTTTGGAGAAGCACATATAGGTGTGATGGTTAGCTATCCACAAACTTTAGACCATATAGTGTATTTACCACATCGAAGGGGCTTCCAAGAACCTTGAAAAACCTTTTTTTCCCTAGCTAATGTCAGCTGGCTAATGTTTAACAGTATGTGGCTCAAACACTCAGACTGCAACCCAAACTACATGCATATATTACATAAACATTACTGTTTTTGTATTTTTTTTTCTCTGATTTGAGCTTATGTATAAATAATTAACAACTGCTGTTTTTTTCAGATCACTGCAGTTTATTTGTTAATTTTCACATATACATTAACATTAATCACTATGCATTAACATCAAGCTGGGCATTAAATTGATTATTAAGTTATATATGAAGTATTCTAGAGGTTTGTAAAATTTGTCTCATTTGTGACATAGAATATTTTTATGCAACATTGTGTTACACCTTATCTTGTTTCTCACTGCCATTTTATCTCCCCCAGGATCTCAGCTTTTCATTCTGGTGTCTCTGCAAATTTGTATCAGTGAATGGGGACTACTTTGCCCCAACAATTAAAAAGAATTGTGTTTATTTATCTAAATAACCAGATGATTCTTGTAAAATTTGTGTTCATTAAAAATATAAGTATTTATTTTACAATAGTTAATTTCACGTCCACAGAAATCCATGTTAACTCATTTCCTTATTTAAAAATAATAATAAAAAAAAACCCCAAAACAAACAAACTTTGTGCTGGTCAGTGTCTCTGACGCTGTAAGGCGACTGTTGCATAGGTCACACTGTCCAAATCTGATGATATGTTTTTTTTAGCAGGTGCTCTGGGCTTTCTTTTGTATTGGATGCTGGCATAATGAATATTTTCTTCCTGTTGAGCGAGATAGAGGGCCATCACATACAGTGGTGTGAAAAAGTGTTGTCCCCCTTCCTGATTTCTTATTTTTTTTGCATGTTTGTCACACACTTTTTTTCACTTTTTTTGTTTTCCCTTAATAATAAAAACCTTCATTTAAAAACTGCATGATGTGTTTACTTGTGTTATCTTTGACTAATATTTAAATGTGTTTGATTATCTGAAACATTAAAGTGTGACAAACATGCAAAAATGTCTATACATTAATATTTACTTCTAAATATGTAAATATGTGATATGCTTTAAACCTTCATGCTGCCTTATATTGCTGTTTTTGTAAGTATTAAATTAGTACACAGTCTCGTGAGGTGATTTACCATCTAGCTGTCAATGGCATTAAAAAAATTATCAGCATAAATATTCAAAATGCATTTTCATGCTAAATCTTTTAAATTGAAGACACTTTAGATTGCAAGAACCACAAATAAAACACTTCTAAATTTTACGTCTGTTTCTTTCCCTGGCAAATTGATGTAGCATGCAGGTCGCATTCAGATCGCACTAAATGACAGTACCTTTATGACAGTAAAGACAGTATGCTGTATCTTTATCATGCAGCAACTGGTTTCAATCTTCTAATGAAATTTTGAGATTATGTTTATAATTTTAATTCTGTTTCT
Source organism: Hemibagrus guttatus (assembly GCA_033459395.1). Classification (NCBI taxonomy): domain Eukaryota; kingdom Metazoa; phylum Chordata; class Actinopteri; order Siluriformes; family Bagridae; genus Hemibagrus; species Hemibagrus guttatus. The sequence continues at coordinate 24,334,860 of JAUCMX010000013.1, forward strand.
TAAAACAATGCACAAAAACCTTTAGCAATATCAAACATATTCACATAATGACTGTGTGGATACTCTGATTATTTCAATTGAATAGATTTAATCTGAAAAAAGAACTTAAAATAATCTGTAAATCTTATAGTGACTACTAATCTGAGGACAATATGTTTAAGAATCACTTTTGACTCTAAATGTGTTGATATTACTTTGAAATAAATTGATATTATTGAAACAATAAATAAAACCAAATATAATCTAATATAATTACCTTTTCAGTGGAATCTTTGGTGTTACTGCAACATCTGCATGATGACACCGACCTTCCTGAAAGGGAAAAGGATTTAAATTGTAAATTACAATACATACTAAATTTAAACACTGGTTGTTGTATAATAACAGGAATTCAGGCTATTTTTATTGATTCACATTTTAATGTTAAATGACCCACTAAAATATGTATGAGCTAGTAGTGAGTCAGTGGATTAGTAGAGAAGGCTGTGAGCCACTGCTGGATTACTGTTAATTAAGCATGGGTTATTTAGTACCCTACTTATATTTTCATCATTGGTTCTTTTATTCCACTATGTCTTTATTAATAATATAGGAAAAAAGAGGGTTTGAGATTAAATAAGCTGAGAGATGTAATAAGTTGAGCTGAGAAACTTTAATGCATCATTTATAAACACAACTAGTACTGAATGTAAAGAACTAATATATTTAAATGGTTATTTTACAGATTTTTGCAAAATGATACCCAGTGACAGAAGATCTGGATAAATAACTGCACCTGTGAACCTGCACCAGAACACACACATGCAGATGAGGTTTATTAGGACAGAGACCAGACACACAGTCCTTATAATCCAGATCTCTGCTCCTGTAGACCGCTCAGTGTCTGGAGGCTTGAGCGAGGTGTCATGATCATCTGGAATACATAACACAGAGTGTCACAGAAATCAGTATAGTGCAGAGAAAAACCTGAGAAATACACTCTTACACTGTGTATAGAAGTTACAAATCATAATATTTATCCATTTTCTCTCTTAGCAGTTCACCTTCTTTCAGTTTCACTTCTATTAGTTTCAAACACTCCTGTTTCCTGGCACACCAACTGATGTGACTTTCCTGCTAGTCCCTTTGCTCAAACAACACCAGCTTGCCGTTTATTCTGGGCATTTGGTGAGTGCTTACAGACATCTAAAATTTCTCTTTGTTCTAAAATGAGCAAAATAAACATCACACACTATGCTTCTTTAAATGGGTTTAAGTAAAACAACTGAAACAGAAACCCATTCTGTCACAAAAAGCAACAGAATGAAAAGTAAAAAAAGAAAGAAAATAAAAATTCTACATTTTAAAAAATTTATAGTAACCTGTTTACAAGTAATAACATTTGGGAAAACTATTACTTACATAAATTATGTACACTGGATCAAAACACTGGTTATTTTTGGTGTGTGTTATAGTTTAAATTTACTCTCAGTTTTTTAGGAAACGTTCCCTTTAATGATGTACCTTTTCATTGGGGTATCAAAATGAGGGTGCATATGTAAAATTCCTTTGTTTTGAATTTCAAACCAAAAAAAGAACTGGTTGTTGAAGTTTGGTAATATATATGAAAATATAAATTCTGGAGTAGTTAAAAATGACATACACTAAGAGAGTAGCATTAAAAAACAATCGCTTCTAGGAAATTCAGCCAATAATATAAAGTCCAGGATCCTTTTCAAGTGTCTGTACACTTGATGGACATTACAGAACTAGAATTATTTAATTCAGGGAACTAAATATTCTTAAATGCAAAAAATATTAATCAGTGTGAGCATTTTAGATATTTTTAGGTAATTTTTGATGCAGTGTACCAGTACAGTAAATTGACTAGTTTTGCAGAATATTTGCAGAACTTTAGAAGTTACGTTTTTTTTTTTAGTTTAAAAAAAAAAATAAAATAAAATTGTGTTTAAAGTAAAATGTATTTGGTCTCCTGACAGAGTGATTTGTTGAATATCTTGGGTGACAATGGTGTTTTTAAGGAATCTTTGGCTTCAGCAGAGTCGATCAAGTGTGTGGAGAAAAAAATCCTCATAAACAGATACACTAAAAAGTCTAATGAATAATTATACTGTTGTGTAAAAACTACAGTTTTATTCTAAAATTATTTTAACCACTTCACAAGCCTTTAATACATTTTCCAGATTATCCATTAAAACAAAAATGAAAAAATGTTTTTAATTATGTGATAAATTGTTATAATAAACACGTACACAAATATCCAATAAGACAGTATTAATATTCATACTGAAGAATGTATTTTCACTAACCTTTAAAATTCAGTCTGATGGGTTTCCCAAACTGAATGTGTGTCTCATCAATTTGATCTCCGCAGTAATAAAATCCCAGGTCTGACTGTCCAATGTCAAAAATCACTAAACTGCAGCTTTCTGTTATTCCAAATCGACTCTCGTTCACATTAGAACTGACAAGAAACCTTTTATTCAGCTTCCCTTGTTTAGCAGATATCAGGAAATTCACCTCCTCAGATCTCAGATGATACCAATGTATTGTCTTAGAAATAGTAATGTTACAGGACAGGGTGATGTTCTCTCCAGGATGGACAAATACATGATCAGCTGAAGTGATCTGAAGGAGACTTGGCCAAAAGACACCTGGGTTAGGGTTAGAGATCAACGCAATGTTAAGAGGTCCATCGTTACTGTACATTTAATCTTTCAATCAGTATGAACATCTACCTCAGTTAACTTGTACATCACGTCATTTGGTTTTAAAATGTTATAATTAGCAAATTGTCTTCAGTTACATTTCTGGTAAAATGATCAGATATCCCCTTCAGGACTAATGACTTTCAAGAAGTCCTGAATACCGTTCACTCTCTCAGTGCTACAATGAAACAGTTCTTTATAAGTCCCAACTATGTGGTTTATATATGAGAACTCACCGAACAGCAGCTGTAGTATAAAAAGACTCAGGAGTTGTGCCATTTCTCCCTTTTATGTTCTGGTGGTCTATAAACAAATGATACTTTTTTTGAAATGATGTAGTTAGGTCAAAATTTCTCTGTTCCTACTGCGTGTGTCAAGTTCCTGTTAGCCGCTTCAGCCACAAGCCTCTACATCCTGTTTTTCTCAAGGTGTCCAATAAGCTGCTGACTAGTCCCATTTTAATTCTCAGAAAGCGCATACAGATGCAGCCCCCTTATTGCATCTTCATTTGTGCATCACAAGGTATTTGTGAATTGGCCTGCATTTATTCATGAACTCATGCAGTTTAATCCACAATCCGAGACAATTCACTAATGACCACGTTACTCCAACCAATCACAGCAGATTTTTAGATATACACAATTAATTAATAAGCACGTAATAATTAATAAGCACCAGGGAGAGACTTGATGTGGAGAAATACTGGGCTAAGAATCTCAGAGATGTGCAGTGAAAACAGTGTCACGAGAATATGAATTATTAATGCTTGAAAAAATATGTGAAAGAAAATCAGACACTATTGTTGATTGTTCATTTATCTGTCAGCAGATCCAGATGATTATTTTGTAGAATATGACCCCGGGAGAAAGCTTTATATGGGATTTTACATCATTGGACATTGTTCTATTGTGTTTTTGAAGATATTCTGGTAAATATTTTACTGTTGTCTATTGCCTAATACAGGTGTCTTTGTTTGTTTATTTATTTATTTAAAATCTTTACTGTAATTATTTATAATCCCACAACCTACAATAATGTGGGCTCCTTTTGAATCTGGTTTCTCTTGAGTCTGGTTCTTTTTTGTGTTGCCACTGGCTTTACATTCGGGATCTAATTTTACAGATATTTGTGTCACTTTTTTGTGACAATGTCTATAGTTAAAACTGCATAGATACATACAAGACAATTAAACATGAGTCCCCATGCCTGAAGTTAGCAAAAAATGTTTGGCTGAACAGTTTAAAAAAGAAATATTTTAAGCCTCAGTATTTTACCTTTTACCAGACAGAATGAGCATTCAGCAGACGTGAAAAGCACTGAGCATCACTACTACATGTTTCACCACATTTCTGTTTCAAACATTAAAACCACAGAAGAGGCTGAAACTGCATACTGTGGTTGGAAAATATTTAGGCCTTGTAAATACTTACAAGGTAAGTGTTTCTTAGTAAACCAAGACAATGTCTTGATGTATGACCCTAAAAAACTGTAATGAGGAAATTGTGGTTTCAGAATTTTTGTTTTAGTGTTGTTGCACTTTGAAACGGCACTGATGTGTTTTTTTTTTTCCAGTTTTAAAAGTGCCAAAAAACTCAAGTGCTCAAAGTGCTGCCCATTTTTTTTTCTGTACCAGTGTTATTGTGGAGAGGTATGGATTGTTTACTCAGCAAGGTTCTCATAGACCTCACTTTCCCATCATCCTGCTCATCAGCAGCTAAACTGTGGTGTCCAATCTTATCTGCAAAGGACCTGAGTGATTGCAGGTTTCATTCAAATCAAGCAGAAGCCACACCTGATTCTGGCTGTTTAATCATCTGATACTGGATTTCTGTAGAATTTGGTGTGGCTTCTGCTTGGTTGGAATGAAAACCTGTACCCACAACTGCCCTTTCACAACAGCCCTGAGCTTGCTACACTACACAAAGAGTACAGTATCCTGGCCCAACAGTATCCTGGCTAATCTTATAACAGACTTAATAAAGCAGCGATAAAATAATTCATTTGTTTATATGGAATACCTGAAAAGTCAGTTTTTATTCCATGCCTGTGTACTGTGAGAAAGTCTTATTGTAGGATGAAATCTGGATTTCATCCATCATTTCTGCTGGAGAAAGGTCAGCACGTACATTTATTATTGCAGCCTTCCTCTGCATTTGTTTTTCAGGCAGAAATGTCCTACAAGACGTAGTTTATATACATGTATTTGTTGTTTTAAATAATTTGCTAATATGGTCTGCAAACAAAGCTTATAAATAAATAGCAGATGAAATGAGGAAAGAACGTACAAAAAGGTGCATACTGAAGTGCAGTGTTTAGTTATCAGTTCAGCACAACTGAATCAGGCAGAAAATAGATGCAATAGTGTGAAAGACAAGAATCCTGTAGAGCCTGTGTTAATGCATACATTTCTCCTTTTCTCAGGCTGTGGATGTAAATGGGCTCCGGGGTCACATCAGCATCATGACCCAGAGGTCTTTGAGGAGCTCTATGAGCATGCTACTTCCCCTCCTGTCAGGGAAACCCCAGATGATGGTGACACATCACCTGCGGACTTTCTGATCCATCATATCTTCTTTGATCTTCTTTACAAATGATGAAACAGAGAATGAATTGACAAATAAGGGAGTTATTCATCAGTACCAGTGGTGAAAAGGAGTGTGTAGCACTCTGTTTACCAGTCAGTCAAAATCACTATCTCTATCACCTATGAAAATGAGCCAAGTAAAGTTAGAGATAGAGAATTCTGAATATATATATATATATATATATATATATATATATATATATATATATATATATATATATATATATATATATATTTATTTATTCATTTATATATATATATATATATATATATATATATATATAAATATTTATTTATTCATTTATATATATATATATATATATATATATATATATATGAGAGAGAGAGAGAGAGAGAGAGAGAGAAAGAGAGTATTTTAATATAGATAAAAAGATAGACTTTATTGATCTCATGAGGGAAATTCTTTAATTCTTTAGTGTTTAATCAGCAACAAGACACAACACACCCACATACACAAACTTTCAAATCTAAAATATAAAAAATATTGAAATAAGAAAAAAACTTTAATATAGGATACAATAAGTTAGATTAAATGTAGTAGTGCAGATATAAAATATAGTTGTGGATTTAACCATATTTACATCAGTACTTACATTACAGTACACATGTAAACTGGCAGTAGATAATGAATATGTTAAGAATGACCTCCTGTAACATTCTCTATGACAACTAATCTGAACGAGTCTTTTGAAGAATGAGCTCCAAGTCTCTAGTGTATTGTAGTCTCCAAGATCTCTAGTGTATTGTAGAGTGAGTGAGACTGATTGTCCATAATGGAGAGCAGTTTGTTCAGGGACCTCCTGTTTCTCACTGACTCAAATGTCTTTAGTTTGTGTCCAATGGTAGATTCAGCCTTGCAAATTAGCTTGTTAATCCTGCTGGCATCCCTGGCATTGATGTACTGCCCCCAGCAGACCACAACACAGTAAATAGCACTCGCCACCACAGACTTGTAGAAGATCTCCAGCAAACATTAAAAGATCTGAGCTTCTTCAGAAAATAGAGTCTGCCCATTCGCTAATTGTATACAATGTCAGTATGGGTCCTCCAGTCCAGTCTGTCGTTTAAGTATACACCTAAATACTTGTAGTTGTCAACAATTCCAACCTCCTGGCCCACGATGGCTATAGGCTTAATCAACGTTTTAGTCCTCCTAAAGTCCACCACCATCTCCTTGCTCTTCATCACACAAGTAATCCCTAGTGCACATGTCCACAAAGTTATCCAGTAGTCCCCTGTACTCAGACTCCAGTCCATCCCTAATACACCCCACCACTTCAGAGTTTTACAAAAATTTTGCAGGTGACATGATTCCAAGTTGTACTGAAAGTCAGGACAGGACACACACAGTACCACAGCTACCAGCCAGGGGGAGTGAGCACGCTGCAGCAGATATATGACCACATTGTCCACACCCACATGAGGCTGGTAAGCAAACTGGAGTGGGTCCACTGCAGGTTTTACCAGTGGCACTAGGTTGGTTAAAGCTAGTTTCTCCAACACCTTCATTACATGTGATGTCAGAGGAACCAAACTGAAGTCACTGAGGCCAGATGTGGTGGCTTTCTTAGGTATCAGTACTAGACAAGATGATTTGAACCAGTACCCTTTCTGGCATCAGACTTAGGCTGTAGATGTACTTTAGGATACCAGACAGCTTAGTAGCTCAGGACTTAAGAAGCCTGATACTAATACCATCAGGACCTGCAGCCTTCCATTGATCAAGTCTCTCTAGCTGTCTTCTCACCTGGTTGGTCATCACAGTCAAGTAACAGGATGTGGTCGTTCTAGTGGTGGTAGGCATTGGGGGGTTGTGGTCAGGGATACTCAGCAAGTTTGTGTGGTTTTGCAGTAGATGTATGTTTGGTGTTTACAAGGGTATGCAGACTGTTCCTGTGTCGGATAGCCCAGTAGGGGATCCTGTGCTGAACCTGTTAAAAAACACACTCAGTTTGTTAGCTCTGTCCAAGCTGTCCCCCTGCTGACGGTCCTTCATACTGAGGCCTGTGATCTGTTATGCCTATCCACATGTCCTTAATGTTGTTTTGCTGAAGTTTACTCTCCAGCTTCTGCCGGTATGAGTCGTTAGACTTCAGTCTCATCTTCAGTTGCCGCTGTATCCTTTTAAGTTTTTCCTTGTCGACAGACCTGAAGGCATTCTTCTTCTTGTTCAATAGATCTTTTAGGTCACTGGTGATCCAAGATTTATTGTCAGATAGCAGTATATGGATCTAGTTCTAGTAATGGTGTCATGTCAAAAGTTAATATAGTCTATGACGCAGTCTGTGATAGTGTTAGTTATCCTCATGTGGTTCACAGAGTACATTCCAGTCTGTGGTATCAAAGCAGCAAACTGCAGCATCTCACTGGCTTCCTGTGTTCACCCACTCAATGTCTTTGTGGAGACAGGCTGCATTTGAACTACAGGAACATACTGAGGTGTTAAAAAGACAAGGTTGTGAATTACCAAATGGTGGTAGAGCAGTAGCTCTATAAGCGTCTTTGACATTTGCATACAGACAGTCCAGTGTTCTGTTTTCCCTTGTGAAACCGTCAGCAAACTTGATCAACCTTCTCAGCTTGCTACTACTGCAGCCTCCACCAGAAAAAGTGTAAGGAATGAATTGAATTATGAAATGAATTAATAGAATATAATCATATCTGGTTTACCTTCTGGCTTTTTTGTTTAGTTATACCATCAGCTAGTCCTAACAGTGCTCACAACAGAGTCAGGCTGGTGAGTCTGACTTATTTGCCATCTGGTTCCACCTGATCCATCTTGATCATCTACTTTTGCTTGGAGACTTCTTCCCTGGAGAATCACTTGCTTCTGCTGAGGATAGCTGAATAGCCCAAAGATTGCTGGATATGGTCTCACATGAGTAGCTTTGCTGAAACTTGCACTTTCTAAAAAATGACAAAACAGAGAAGATGTACTAAAGCTTGTACTTCTACAGATGCTCCTTTAACTACCTTCAGTACTAAATTTATAGCAAAAGCTTGTGGATGAGCAATTAATTTTGGGTGTAATTACCTTGACATTTTCCTGTCACACACTGCTTCAATCCTTAATTTCAATGGTGTGTACAATACACTTAAATGTTTTCCAGACATGACTGTACATGTAGCTCACATGACACATGCTGGAAATTCAGCTCTTTTACACCGATTTGTGAATGGGACAGCTTTGCTAAAGTGCAATTATTATATTAAAAATGGACAGATGAGAATGGGTTCTTGTTCAATTCTGGTTCCTCTCAAGGTTTCTTCTCCATATTGTCTCTGGGTTTGTTTGTTTTTATCCAGAAATCAAACAAGGTATCAATTATAGGTAGTTTGAAACACTATGTATCGTAGGGGACGGATGCTGCTGATAGCGGAAATTGAACACGGATCTCCGCCGACTACTCGATCGCCCGCAGTAGCTAATCAGACCCAAACACAGGGATTGAGTATGTGCACTGCTTTTTTTTTAACAAAACAAAAAAACTAACACAACTTACATTAAACTTAATAAAAACAAACCATAACTATTACATGGAAACTTAAATAACCTCCACAAAACATGACTATGACAAAAACCTGGATAACACGCTGTTACATCAACCAAGTCCACATATATAAATATAATGACTGACACTGACCAAGAAAGGGTGTGGCAACACCCACATGGGAACAAAAATGATACATAAATAAACCACTTGCCAGGACCCCCTGGTGGTCTGGCAAGGAACTGTCCCAGTAACTGCTGACATAACCCCCCTTTAGGGGTGTGATTCCTGGCGCACACTCAAATTAACTGACAAAAAAAAGAAGGGGGGGGTGGTGCATGAAAAAAAAATGTAGTTAAGCAACACCCACGGTTGGGCAATAAACCGGAACAAAGTCCCTAAACGAGCAATTCCCGGGGGCAAGGCAACATCCTGCAGGGGCAAGCGGAGGGTAAGGAACCGTTCTCCATCTGGTTTGCCGAGTGCCATCCTCCACGGACAGGTGAGAAAGCGGGAAAACACATTATGAAAGGGTGTGGCACCACCCACAGGGGAACAAAAATGATACATAAATAAACCACTTGCCAGGAACCTCTGGTGGTCTGGCATGGAACTGTACAGTACTCCTGACACACTATTAATGGGGCTAGAGTGAGCTGCCAGGAAGGCATTCAGGAATGTTTCTGCTCATTGTTTTGGAAACTATAAATATACTGAACCATGGGGTAAATTATGTGATAGCAACATTTTTGTAAATTGTAAAATTGTTGTCAAGTATAATTTTGCGATAAAGAAGTTAAGAAGAAATTAACTAGTTAAATGCAAGAGATTTTATTTCATAGGTGTGAGCTAATGATGTTAATGAGTAGTAATTTGTTTAATAAATAATTTATTTAAACAAGTGTATTTCCATATTTTTAAAAAGGTAACATTCCTGTTATTTGTAGGTGATATTGTTCTCTCTGTAGCTCCCAAAATGGACCTTTCACATGCAGTTGAACATTGTGCTACTGAATATGAGATGTCTGGAATGAAAATTAGAACCTCGAAATTCGAAACCTCGAAATATCATGAGTCTTACAAATAGATGATGTCAGCAGCAGCTGGGTTACAGTCACTGTACCTGGTCTGCAGACAAAACACTGTCTTCACCTGTCGCCATGAACTGTGGGAAGTGGCTGCCGTGTTGCTAGCTCCGACAAATCTCTGCAGTCTTTCATTTTTACTTCTTCTAATTCTACTGTTTTTCACAGTGGAAGTTGTCAGTCTTATTGCCTTTAACAGACAAATACTTCTAGAAATTGGATCGCTCATCGGAAACCAGACTTTAAATTCTTCAACGCCAATGCTTTGTTTACAAACACGGCAACAAAGCCCATTGTTTGGATGACCCGGCCGCAACCTCGGAAATGCAACCGGAAAAGAAGGAAGAAGAGCCAGTATCCTCGTCAGGCTGAGACATCGTGCTTTTTGGCCCCCACTCCTCACCATTCTGCTGGCTAAAATTTAGTCGCTGTACAGCAAATTGTGTGAACTGAGGGCATGTATCTCATATCAGCAAGAGACAGAAAAGAACTGCTGCATTAACTGCCTTACAGAAATTTTGATGTCTGCGGAGGTACCAGACTCAGCCATCGAACCAGAGTGGTTCTCTGTGCACCACCTGGGCATAGTGAAAAACCTGACAGTGAAAAGCAAAGGAGGAGGTATATGTTTTAGGATCAATGACTTTTGGTGTGATCGGAGGAACATACATAACATCAAGTTCTTTTGCTCCCCCAACCTGGAATACCTCACAGTCCTGTGTCATCCGTCCTGGCTAACAGGGGAATTCACAGGGGTTGCCTGCCTCACTTGGTCCACTACATTTTGCTTACTGCACCAACCGCTCCACTGATGATGCCATTGCCTTCACCCTGTACACTGCTTTTTCTCACCTGGACAAAAAGAACACTTATGTGAAAATGCTGTTTGTGTATTACAGCTCAGAATACAATACCATCATACCCATTAAGCTTGACATGAAACTCCAGGCCCTGGGTATAAACAGCTCTCTGTACAGCTGGATCATGGACTTTCTAACAGGCAGGTGATAGGTGGTCAGAATAGGCAGCAATGTCTCCTCCCAACTCATCCTCAGCACTGGAGCCCCGCGAGGCTGCATTTTCAGCCCTCTTCTGTACTCCCTATGACTGCATGGCCACACACAGCTCCAATGTCATCATCAAATTTGCTGATGACACAACGGTGGTAGGCCAGATCACTGACAAAGGTTAGACAGCCTACAGAGAAGAGGTGTGCACTCTGACGCACTGGTGTCAAGAAAACAATCTCTCAACATTGAAAAGACCAAGGAGCTAATAGTGGGCTTCAGAAGACAGGAGAGAGAGCACACCCCATCACCATTAACAGAACGCCAGTGGAATGGGTCAACAGTATAAAGTTCTTTGATATACACATCACTGAAGACCTCACATGAACTGTTCACACAGACGCAGTGGTGAAAAAGGCTCAACAGCACCTCTTCTTCCTCAGGTGCCTGAGGAAGTTTGGTACAAACCCTAATATCCTCAGGTCTTTCTACAGCTGCACTGTGCAGAGCATCCTGACTAGTTGTATTACCACCTGGTACAGCAACAGCACCACTCTTAATCACAGAGCACTGCAGAGGGTGGTATGAACGGCCTGCCACGTTGTTGGAGGTAAGCTTCCCTCCCTCAAAGACATCTACATCAGACGATGTATGAGAAAAGCCTAGGATCATCAGAGACTCCAGCCAACTAAGCCACAAGCTGCTCTCTCTGCTGCCCTCAGGCAGGAGGTACTGCATTATTCGGTCCAGAAAGAGCCGACTGAGGGACAGCATTTTCCCCCAGGCTGTCAGACTGCTAAACACTCAGGATTAACATAGTACACAGCACATCACTCATTGGTTTACTATGGAAAACACTTCACTTTACAACTCATCAGACTCTGTGAATACACTGTATTTGTACACTGCCTGTGTGTATGACATTACATTCATTCCGTGGATCACATTTATACCTGTGCACTGTTATACATGATCACACAATGAACTGTTATACATATAACACTGTAATATATTATGCAATGTGTACTGTGTGTATTGCATAATATGTATCATATGTCATCATGGTCATTACCATACTGCTTATTTACCACTTATTCTACTGTGTATACTCTACAATAATGTATCATATGTCATTACCATATTGGTTATCCAAAGCATATATTTATAGTAGTATTTTAATTTGTACATTCCATATTTTACTGCAATGTCTGGAGCTGCACTCAACAATTTTCACTCACTTCTACACGTGTTCAACCACCAGAGGGTGTTGCAGGACCACTCTGATGTAATCAGGCATCATGAGCCACACTCGGGCTCCTGCTTAAGCAGAGCATGCAGGCAGTCAGGTGCTCAGTCATTGTTTCAGAGTCCTGGCAAAAGATTTGGCTGGTCATTTCTGTCATATGAAAACTAGTACTAGAATTTTTATGAATCTGCTATAATCAATACATACACCCTTATTCACACAAGGTTTTGTTTTAGTCCTAAACCTGTGAGTTCATAGACAAGGTTTGTGTAGGCATATATATGATCAAAATAAATAAGTATTACTGTGGAAAGGTCAGGCATTACTGTAGATACTGATGACAAAGTTCTACATGTTTAAACTATTTTGCTAATGAATTTACCCCTTTTTCTCTTTAAAATCAATAAAATGTGTGATTTGGCCAAGGAAAAAAATACTGTAGTATACTTTTAAACATAATTGAAACATTTTCTCATGAAAAGCCATTATTCACAAATCTTTCCTCATGTGCCCTCATTGTTGAGAAAAAGACACAATGTCTCTCAGAAAATGCCAGTTCTGTCACCAAAAATGCACAGGAAGTATATTTTCTTTCTTTTGTTATTTGACCATGGCAGGGTGGAGATTAAAATTTAGCTTGACATGAATGTTTTGAAATGTTCTATACCTTATCATTTTTGTACTGTTTTAAAACTAGAAGCATTTTTATTTATGATTAGCAAAGATATTTATTCATATTGTGTACTTCATTATGTACAACTGTGTTCTGTAGAGAGATTGGACAACCCTATCTCATTCATTCATTCATTGTCTACCGCTTATCCGAACTATACTCGGGTCACTGGGAGCCTGTGCCTATCTCAGGCGTCATTGGGCATCAAGGCAGGATACACCCTGGACGGAGTGCCAACCCATCACAGGGCACACACACACACTCTCATTCACTCACACAATACGGACAATTTAGAGATGCCAGTCAACCTACAATGCATGTCTTTGGACCGGGGGAGGAAACCGGAGTACCCGGAGGAAACCCCCGAGGCACGGGGAGAACATGCAAACTCCACACACACATGGCGGAGGCGGGAATCGAACCCCCAACCCTGGAGGCCACCATGCCCCCCCCAACCCACCATGCCCCCCCCAACCCTATCTCACAATTCTGTAATTTAGAGTTTAAGTTTTAAATCTTTAGATAAAAACCTTTATGCATTTTCTGTGTATCTTCTCCCTCTATTCTCCTTCGGTTTCTTCTATCATATGTTTTCCTTCCATCTCCAAAAAGATGACAGTCAGTAGATTTGCTACTCTAAATTGACCCTATGCAAGAATCTGTGTGTGTGTGTGTGTGTGTGTGTGTGTGTTCAGATTCAGGAAAGGTTTCAGATCCATTCAGACTCTGACCAGGATAAAATGATTACTGAAAATATCAATGACGAAGATGATGATAATCAATTTAGAGTACAAAGTCCACCACATCCAGTTACTTTAATTACTCAGTGATTATGTATGTGGACACACCATCATGTGCTTGAACATCCAATTACAGATTTATTCTCCTCTCTTAGCTGTTATAATGATCTTCACTTTTCTCTTCTGGGAAGGTTGCAGCATACAGTAGCTGTGTGTATTTGTGTTCATTCAGCTAAAAGAGCATTAGTGAGATCAGACTCTGATGTTGGCATGTTTAGGAGACTCGAATTCCTCTTCATCCCAAAGGTATTTAGTGGGGATGAGTCAGAGTCAGGGCTCTGTGCAGGATACTCGAGTTCTTCCACTCCAACCTTCACCTCCACACATGCCTTCATGGAGCTGCTTTGTGCACTGGGACATTGTCATGCTGGAACAGTGTTTGGGCCCTTTATTTCCAGTGACAAGAAAATGTAAGGCTACACATACAGAGACATTCTATACAACTGTGTGATTCCAAATTTGAGTGTGATGATCAGGTGTCCACATACTTTTGGCCATATGGTGTTTAAAGTATATACAGTGTGTTTTCTTTCATAGAAAGAGTATAAAAACCTCAAACAAAACTTTAATTCCTAGTAATTAATAAAATCCGGGGCACATGCTCATGCACATTATTCCTTATTAGTTGTCCAGCAAAGTGCTTTTATTATTCAATTCAATTTTATTTTTAAAGAGCTTTTAACAATGGACATTGTCACACAATTTTATTGACAGTAATTACATAACAACAGCAAAAAAACAAAGAATGTAAAATCCAGGACAATTTAATACTGAACAATAACAGTACAACCCTAGGATAATTTTTGTTACTGACTGATCTGTGGAAATGTGGAGTTTTAATCAATTTGTACAATATAATATAAAGTAATGCATGGAATATACTCTGTATCACTCTTCAAATCCACTTCCTGTCGCATAAAATGCAGTCTACCTAGCATTCTGGCTTTCTATCTAGCATTCTAATATCATCTTTAGCTTCTGCTTCTACAAAATCTCTAGAGAAAGATTTACAAAGATTTTTGAATTGTACACACACTAGTCACTTTAATAGGAACACCTGTACTTTAGCATGGGGGTTAGTACCAGATGGGCTGGTTTGAATACTTCAGAAACTACACAGAAACTGAGTTTATACAGAATGGTACAAAAACAAGCAGAAGGTCTGCAAGCTGAAACACCTTGTTGATGAAAGAGATCTGAGAATGAGCAGACTGATCTGAGCTTACAGGAAATCTCTAGTAACTTAAATAAGCACTTTTTATAGCTGTAGTGAGCATCCCAGATCCCACGACACACGTCCCACGTCCTCTCCTGTCAGTCAAAAACAAGAAGACCGTGTGATTTTTGGTCTTGCTGCTTTTGTAGCCCATCCACCTCATGACCTGATGTTTTGTGCATGCTGAGATGCTTTTCTGAGCATGAAGAATGATTATGTGAGTTACTAAATCTTCTGAACCAATCTGACCATTTTCCTCTGATCTCTCTTATCCACAAGCAGTTTCTGCCCACAAAACTGTTGCTTACACAATGCTTTTTATTGTTTGCACCATTCTCTACAACTCTCTAGAAACTGTTGTGTGTGCATATCACAGCTGGAGATCAGCAGTTTCTGAAATCCTCAAACCTGCCTATCAGACACCAATAACCATGCCCTTCTCCAGATTTTTTCTTCATTCTGATGTATGATGTGAACGATAACTGAAGCTCTTGACCAGTGTCTGTATAAATCTTGCAAATTTACCCGCTATGAGATGAAAAAAATGTTATCTTGTCTTAGAATTTAAATCATTGCCATGTGATTGGCTGATTTTATAAATGCATGAATGAACAGAAGTACAGTAGACAGTGTATATATGTATATAATAAAAATAATTGCTAAAACTGTAAAAGCCAGAAATTACATTGCATTACAGTAGATACATTTAGATAGATATAGAAAATTCCCATACTTTTGGTGACATAGTGCACTATATAGATTGTGTTAGACCCTTGCAGACAGTTTAAGTGCAGGAAGCTATTTATGAGTTTTGCAAAGCACTAGAGGACTGGGATCCAGCAGAACCAACTGAAAATGTCAAAAGCACTGCAGGATTTTAAACTTTTGCCAGGAATGAATATCACAACCTAATAATCTGATCTTTTTTTTAGAATTTAGTTATTGCATGTAATACTTCATGTGCAAATAGGTTCTACAATTAGACTTTTCACTTATAATATTTTTATTTTAACTACATTTCCATGTTGTGAGTTTTCTGACATCTTCATGGCAGAGGAGTTTAGGCTTTGTAGGTTTTTGGTATGTTTGATTTAACCCAATTTTGATTCGAGAAATTCTTCAAACATCATTACACAAAATGTAGTCTATAAAACACACCAAACCAACTAGATCTATCTACATAAAAAGACATTAGTATACTAATAATTAATAGTTCAGTGGTTTATAACTTGGTGTTCCATCTGACTCCTATCATTTCGCCTGCATTTGTTGAACCCACAAGCTGTTTTTACTTCGCCATTTCAGGCCGAGCCTGACTGTGTTAAGTGGGTGGTCCAGTCAACAGATGCTCACCTGCACTCATGACCCCCAGGGCCAGCTCTAGAAGTAGATCCTGGGAGGTTCTACCCCAAGTAGTCTATTTTTTTGTAAGGGTAGCTGTACTGAGAGCATTAAGCTCAGCCTGGAATTTCCTGATGTTGAATGAAGTAGACAAGCCTATTCATCACACAAGTCAGTTTATAACAAGATGATGCTAGCATAACCAGATTTCTGTGTAGTAAGGGGAATTAAACATGTGCCTTGATCGGTCAGCACCGGTGTTGCCAATTTAGAGACATGGTCAATAGGTTTTGTGGACTATAAACTTGATACAAGTTGTATTTTATAAAGACATAAATTCGTTCACTTTTTAACAGATGTTAGTGACAGTCATGCAATTTTCTAGACCACATCAAAGCTATTGCTTTTAATGGATTTCCACTGTTTCCATGGACCCCTCAAGAACTTCTAGTGACTTTGTGAGCATACTTTAGCTTGCATTGGCTCAGGCATAACTTAGTAGCTTTTATCAGTGGGTGTTGAGATACAACACACAGTCCGGGTCTCACTCACGTTTCTTCATAGACTAGCGGAAGAGAAAACAAGAGAGGAGGGACAAGACCATGACCAGTGGGTGAGGCCAGTTCATTCTTGCATCACCTGGAAAGAGACCCAACATAATTGTTATTTTTGGTGAGCACACACACACACACACACACACACACACACACACACACACATAGCAGTGAAACTTTCCAGTCACTTGTATTAACATTACTCTGAGATTTAGCTAACATGGTCTATGGTATTGCTCCATCTGTTGTACTAATGCTCCATCTTATGTTGTACATAATAATTAGCGGTGGATTGTTTATGTAACAATATTTTTAAGACCAATATTGGTTTGACATTGGGATACGGGAAGATTTCAAAATATCTCCCAACTTTAAAAAAAAACTACAGAGAAAAACTCCAATGTGAATTATTTCAATTTGAAATTCAATATAATGTGGGAGACTTCTAAAATAATGCAACTTTGTCAATATCCAAATATTTATGGACTATGTATTCTGTATATAGACCAAATATCCAAGACATAATCTATATAGCATGTTAAGCTTGATGGGTTTGGACAAACTTTCTGCAAGAGTGTTTAGGATTGGTCCAAGTAATTACTTATTGACTGACCTGTGGGAATTGATATTTCAGGTATCCTCCTCTGAAATGTTCTTTTTCCTATAGGGAGATGGGGGTGGAAGATTCATTAATTAACTTTATCGCTTATGCTTTAACCTTATAATAAATTACACAACATTTGAAAATAATGGAAACATAAAATGTTGACAACCGTGACTACCATTTAAATAGTATGTGAAAGGAAGTACCCTTCTGAATGTCTCAGTGCAGATCTTTGTGACCAGTGCAGTGGTCAAAGCTTGAATGATACGGTGTGATACTATATCTGGATTAAAAATGTTTTGGGCATATTCTCATTTTAATTTTATAGTTGTCACTTTCAGGAAATAAATAAATCTTCATGATCATGTAGATTTGTCCCACTAGCCGAGGCAGATCTTGATCTACACTAGTTGGCAGTAAACATGGCTCATCTGTTTTTCCATCACACTATTTCCTTTTCCAAACATTGTTTGGTGAAAAATGAAATCAGCTGGAGTTCTTGAAGAGTTCTATTCGTTTTGAAGAAGGTGGAGTATGTATAATGTTGTAGTTACTCGAGTTTTGGTGATGTTCAGTGCTGGAATGTATCCTCATGATTCATCAGGATGCTGTGTTTATACACGGCCAGAATCCTGTAAATATCTTCTCTGTCCTCCATATTTAGTTAGTTCAGTACTCTCATGGATGCTGTGGTGTATCTTCAAAGCTACTGACTGGCATATGCCTAAAGATGTCGCTCTGACTTCCTGTTTATTTCTTTATTTTTGTTTTCTGCTGTGTATACTGTACATACATAATTCCGGGTTGTGTTCCAAGACTGTATGTGCTTGTTATGGTCTTCCGACTTATTTTGAAATTTTACCATCTTTTCAAATTCATCAGTTTTTAAATGTATTCATTAAGATTTCTTCTGCATTTGTATCCAGTGTTTAAAAACTTCAGTGTTTTGAGCCTTTTAGAAGAGCACTGTAATAACGAATTCAGCCCAATCACATCCAAGCGGCAATGTAACAGGATGTGGTAGTGGGACAACATCTGCTGCAGCAAGAAAAATGAATCCTTGAACAACAAGAAAGTCTATACCAACTTACCACAGCAATTGACCACAAGATGCTCCCCTGGTCCATAGGGAGTACATCTTCATGGAAATATTTAGGATGTGGAAGCCAGCCTGTGAGTTAGTTTGGCCAAGCTTTTTCAACAGGAAGGAGATCACTTGCAGTGAGAGACCAGAGACAGCATACACAGCCTCCTGTACTCTGCTACCCAACTCCAGCAGAGACTCCATTGCTCCTCCTCATGACTGAGGTCGCTTCCACCTCTGACCCCACTGAGGCTATTGCTGCTCCACCACCTCCTCTTCTGCCTCCAATGGACCTCGCTTTATCCGTCATTGTTGCTTCTTTTGGGCTTCCATTTCCCCTGTCGCATGTGGACATTATGACATCTTTCAGCACACCTCATGGTTTCCAGCACAGCAAACACCACTTGTCCTTAAACATATGCTTTCTTGTTAATTGCGTTCTTGCAATGGTACAGGAGTAGAAATTCCTTTGCACCTTAGAGATCCGTTTAAAATCCCTTAAGTGTCTAAGGTGGTAAAGACACTGACCAGTCTTTTACGCTTCACATATCTCACAATTTCATATTTCTAGATTCTCATCGTCCTAGTTATTTTTCACGTTTAAATTTCATTTTAAATTCTGTATCTTTTTTCAAACTTCTTTGAAAAGTTTGAGTGTGTTCTGTTGAGACGAACGCACTTACCATCCACTGAGAGCTCAACACTGTTGATCAGCTCCCATTTCTCACGCACAAGGGCAGATCTTTTTACACGTGTCACTGCCTGGTAACTCTTGTACACACCCTTGTCCGCAAGCGTCAGATTTTTCAACACCAAGGAACAGTCCCCATTATGCAGCTGGTCCTCAGGAACGTCCACACGGCCTTCATATCCGTCACCCTGAAACGACTCCTTACCACTCCGCTCAAACACCTCCTTATCGGTGCTCCACCGAATATAAGGTGTTTCACTCACCACTTTCAGTTTACACGGCAGGACAACTGTAGACCTCTCATGAGCAGAGACAGCGATCTGACCTTCTGCATAGAGGACACCTGAGATGGAAAGATTCAACTTTAGATTAATTTTAGCACCTTCCATGTAATGCTCTTATGTTCAGAAACGTATTTTTCATATATTTAATTAAAATAAGGGTTATTTACCAATGCAGACAGCGATCCACACAATGCAAATGGAAAAAAAGGAGGTCATGATGCCCTGATAGTCTCTACATAAGTGTGTGCAGGTCTCCTACAACAAGAAAAGGCAGGTTTTAACAGAGAAATATATAAAATTAAATATAATTGGTAATACAGTGGATCTTTACAGTTTTTTTCAATAATTCTCATTAACATTTACTATACTATTTAATTCTGTAATAATTTATATGATACTATTTAAGTATATAGAATCCCAAATTAAACACCACAAATCCTTGCCTACATAGAAATATAGCCAAAGTCAGAAAACAAAGTATCAGTGTAAAATGAGTCCAAATATCTATTCTTAAGGTTTTCTTATCAAGCTACTCTTTTCTTAAAAAGAAAACCTTTAGCCTTTTGGTTCTTAAACCATGTGCATGATTTAATAACCAGTTACCACTCAGTTCCGGTAGGTGGAGTTCATACTCTTTATCACGGGAATCTTTAACTAAAGTGCAGACTAGTGATAGTTCTGATACCATATCATTACATGGTACAGAATCCTCGTTGCCTTATTCATGTTGAAAGGCAGTTAAAATACACAGTTTTTTTTTTTTTTTTGCAATAACCTGTAAAATACATGTATTTTGTATATGAGGATCCATTCACAACAGATAAATATGAACACTATCTAAATAACTCGGGTATTTCCTACCATTTTTTAATTTTTTTTTTTTTACAGGGAAACCAAAAAGCGTAAATTCCTGAAGATGACCCGTGTCAGGAAATTTTACAAAGCACTGTAACTGTTATAAACCACAGAGGCAAAAAAGACAAGACCAGTAGGAGGCAGTCATGTTTCACTTGAACAAACATGGCTTGCTCATACATACAGTAGCTCTGCTGGGATATGTAACATATACAGCAAATACTCTTTTTCCAACTAAACGGTGCTGTTTCTTGTACTGAAGACTTGTACACTATTGAAACATTCAGGCCACAGGTGCAAGAAGCTGTGTGATATTAACCTAGGTTACAACACTTTTGCTTAAAGAGTAGACTTTGCCCAGGTCAAAATATCAACATTTACACGTCAGTACAAAGGAACTTTATTATCCTGTAGTTATTAAAATGCCTGAAGAATCAGACACCAGTGAAGTGATAAACAAGTGTCAAAATAAAGAGTATTAAGCTCTTCAAAATGTTGAAGTTTAAGAAAAAGAGGAAGGAATGTCTGAATTAGGCCAGACTTTTGATGTGACTAAACAGAAAGGCGTGTCTGCTTGGCCCCACCCTCCTGCTGCCTGCTTTGTTTCCCGCAAAAGAACACATTTTCATAACGCCTCACACTTCCTGTTTGTCCAGTGTTGAATGTATTATGAAGCACTACAACACTATTTCTTTTTCATTTCTTTTTATTAGCACTATTCTACCGTATATGATGGCTTTACTTGATGGCAGTTTAAATGTATTTGACTTACTTATCTGTATACAGTACAAACACATTATAGGCTTTTGAAAGTAAACACCCCTGGCTGTCCATGAGGAAGTAAACCCCGTGAGTCACTGCAGTAACCAACCCCGTCGTTAAAGGCGCTGTTTAGTCATCTAATCAATAGACTTTAATACAGTATAGTGTAAAAAAAAGTGAAGTAAACATCTATTAAACGCTGTATACACTAAATACTTTACTATAGACTATAACACCTTTCCCCTCTGATCTGATCTCCCTGGTTTATACATCTGCTGAGACTTTTTGGTTATTTTACTTATTTTCATCCTGTAATAATCTACAAATAATAATAATAATAATAATAATAATAATAATAATGCACCCAGAGTATCAAAAATTTATTTATACGACCAATTATTGAAACGTTTAAACGGAAAGGATCCCATTAACCCAGCGTGATATTTTATCATCGAAGTACCAAAGGTCAGACTCCGGAGGTGAAACACGGCAGATTAACTGCTCTTAAAACCAAGCGAGTGGTCAGCGTTAGACTTCATTAAATATTACTGCGTCACACGTCTGAGAAACAATATATACAGAATGTTCAAATATATATATAAAAAAAAAAACCCACCACGTTTTTTAAAGTTTACTAAATTATCTTATATCGGTATTTAAATGCCGTAAACAGTCTCTTACCTCCTCCGAGAAGGAAAAACACCGCGATTATAACCCGCGATGTTAACAACTCGTCCCCAGACGCGCCGATCTCACGGAAACACGCAGAATGTTCACTGCGCTGAAACGAAACCTAACCGATTACACACGCTTCTGTAAAACACTGCCCTCTAGCGTTCAACAAAAAAATACCTTCTGAAGTAATCATATACAGTCTGTAGTATTGTTCAGTTGTTCCTCCTGGAA
The DNA here is from genome assembly GCA_033459395.1 of Hemibagrus guttatus. Lineage (NCBI taxonomy): Eukaryota > Metazoa > Chordata > Actinopteri > Siluriformes > Bagridae > Hemibagrus > Hemibagrus guttatus. Next base: position 24,356,772 of record JAUCMX010000013.1, read on the forward strand.
AACATCAATAATACTACTAATAATAAATAAAAACATAATAATAATAATAATAATAATAATAATAATAATAATAATAATAATAATAATAAGGGTCACAAATTATAATACAAAAATAGGTCACAAACTGTCATCTTCCTTATTGTTGATAGACGTGTGTAACATCAAGTGTACTATGTAGTATATTATGATTTGTTGGGTGGATGCAACTTTAATGAACTTTTAGAGAAAGGTTTCAAAGCACACATCAGTGGTCCAGTTTCGTCCCTTGAGTTATTTTACATTATATTCACATTTCCACGTTAAAAGATACTTACTAAAAAGGTATACACTTGGTGCTACCATGCCTGCAACAAGAAACTGTATTACATATTATAAAATCTATGACCTTTGTAGCTAAGAGTGTATGCATTCCCTGATTTATATGATTGTGTATTACTGTTGTGAAATTTTTAACACTGTCTTGTGGATTGTTTTTGTTTAATTTAGTATGTCACTTGTTAAAACCTGTTAAACCTGCACTACATTTTTCTTGATAACTAGTCTCCTCCCCGGTACACGACATGATTATTTATTGTCATAACAAGCAGCAGTACACACTCTGTACACACTCGAACGGGACAGAAACAGAGCAGTACACACTCTGCTACTCAGACGGAAAACACAAATACACACCATTTTCCTCAATACTGTAGGAAACAGGAAAAATTGATTAAGTGCATTCGGTCTGTGTGAATAATTATACATTTATGAATTTACAGAGAATATAGAGAATCATTAAGCAACTTTGTTTTCATCTCTTAGTTCAGCTAAAAGCACAGAAGGGAAGAAGACACCAATATTCAATGTTGTGTATATAAAAAATTCCCTAAGACAATTAAGTTTAAAAATAATCTGGTGTTCATTCCAGGTGTCTCTATATAGAGCTGTGAGTAAGAGCTGATTTATGAAAAGGAAGTGACTTGCTCATGTGGCATTTGGCATGTGCTCTTCTGCAAATGAACAATGCTATAATTTAGGCTTAGATTTACATGGATTTGTCTGACAGATGATTTACAGCATGAAAATTGCATCAACTCTTCTCTGAGTCTTCAAACAATGTCTAAAGACCAATGTCTAAAGACATTCGTCCACCGAATATATTTATTAAGTGAGAAACTCACACACTCTGTGCTTAAAGATGAAGTGAGGAGAGGATTTTATGACCACATTTCTGCATGAATGTTAAAATGAGCTCCACACTGCAACAATGTTCTCTGCAGAGTTTCATGACTGCATTTCTGAAAGTCCCTGTGTACTGTGTGGGTTTTTTTCATCTTGTTTAGACATGTCTGATAATGAACACGCATGCAATACAGGAAAAGAAACCCACAAACCTAGTTCATGTTCAAGCCTGATCTCACACAGTGTTGTGGCCTTAAACACTTAACTGGGTATGTGACTTTAGTGACTTTGTAATACTTTTAATTTGGAAATGTTGTGTGACTGATATAAAGCATAAAAAGTCTACTCGATTTGTGAAAAACAAATTCAAAACAGACGCTTATGCTAGCAGTTTGTTTGTCAGAGCAGGAGGAACTGAAAATATGTGGTTCTGCTTCCTGTGGAGGCTGTGAGCTGCACTTTCCTCTAAGTCACATGGTTTTCTATTTATTCAAACCTCTTTGGTTTCCTCTTTGGTCTTTTGTGTTAGATTGTTGGTAGTTGCTCTGCACCATTTTTGTCATGCATGCTTATCATGAAACAGAAACAGAAGAAGAAGAAGAAAAATAATTAATTTGTCACGTTTACATTATAGCACAGTGAATTTCTATTTTCACATATCCCAGCTTTGGAGGTTGAGGTCAGAATACAGGGTCAGCCATGATATAGCACCCCTGGGGCAGAGAGGGTTAAGGGCCATGCTCAAGGGCCCAGCGGTAAAGCCTTAACCACTTAAGCTACCTAAAGGTTGTGGCCCTAAAGGTTTTTGCATGTCCCAGCTTATTATGAATATTACTATCTCATCTTATTAGCCATGGTTCAGCACCCCTGGAGCAGGTAGGGTTGATGATGCACAGTGGTCCAGCAATCGTATCTCAGCAGGTCATAGGCTTGAGCCCCAACCTTCTGATCAATGACCCAGCACCTTAACCACTCAGCCAGCACTACTGAGACATGAGACATAGGATTTCCCAGATAGCTGTTTGGCTCTAGTAGGGAAAGCCTTGCTCAATATCAGCAAAGATGTTTAAAGGACAGGCTCAGGGTACCTTTCTGTGCATTAATCTTGTGTCACCCACATGAGGATGGGTTCCCTTTTGAGGCTGGTTCCTTTCAAGGTTTCTTCTTTGAGTTATTTGTAATACATTTACAAGTTTGAGCTTATTAGTAATACATTTCTATTTAAATTTCATATCTGATTCCTGAAGCAGCTTTGTGACAATGTCCATGGTTAAAAGTGTTATACAAATAAAACTGACTTGAATATGCGCTTTCAATATGTGTTTGAATATGAATTGGATCTGCGTTTTCACAGTGGTCTCAATAGTGACCCAGGGAGTATCCTCTCTTTCTGTGAAACTGCCTGTTGGTGGAGGATCCAAACACACAACATTCTTCAATTTCTATTAAGCTCAATTCTCCATGAGACTGAGCACCATAGTGTTTGTGAGGAACACATCTCATGGTGGCTCATCTGAGCCCTCATCCAAGAACTTCCCTACCTCTGGCATTGAATCACTTGTTCTAACCAAGACAGCTCCCTTTTTACTTTTACTGTCCAATGACTTCTTCGGGCAGAGAATTTATTGAAGTGTTTGGATTTGGATAAGCTCTAATGGCTTAGCAGAATTTATATTAATATCCCTGTAGTTTACTTATTAGAAACTCTATGTATGCTCCTGTGCTAAAGGTTTTAACGTAAGCACCCAATCTCCAGCCCTTTTCCTTCTTAGTTGCATTCTGAGGTAATTGCTCTCAATTAAGTAATTATATCTTATATACAGTCTGTGCTGTGCATGAAGCAATGTCATAATATCTTCTCCAGATAACTATAGATGTTTTGGCCTTTAACAGTCCCAAGTGATCAGCTCCGATTGAGAATGGACAATATTCGGCTAAGTCAAGCTGTTTGTAAGCATGCACTGTAAGCTCAGGTGTGGTGCTGCAGTGATTTATGCACATAGCTCCACTGCTAAGGCATTGAACGTTTGGTGCAGTGGTTAGTTTGGAAATCAGATGGTCAGCTAGTCCCACAGCGGATATCAGCATAATGTTTTAGACTGATGATATTCTAAGTCTGTGATCTGGTGAACCAGTGTTAATGTATTCATTGATAGAGACTTCACAGCACTTTTTTACGTTGCTCTGGATAAGGTCGTCTGCCAAATGCCAGAAATGTAAATATAAATGTAAGAGAGCCTTCAACTATTTGCTCAGGTCTGCAGGCTGCACAATAATAAAGCCTAACCTGAAACTAAGAAAAGTTAATGAAGTTATTGTATGAATATGAAGTTAATGTGAGACTAGCGCCAGCTTTGGAGTGCAAGTTCACCTGTAGCTCTGACCATGGTCACATGCTGTTATACAGATAAACCTGAAATACTTGTGATGTGAATGAAACAAGAATCATTTTCTACTGATCACGTTTTATAGTGTGATAGGTTCATCATTTCATATACATTTTTGAAATATTTTAATTTCCTGCAGCTTAAACTTCCTTATTCTTGCAATTAACAGGAAATCAGCCGCCCAGTGTATAAGCAGCCCAGTGCAGTGCACTTTAAAGTTTCATTTCTAGTCCTGTTCAGACATGCAGGACTTTGCACTGTGTGAAGGAGCTGAATAAAACCAGTCTTACCTGTTAGACACACCTTTGTTCCAACCTGAAAAGGCAGGTCATGTCATCTCTTGAATTATCGATGTACATCTATTACAAACATTATAACGAATGATTCTGTGAGAGGAAGGAAATATGAAGCTGCTGGAGTTGTCTTTCAGCTTAAAAATTAAAGACCAGTCACTTAACACTTATTTCACTTTATTATTCTCAGGGCGAATGAGATGGATGATTTATAAAGATGAAACATGTTGAAAATATATAGAAAAATCTTTTAAAATCATATATTTAGAGATAGCATTAAGCAGAACTTGATCTTATTAGCTTTACATATTTTTAAATAGAATATACAGTACATTTATGACAAATATAGTATTTAAAAAGGCAGTCAGAAAGAGAGGCAGAAGACAGGAGCTTGTTTACCACGTCACCACAAAATGTTCCTTTAGTCACGTGATTCAGATCTTGTTTATAACCCAGTACACCCATGCAGTAGAATAATAGTGACTCTGATATACACTGTAAAAAGCAGTCACAAAAGACACAAAGGATTATTATTATTTATTATTAAGGATTATTATTATGCATCACCTTTTTTTTTTCTTTAGGGTGCATTGTATGTCTGAGTGCAGAGACACGACCAAACCGTTTCACTCAACTTCCTCATTACCGCAAGGCTTAATGTTTAATAAAAGTGTGTGTATTCAGTTGCTAACACAAATAAATGCAGAGGGTATTATTGTAACTATAATCATTTTAGCTACAGGTCAGTTTTTCATTTGCTTTGCTCGAAATCTCCTGCTGCTCCTTCTCATTTTGCATACTTTTGCAAGTGGCATGCTTTTGCATGCATACCCGCGCTCATGTAACAGGAAGCTGCAGTTTCTCACTTCTTATTAACCTCTTATCTTCTGCACTCCTTACTTAAGCTTTTTCATTTCTGATCTTTCTGATTAAATGAAATGGCACTTTATTAAAGATTGCAGTTACACCAGGTGTATATTGTGTATCTTATATAGGGAGATAATGTACTGAGTATATAAAGTGCTGAGTCTGTGTACTGAGCCAGTATGACCTTAAGTGCTGGATCAAATTTGACATTAAAGAATGATCCTTGTAGTTTATGCTCTAAACAAGACACATAACATGCAATTGAACAGAAAAGCATCATCCCTGTGATATTTTACACAACTCAAACAAAAGTCATCTCAGTTACTTGATACCAGTCTCTCCCCATATCCAGAGTTCTGATATCAATAATGTATTATAAATTGGAAAAAAATTGGGCTTGTGATTAATCAAATCAGCCCAGTAAAATAAAATAAAAACATTTACTACCTGTCATTACCTGTCTATTTAAATTCTCCTGCTTTTATTATCTCTATTTGTTGTGGTTTAGTCTTTTGTGTTTTAAATATATCTTCAATTTTGGGAGTATAATTTGAACATATTAACATGCTTAGCAATTATAGTCATGCCACCTTTGTTTATCAATCCCCCCCAGAACAGTTACAGCACCATAAAGCCATACACACCTCAGTTTGTTATTATAGGGTTTTATCTGGGTGTGATAGATATTTTGAGATTATAAGATTATGAGCCACATATTGAAAGGTACAAAGGTGTTGAATTTACATTCTAGATAGCAAGAACATGCCCATGTTATCTCTCATTTACATTAAGTGGCCAAAACACACACAGAGCCTTATTATTATTGTCATCTAAAATACTGTTTTGATTTCCAAGGTTCTATGTGGGATTTTTTTTTTTTTTGTTTTGTTTTTTTACACAATTTCTTTACATAACATCTCACTCAAGGACCAGTAAATTAACAAATGAACAATACATAAACAATAATGAAACAATACATATTGTATATTTTATACATGTTTCTGTTCAACCACATAAACAAGTCATGTGCTGGCTGACCTGCATGTAGGTAGGTAATGTCAATAATATTTGATAGTTACAATATCAGAGTGTAGAGCTTAAACATATATTCTTCTCCAGCTCACCTCCAGGAACTTCAAGGCTGTTTTTTTTCTGTTAGGCTGTAAATAAAAAAAGGATGTTGGTTGCTCAAGGCTTATTGAGTTGGACTATGTTGCATTTCTCATATGTTCATACTGGATGACTGGTTGCCAGGTAGAACCTTGGGGTAAACCCAGCTATGGATGGTTTATTCTCAGTAAAATAATAGCACTGACATGGTGACATTTGTATGGCATTAACCAGCACCACTATACATGATGACATCTGCTGGTCACATTTGTGTAACTGCATTTGGAGCACACAAACTGCATCTGGTTGTCGGGCAGGGCACGGTGGCTTGGTGGCCAGGTGGACAGCACGTTTGCCTCGCACCTCCAGGGTTGGGGGTTCGATTCCCACCTCCACTGTGTGTGTGGAGTTTCCATGTTCTCCATGTGCCTTGGGGGTTTCCTTGGGGGTTTCCTCAGGGGTTTCCTCCGGGGGAGGGGGTTTCCTCCCCCGTCCAAAGACATGCGTTGTAGGTTGATTGGTGTCTCTAAATTGTCCATAGTGTGTGTGTGCCCTGCGATGGCTTGGCACTCCGTCCAGGGTGTATCCTGCCTTAATAATGCCTGAGATAGGCACAGGCTCCCCGTGACCCAAGAATAGATCGGATAAGCGGTACACAATGAATTCTAGACAGATCTGAAATAGATAGCCTTCTCTTGATGTCATGAAAAAGAAAATGGGGAAAAAAAGTATAATTTATTTATTTATTATTTATAATAATGGCACATGATTCATAAACTCAGTCTAAGAACTAAGTCACAGATCACTAACAGCCAACTATTCATCCATCATTCATTCATTCAGAACCACTATAACCCTGTTGAATTCTGTAAATGCTGGAGGTGTTAAAAAGTCAACGCACTACCTGTTCATCTGCTTGTTCAAAACTTAAATCAACTTTGCAGACCACTGTCTATAAGAACATTTGCTTGAGCATGTACAGCAACTCAAGCTAATAGTCAGAGGTGGCTAGAGTATCCAAAATCTGTACCCAAGTACAGTTAGAGTTAGAGTAAAAAAGTATCCGATGCTAAACACTATTCAAGTAGCTAGTTGCTAGTTACTTCTGATCTGATTGATATGAAGTGAAAACCCAGAAATTCAAGCTACTTGGAGAGCTTTTACACACCTGTCCTTGAAAGTAAAGTAAGCCTATCTCAGTCCAGTGATGGGCACTTTAACATCACATAACCTGTCATTTGAAATAAAATCACACCCAGATGTTTTTCTAACAGTTAACTCTCTCTTTATTTTCACATTCACAACACAAATGTGTCAGCATCTGCATTTAAACAAGCTAACAGAGAGCAGAAGAGAAGGTGTGTGTGCAAAGTGTATTATGTTTGTGTATGAACTTGTTTACGTGTGTTTGCGCTTCAGTATGCGAATGTTTATTTGGTCATATGTTCTTTCTTGAACAATCAGTTTTACAAAACAGTAGAAAACCCATATGAACTGATTAATCCCCCATGGAGTAAGTTGAGGGCCAAAAATCCCAATTCAGCTGTATTCAGCCTGTACCATAAAACACAAATGGCTAATGATAATAATAATAATAATAATAATAATAATAATAATAATAATAATAATCTTCTTCTTCTAGCTTTTCCCTTCAGGGGTCTCCACAGCGAATCATCTCTCTCCACCTATCCCTATCTTCTGCATCCTCAACACTTGCACCCACTAACTTCATATCCTCATTAATTACATCCATATACCTCCTCTTTGGCCTTCCTCTTTGCCTCCTGCCTGGCAGCTCCATGTCCAACATTCTCCTACCAATATACTCACTCTCCCTCCTCTGAACATGTCCAAACCATCTTAATCTGGCCTCCCTAACTTTGTCCCCCAAACGTCCAACATGAGCTGTCCCTCTGATGTACTCGTTCCTAATCCTAAACATCTTCAGCTCTGCTACCTCTAGCTCTGACTCCTGTCTCTTCCTCAGTGACACTGTCTCTAAACCATACAGCATGGCCGCTCTCACCACTGTCCTGTACACCTTCCCCTTGATTCTCGCTGATATTTTCCTATCACAATAATAATAATAATAATAATAATAATAATAATAATAATAATAATAATAATAAATGTAGATCAGCTGTGTCATAATATACACACTCCCACCAAACCACCAAATCCTACCCGGTCTTACAACTTTATACGTTCGGGATTGCTTGTTTTTTCAGGTTGGAGCTGGGATTCATGTACGCTGCGATTTCAGTTGGTTTTGGTGAACACAGCACACATGCATCGCGTAATGAAAATATTCTTCTTGACATCTTGGAGTGAAAACATAGACTGAACTGGAGGCCACGGGTGATCTGCCTCCGACAACTCGCACACACGTCTTCCTCTGCTTCAGTCTTCATCTTCAACTCAACGCGCTAGACGTAAGCCGGAGAAAGTCTCGCGAGATTTGCGAACAAGTCCTATAAAACTAATTGTTTTAATTATAATCTCATATTTATTCCCATTAAACGGTAACGGAGGAACGCCGCCAAATGTAGCGAAGTAAATGTAATTGTGTAAATGTGGATAATAGATACTCCTAATGGATAATAGATACTTTTAATCGATAAAGTGAGAGTGATTCACATTGCGCAACATCTCCAAAACCCAACGTCATGAGAAAGAGAAAGTGATAGCTTTCTCATTGTTTCATTGACACTGTAAACAGCATAACCTCATAACCTCATAACAGTGATTTAAATTGTACTGAATCTACAAGACAATTAACCGTCTTCCATCAGCAAGGTAAGATTGAGTTTTAAAGTCTTCTCTATGTTTATATAAATCTGTGCTTTCAGTAGTTTAATGTTCTAGACGCCGCTCTGTGGGATAAACACACCGAGGGAGAATCACTGTTCCTTTATTCACACTGATGAAACTTTTCTATAAGAGCAGATCATTCATTATAGACACTGGATTACTTTTTCAAGGGGAGGGTTACTAGATAAGATTTTAAAAATATTCACTTAATATTCACACACAAATCACAAATTTTACCTAATTCCAGGTAATGATCTGGTTCATCAGTGTGTTAAAGTAAATAAATTTCATGTGTTTGTATAAAAGCTGGTGACGTCCTTGTTCCTCCATGAATTATTGAGTACATGGAGAAATATTCAGTCACGTGTTCATATGAGAACTGAAAGGTAGATTTCTGTGTATAAAGTAAATCAGCAGAAATGGTGTAATGTAGTGATAGAGCAGGATTTTTTTTTCTGTAGCAGTACTGAGGATCTTCTGAGATCTTCTCCACTTAATATTAAACTCTGTGCTGTGTTCAGGTCCTGTGCAAATCTATTCTCTTTAACTGGATAAACATTTAACTCCAGACTCCTTGAAAAGCTCTGATCTCCACTGCTCTCCACAGAGGTGTGTGTTAATACCACAGAATGCGCTGAAAACTTTATTATTTTTATTAACTTAGGTTTTCTGCACATGCCGTGGTTTTCTACACGAGTTGATTGTGTAATCCTCATGGCTGATGTAAGCAGAATGTAGTAACTTTCTTTAACGGTTACAGGATCTTCATTAGAGGATCTTCATCACATAATCTAAAATGTTCTTCATCACATAATCTAAAATGCAGAACATCAGAATTATCGAATTCTATAATTATAGTAAAATAGTAAAGCATAATTACAGTATATTATAATTAATTATATATTTCCCAACAGAGTTTATCGGGATCTCATACAGTGTGATGAGTAATAATGTTTAAAAAGTGCTGAAATCACCAGGTTGAGGTGAAGATGCTCTTAAATGCCATGTCTCTGTTTTTTAGAAGATCTGCTCCACAAGAGTCTAACAGTCATGATGTCCCTCCTTTATATTTACATCTTATGGGTCACTGCCTGTGTGGGTGAGTGACCAGGTTCTACAACACCAACAAGACATAAGTGTTTTTCCATTGAATAAAATATAATAATGTTTTGTAAAATGCTACAAATCCTGTAGATTGTAATGTTTCCCCCACAGACGCTGCAGAATCTCTGGTTACTGTATCAGCTCCAGTGGGTTCCACAGTCATCCTGCCATGTAAACTAACTGAAGTGTTCACCAAAACATCAGTTATTCTGTGGAAGATCAACAGAAAAGATGTTGTGTTTGAGCGAAGCAGTAATGGTGCGAGTTCAGGTTCAGGATATGAAGGCCGTGTGGATATTCCTGTGGACGAGCTGCTTAAAGGAAACTGTTCCCTGGTGTTGAAGAACGTCAGAATCACTGATGACCATTTATACAAAACCTTTACGATGGAACATGTGGACAGTACTAACTCTACAGAAGTGAAAGAAATTAACAGGGTTAATCTCTCAGTCTATGGTAAGTAAACTGTTCAGTATAAAATATTCTTCTTCTTCTTTCGGCTTTTCCCTTCAGGGGTCGCCAGTGGTCTCATCTCTCTCCACCTATCCCTATCTTCTGCATCCTCAACGCTTGCACCCACTAGCTTCATATCTTCATTAATTCCATCCATATACCTCCTCTTTGGCCTTCCTCTTTGCCTCCTGCCTGGCAGCTTCATGTCCAACATTTTCCTACCAATATACTTCAGTGTAAAATGTTGACTAATTGTAGAAGTTACAGTATATCAGATAACAGAGCTGGAAATAAGGAACAATAACATCTATTTTAGAGATGCATCAATATATTTACATTTCAGGCATTTGACAGACACCCTTATCAAACATTTTATATGAGCATTGAGGGCCTTGCTCAGGAGCCCAGCAGTGGCAGCTTGGTAGACCTGGGATTTGAACTTACAACCTTCTGATCAGTAGAGCAATATGTTAACCACTAAGCTACCACAGCCCCCACAGCAATACCACATCAGATGGTAACATCTAACACATAACAGATGATGTATTAGAAAAAGTGCAGTATTTTATTTGTACAAAGCTTGTCACAAACATTCAGAGGACATTTGATTGAGAATAGTCCTTCAGCAACAATTATTAAATATTTACTTTCATGTGGATGTGAGCAGGTGATCAGATATGAAGCTCACAGGACAACCAAAGCAATCAGTTTCTATAAAATAAATAAAAATATAAAGTTCCTAACATCAGATCATTTCCTAAAAGGTTTTTCTGTGTCTCTGCAGATCAGATATCAGCTCGAGTGGGTTCCACAGCTGTCCTGCCGTGTGAATGGAGGGATCTGTCCATCCAGACACCTCATGTTCAGTGGGTTATCGATTCTGAGATTGTGTTTGAGAGAAAGGGTAAAGAGTTATTTCCGGGTGAAGGATATGAGGGCCGTGTGGACGTTCCTGAGGACGAGCTGCTTAAAGGAAACTGTTCCCTGGTGTTGAAGAACGTCACTGTTACTGATGCAGGAATCTACAGAAGCTTCATGCTAGTGAAAGACACACAGGAACCTGTCTTGGTCCAGAAGATTAAACTGTCAGTAGATGGTAAGTGGATTAGTCTCAGACGATACTGAGTACGACACATATCACTACACAAAGTTTAAAATGTCTGGAAAGTTACTGCACTCACTTGAGCAGCATGTTTCCTGTAGATGTCAGTGTTTTTCAGTCCTGGTTGTGAGAGCACTACACAGTTTAATGTTTCCACAGATAATTCTAAAGCTTTTCATGGCTGTGTTAGACTGAGTGAGGAGAACACACACCTCCTGTCCTGCATTTCACTACTGTTTCAGCACACACTCATCAACTTCCTCTTACTAATTAAGACTCAACCCTCATCTAAGAGCCGTGTGAGCTGATAAAGTACTGAAATGGTTCTTAACCCTGTAACTCTGATAAATCTGATATCTATTAGTGATGTTCTGATCAGGGCTGAATGACGTTGTCTAGTGTTGGTGTTGAAGCTGATCCAGACACATTCTGATGTCCAATCCATGAATGATCCTTTGTTATTGTTTTTATAAACAGACATCAGAAGTATCAGTTATTTTGAGGGCCAACACAAGAAATATATAAAATGAATTAAACATCTAAAGTCTCTTTTCTTCATGCAGAGTTATTCGAGCTCAAGTATATCTTGCCTTAGTGTGTATTATCTATGAAAATATAAAAGTATCAGACTGGGGCATGCCTAATATCTGTCACATTTTTCAATTTAATAAGATTGTTGTATGTTCATTAGCATGTATTTAAGCCCTCTAGTGGCTCTCAGTGAAATAACAAAATATGTCACCTGTTTATCAGGCGTTTAAAATGGCTGCCTGCACGTGACTGACACGTGTTCATTTTCCAGGGAAAGACTGCACAATGTGAGAAATACTTGTTAGCTCATGAGCTTAATCATGAATTTGTTAATGTATTGATTATATGTAGCTTAAACAAGTGTGTTGTTTATACATTGCTATTTAATTATTTATACGAAACACAATATGAATTATTGTATCATTTAAAATAAGTATCAGATCTTATAACTGTAGTTTATTAAATATACACCACCAATAATTTATTGGTGGCTCAGTGGTAGGTTTCTCGCCTATCATGTGGAAGGCCCGGGTTCGATTCCCAGCCAATGCCTCAATCCCAGCCACTGGATGCAGTGCCGGTCCCAAGCCCGGAAAAATGGGAGGGTTGCGTCAGGAAGGGCATCCGGCGTAAAACATTTGCCAAGTTGTTAGTCGGACCAATTGGTCCGCTGTAGCGACCCCGAACAGGGAGCAGCCGAAAGCAACTTCATTGGTAAGACTTTTGATGATCCTGGAGTTATGTAGTAAATATCTTTATAACTCTAGAGAGGTGAAAAGTGAACAATAGAATGTTTCTAAAAAAATTTTTTCTTTTTCCTCTAAAGAAAAGCCTGAAGAAAGTAAAGAATCAACTCGCTCAGGTGAGTAATTATCAAACCAATTTAAATTAATTATAAGTCGTGAGAATCGTCATTTTATCTTTGACTCTTTATTAGTTATGTGTTTTAGCACATTTTTACTCATGCCTAATTTTAAGTTTAATTTATATAATAATAAAGAATAAATTTAATTTATATTAATTAGAATAATTTATTTGTCTGCAGGTGAAGTTGGAATAAACTGCCCTCGCCCGTTGATCCTCATAATTTCCTTCCTCATGTCTTTACTTTTCTCACATTGAGGAAACCTGAGTACAAAAACTATAACTATAAAGTGGATTCATTTAGGAAAAAAGAAACAGTCTTTCATCTCCACTGCCAACAACTGTGAGGTGCATGAGAAAATTTCAGATTAAGCTGTGATGCAGAAACACTGCAACATCAGTGTATCTCAGGGTTATTATAAATAGAAAATAAAAATGGCTCATGGGTGAATTTGAGCGGGTTTTTAGTGTTTTGACCGTGGATTTGGCGACAACACTGACAGCTATTACCGTGTGTCCTGTGATGGCAGATTTCAGTGGATTTGTTGAGTTTAATTGTTTTTTGTCTTTCCTCCTGGATGAACAAAAATGTGCTGAACTGACAAACTCTTTTTACCTCAGGACTGAACTGTCAGCTAACCTCACTACACTTGTTTGATTATTTTCTGAAAAGAGAACTGATATTGAAAAAATACTATTGAATTGAATTATTTCAGAACTGCTTATACATTTAATGGAATTTGAATTGTGATATATTGTTTTTTAGTCATTGTTGCTCTGTAGTGTTTTTTTCCCCGACATTGGTTTTCGCAAGATTTATACTGTTGTATTTTTTGTTTAAGTTTAAAGTAGCCAGAAAACCTAAAAATGTTGAAAAAAATAAAAAATAAAAAAAATAAAAATCTAGCCATTTAAAATTAGATAAAATACAAACTCGATTCCAAAAAAGTTGGGACACTGTACAAATTGTGAATAAAAAAGGAATGCAATAATTTATAAATCTCATAAACTTATATTTTATTCACAATAGAATATAGATAACATATCAAATGTTGAAAGTAAGACATTTTGAAATGTCATGCCAAATATTGGCTCATTTTGGATTTCATGAGAGCTACACATTCCAAAAAAGTTGAGACAGGTAGCAATAAGAGGCCGGAAAAGTTAAATGTACATATAAGGAACAGCTGGAGGACCAATTTGCAACTTATTAGGTCAATTGGCAACATGATTGGGTATAAAAAGAGCCTCTCAGAGTGGCAGTGTCTCTCAGAAGTCAAGATGGACAGAGGATCACCAATTCCCCCAATGCTGCGGCCAAAAATAGTGGAGCAATATCAGAAAGGAGTTTCTCAGAGAAAAATTGCAAAGAGTTTGAAGTTATCATCATCTACAGTGCATAATATCATCCAAAGATTCAGAGAATCTGGAACAATCTCTGTGCGTAAGGGTCAAGGCCGGAAAAACATACTGGATGCCCGTGATCTTCGGGCCCTTAGACGGCACTGCATCACATACAGGAATGCTACTGTAATGGAAATCACAACATGGGCTCAGGAATACTTCCAGAAAACATTGTCGGTGAACACAATCCACCGTGCCATTCGCCGTCGCCGGCTAAAACTCTATAGGTCAAAAAAGAAGCCATATCTAAACATGATCCAGAAGCGCAGGCGTTTTCTCTGGGCCAAGGCTCATTTAAAATGGACTGTGGCAAAGTGGAAAACTGTTCTGTGGTCAGAATCAAAATTTGAAGTTCTTTTTGGAAAACTGGGACACCATGTCATCCGGACTAAAGAGGACAAGGACAACCCGAGTTGTTATCAGCGCTCAGTTCAGAAGCCTGCATCTCTGATGGTATGGGGTTGCATGAGTGCGTGTGGCATGGGCAGCTTACACATCTGGAAAGGCACCATCAATGCTGAAAGGTATATCCAAGTTCTAGAACAACATATGCTCCCATCCAGACGTCGTCTCTTTCAGGGAAGACCTTGCATTTTCCAACATGACAATGCCAGACCACATACTGCATCAATTACAACATCATGGCTGCGTAGAAGAAGGATCCGGGTACTGAAATGGCCAGCCTGCAGTCCAGATCTTTCACCCATAGAAAACATTTGACGCATCATAAAGAGGAAGATGCGACAAAGAAGACCTAAGACAGTTGAGCAACTAGAAGCCTGTATTAGACAAGAATGGTACAACATTCCTATTCCTAAACTTGAGCAACTTGTCTCCTCAGTCCCCAGACGTTTGCAGACTGTTATAAAAAGAAGAGGGGATGCCACACAGTGGGAAACATGGCCTTGTCCCAACTTTTTTGAGATGTGTTGATGCCATGAAATTTAAAATAAATTTATTTTTCCCTTAAAATGATCCATTTTCTCAGTTTAAACATTTGATATGTCATCTATGTTGTATTCTGAATAAAATATTGAAATTTGAAACTTCCACATCATTGCATTCTGTTTTTATTCACAATTTGTACAGCGTCCCAACTTTTTTGGAATCGGGTTTGTAAATAAATTAGAAAATTAAAATTATAAATAGGTCAAAAGTTGAATTAGTTGTCCGAAACATTTGGATTTAATTTGATTAGATATTGGAATCTTGGAACTAAATTATTTGAAATAATTTAATTAAAATTTTCAGATTATCAATAATTGATTCTTCATTGATAAATTTATCTTCTTTTGTTTATTGTTAATATATCATCTTGAAAAAAAAAATATAATTAAGTTAATCACCGTTTTATATAAATATTTTATTCAAATTAACCATGCCTTTTTTTGTCTGTCTGTTCAGATTGATAGTTTCTTACCACTGCTCCTTTCAGACCTACACACTGGTCCATGTACCCTTTTCATTATCTCATCCACCTGGGCACTCGTTTAAGTTGATAGAAACAACAGATCATAACAGCTGGTGGTTTGTCCTGTCTAGTTTCTCTATTTTTATACATATCACTACAAGCTACATATTTGTATATGAGTTTTAGTGGATGTGAGATAATTGAGAAGTTGTTTGATTTGGTGGCAGTTGTTTGTTCTGAACTGATTTTTATTCAACGTCTGTGCCTATATGTGGACCACATTCCTCATGTCAATCTAGAACCAGAGAGAATGGAGCATATGAAAAAATACCGTGACCCGATAAGTAATTTTTAAAAAATAATCAGAAATGCAGTTTCTTATAGTTTAGCAACTCAGAACATGAACCAGCTCAGTATCACTTGACTCTCCACAACTAATCACCAATTTTTCAGAATGTTGTAAAAGAATTCTCTGGTTATGATGCGGAGATCAGCAGTCTTAGAATTCATAATGTGACAAGCTCACAAGCTGAAAATTTTGTACCACTGAAACCAAAGACAATCAGTAACAAAGTTCTTTATTAAAATCTCAGTGTGTGTGATGTTATGATGCTCGCATAAAAGCCACTAATAGGATGATGGAAAAGGATAACCACAAACTTATAGAACAGATATAAATATGTTAGTGAAAATAGGGAGATGTGAAGAAAATGTGAAAAGTGAATTTTTTAAGAAGAATGTTGTTTGCAGGCCATGATGACTGATGAATGTAATCTTTGCCTGTGGTTGTAAATATTGCATTGTATATTACATTGTATATATATCCTGCCATTTGTTTCTTTGAGAGAGTGGGTTTTTGTCTCTGTTTCTCTTGGTAAGGGAGATTAGGGAAGATAATTGTCTTTTTGTTCATTTCTTTTTTTTGTGTAGGTTACTTAGTCCCTAATCCACAGTGATTCTGTTTGTTATTTTGGCTTTGGTCCACCCTAAAATCTACCCTAGTTCAATGTGTTGAACTATATATCACGACATTATAATATATCCACCTTATTTCACAGTTGTGTTGTGTGTGTCGTTACTACTACATCTGGCACAAATTATTCCTGTCTGGCCATCTCCTATACATAACCCAGTGCTGTTTCTCACGCTGTGCCTCCCAACCCTACACTGGGTCATAACAGAATTGAGGGCTCGTTCGGAATTTTTTTTTAAATTTGCAGCTCCAGTTTTTTTTTGAGCGTATCAAGTATTCAGTGGATTGAGTGCTCTTTTTTCTTTGCCTTATTGTACTGTGGCTTGGTTAGCCACTAGTAGGCACTAGTGGATCAGCAGATCTTACCTGATTGGGAGGTGCTTCCAGGTCTCGCTACTTGGCCATCTCAGGCTTCCGGCGCTGCAAGTGATGATATGGAGCCTGAAGGTTTGTTGGGTGATGAAGCCTACTCCGAATGGCTTCAGGCCAGTTCAGTAGACCCAGGGATGCAGTTTGCTCTAAAAGAGCTGGAGTTGAAATAAAGTGGCAAGAGTATAAGACGCAGTTTCTACGCGTTCGGGAGAAGGAGTTGGATGCGGAGGTTGGATGAAAGGAGTTGGATGAAAGCTCGATCTGGCTGTTCCTTGTCGAAAGCCCATGCCTCTTCCATGGAAATTCTGCTCTTCAGCAGCAGCATCCCCTGCTCCCACTGGGGCTGATATCCCCAGCACCCCAGCATCACCGCTTGCTCCATTGCTGACCTCACCGGTAAGCCAGCCTGTTTTTGGTCTTAGCTGACATGTTGGTTTAGTGCCTGTATTTAGAGAAGATAAAGTTGATGCTTACTTTTCTGTGTTTGAGCAAATAGCCACAACCTTAAACTGGCCTAAAGGTTTGTGGACGCTGTTATTGCAGTGTAAACTGTCAGGGAAAGCACAGGAAGCCTGCTCTGCTTTCACTCTTGAACAGAGTCTAGAAAATGAAGTTATTAAGGTTACTTCTTCATGCATATGAGCGCGTGCCTGAAGCTTACAGGCAGAGTTTTAGAAATTCTGTTAAAGCAGACAGCCAAACCTATGTTGAGTTTGCTCGTGAGAAATCCACCCTGTTTGAGAAATGTGCACTTTTGAATAGCTTATAGAGCTGATTTTGTGGGAAGAATTCAAGTCTTGTCTTCCCAACCAGCTAGTAATGCATTTGAATGAGCAAAATTTAACCCAAAGACTTTTTTCAAGCAAGTGTGACCACAAAAAACAAACTAGTACTCAAAAACTCTATCACAACAATACATTCATTCATTCATTGTCTACCGCTTATCCGTCACGGGATCTCAGGTGTCATTGGGCATCAAGGCAGGATTCAACCTGGACGGAGTGCCAACCCATCGCAGGGCACACACACACTCTCATTCACTCATGCAATCATACACTACAGACAATTTAGAGATGCCAATCAACCTACAATGCATGTCTTTGGACTGGGGAAGGAAACCCCAGAGGCACAGGGAGAACATGCAAACTACACATGCACGGTAGAGGTGGGAATTGAACCCCAAACCCTGTAAGTGTGAGGCAAACGTGCTAACCACCAAGCCTCCATGCCCACACACAACAATACATTGATTATTAATACAAATAAACCAATATAGCAAAATAATTTTAATCAACCATCCTCAAAAAAAAGAGATATGATAGCCAGCCAACCCTCTATAAATCCTAATACAATCCAGCTTCTCCACAGAGAGCAACCCAAAAAGAAAATTACATAAATACCCCCCAAATCCTATTACATATAAAACACAGCTCACTCAATGAAGCATACTCCAAACCAAGAGTTAATTTCACTGCAAACATAACTCTCATGCAAATAAATAGTTCATAGGCATCAGTATTGTATAAAGAATACAAAGGTTGGCTGGCAACACAAGGCTGGGAAGTGATGTGCAAACAAAGAAAGAAGAAAAAAATTGAAACAATAAGAAAAAACACCCCGCTAGCCAGTCCGGTTTGCAACAATCATTAAGTCTTAATTGTACTGGAGGCACACAGTGCACACATGCAGGGACCAGCTAGCTGAGGAAATGCAATACAACAAACACAGGAGAAACAGCAATCAACTAAACCTGCAACACAGCCATCCATTCCCCACTACTGTCCAAGGGTATTTAGGATCAAAGAAGAAGTTTTTAAGGTAGACCAATTCACCCTTTCTAAAACCCTGATCATTTATTCTGCCCTTGTAGGAATAGACAAGCAACCAAGACAGGCAACCTTTTCTCTCAGCAACCAAGCAACCAAGACAGGCAATCTTTTCTCTCAGTCTCTCCTGTACCTCACCGTATGTTGGCTGAAACCTACCTTGATGTTCAACAATCCACTGTTCAGGCATCTCTGCAGTCTCTTCCAACTGATTGTTTAACAAGAAATCAACTGGTAATTTGGGTTCACATGAAAACATCATGAAATACGGGCTCATACCAGTAGAATGCACCATGGTGTTATAAGCATAAATAAGCTGTGGCAGATGTTGAGGCCACCACTTCTTTTTCTCCGGGGGCAAAGCCTTAAACAGGTCATGGAGAGTCCGATTAAACCATTCTCGCTGCCATTTACCCCGTGGATGGTATGAAGTGGTGCAACTGTACACCATAAACCTTACATAACTGGCTAATAAGGTTATTTTCAAAATTTTGCCCTTGGTCTGAATGCAGACGGCATGGGACCCCAAACAAATGAAACCAATGCTGGACCAAAACCTCTGCCACAGTATTTGCTCACTGATCCCAAGTAGGGATGGCTTAAGTGAACTTAGAAAATATATCAGTGAGCCCCAAAACATTCTCTCTCCCAACACTTGCAGGCTCCAACAAGGTAAAATCAACGGCCAAAATTTCATGAGGTCGGGATGCTTGTAACATTCCCATAAAAGACCTCACCTTCGGTTGCACTGCTTTCGCGAGAATGCACCGCTGACATTCCCTACACCACTGTTCCACATCTCTCATCATCCCTGGCCAATAACAGCGATGCCTCACTAATTCCACCATTTGGTCTTTACCTTGATGCCCATGACTGTCATGCAAACTGAGGTAACAGTAACTGATAGATCTCTTGATAAACAATAAAGGCATCAATCTTTCTCACGCAATCAATTCCACTGTCTAGCCAACTCTTTTACAGCTCAATCACTATCAGTCAACTCTGAAGAATGTAAAATGCTGCCTGTGTAACACTTCCCAGTGTGCAGTGAAGAATTCACAATGGGGGGTTGCACATTTAAAGTGTTTATTCTGCAAAACAGTAAATATATTTAGTAAACTAATTTAACAGTAAACTAAATTTTAGTTGCAGCTATCGTGGTTATCGCAAGTTATCACACACCATCACTCATAAGGAAATCTTGCTCTCAAACTCACGTGAGACTCCAAGAGAGCACAGTGCCATAACCAATCCATGCAACACTGCCGCCACCTGCTGGCGTACTATGAGACTAACATTATAACACCATATTTAACTACAAATCTATGCTCTGTTAAGGCTCATATTTGAGTGTCCCCTACTAAAAAAAAATCTCCCCTACTAAATTTAAAATGTTTAACAACATTTCAGATTTCACTATTTTTGATGACCAATCCCGGTTTCCTCAAACTCTCAATAATAGCAGTGATGACTTCGATTTCAAAATACTTGAAATACACTCTACAGGTCAAAATAACCATTGGTTGCACTGTCCATTGTCGCACAATGATTTTATACTTCCAGCAACAGTAAACACGTATCCCGCTCATAAGACTCTTTTGTAAGAGACTCTTTATTTCAGCTAGACAACTCTGTAGTGTACTACCACTTTTAGTTTACTTTACAGAGTAAGCCAACAATGTTATTAGTTGCTTATGTTTAGCTATTGAAAAATCATCTTTGTTTCACATTTATCATTGTCCATGAAAACATTTGTTTCTCTGCAAGTCCTGATAAACAGTGTAAGTTTAGCTGGGTACCTCTAACATTGTCCAGGGTCACCACATTCCAAGATTCTCCTCCCTTTGCTCCTCTGACACCTCTTCTGCTATCTCCCCCTCAGTCCTCTGTGGCTTTTGTTCCCAGTGCTGTTCCACACTTGGCGTGAACGGTTCTGCTTCATGGTTGAGACAAACAGGATTCTGGCACTGACTCGAGGAAGTAGGAAACTGTAACACCAGCTCACCATCTTGAAAGTCCTCATTCTCTAACACCTCACTCTGAACTTCTCAAGCATTTTCTGTCTTTTCTCCTTGCTATTATCTTTCTCACTATCTCTGGTTGTGGCGTTGCCTCTGAATTCTCTAGTGGCAAACTATCACAAGGGAGAAGTAGATTACGATGTAACACTCATTTTACCTCCTCCTTCAGGTATGACTTCATACACCAGACTCTCGTCACTCCTTCTTTTGACAATCACGTACACTCTGTTTTCCCAGTATGATCTGAGCTTACCAGGTCCTTCTCTCTAGATTCCGAACTAACACTTGTCCATCAGGCTGAAGGTCTATTCCATGAATTCTCCAGTCATACCCTGCCTTACTCCTTGAGGTTTCCCTGTCAGCAGTTCTTGAGGCAATTTCATAAGCTTGATGCATCCACGCTTGCCAATCCTTCACATACTCAGCATAATTCTTATTCCCTTCTTTTGGCTGCAAGTTGAAAACCAGGTTGATCAGCTGACGTGAGCAATGACCATGAAGCAAGTAGAAAGGGGGAAACCCTGTGACCTTGCAGCGAGTACAGTTATAAGCATGAACCAGCATCTCCAATTACTTTCTCCGTTGTGTCTTTTCTGCAGCTGTAACTGCAGAAAAGACAGTAATGTTCTGTTAAAGCACTCTACCTGTCCATTTCCTTGTGGGTGATTGCACATCACAACACTTCTGCAGCTGTTACATCAACTGGTTCTCCGAATTCCAATTCGAGAATACTAACCCTATCCCTAGGCAGCCGTGGGGTCTTACCCTTTCTTGCAGAACCACTCAGTCTCGTTACCAGTTCATGAAGAGGCTTAGCCAGCTTGGCAAATCCCTCAATAAATCGACAATAATACTTGGCGAAACCTAAAAATGAACAAAGCTCTGCCAAATGTACTGGGCAACTCCATTCTTTTACTGCTGCCACTTTATCAGTGTTAGTGGCAAACCCCGGCTCAGACACCAAATGCCCTAAATACTTTACCTGCTTCTGAAAAAAAAAATGCATTTTAATCTTAAGACCTTCCTGCTGTAATCACTTGAAGACCTCCAACCATAACAAATGTTCTGGTACAGAAGAGGAAAACACAATATCATCCAGATACAAAAGCAAAAAAAACAGCCATTCCATGAGTCTTTGAAATGTTCCTAGTGCATTACACAGCCCAAAGGGCATGCGCTGTGTAAGGAATCATGTAAAGTCATATGTTTTGTTGCCAGAAGAATAAGGCTTTTATTATCATGCAATAACAGCCTGAGTTGGTTTGCAAAGCAACTCCCATTCTAATTCATCATCCACAATTTATATGTTTCCCTATACATTTCTACACATCATCCCAACATCTGTTTTTTATCTAGGGCCCTCTTAAGCATACAAATGGTGGGGCCACTCTGCCTAGGTCCAGTTTACATTACCATATATGGTTACATTCCAGTGCACACACATTGGACACACTAAGCTACAATATATCATACATGCATACCATATCACCCACATCCTGTGCACAAACACTAGCTAATTGTCATGAGCCGGGGCTCAAACTCCGGTCTGAAAGACAAACTCTCTATCACTGAGCCACAGAGAGGGGTGGAACCCAAAAGTGAGACACATGTGCGAGGGTTGAAAGTGCAGAGTAAGACATGAAAGGAACTTAGGAACTCTCCAAAAAAACAGAAATAATCCACAAAGGCAGTCTTGCAACAAACTCCAGAGAAGACAATGCCAAACCAAACACTTGAGACAAAAACAAAGAGCTAGGAACTTACTCAAAACATAGGCTTCTGGACAACTAAAAACCAAGCAACAAAACAGAGAAACACAGCCACTTAAATGCACACACCCGAATGAGACACATGTGAAAACAATGACACTAATTACAAAGGGGAAAAAACAGAACAGGAGGGCTCTACGAGGACCTCTAGAGGTCAAAACAGAACAAAATAGTCCAGACACTGACACTGCTTCCATGCTGGTCTTGTTTCTACATATCACAATTGATAAAACTCTTCTAGAGCACCTAAATTCAAACATCCTAAATGGAGTACAGAAAGCTGTCTTTGCCTTATCTGCCTCAGCAACCTCAACCTGATTGTACCCACTTGCTAAATCTAAGGTGGAAAATCACCTTGCCCCAGGTAGAGCATCCAAAGACTCTTCAGTTTGCGGCAGTTTCAACACACATCCTAATAGCTCTGTCCCTCTTGTGACAATCGGGGATGAGTAAGGAATACTGCTCTCTCTTATCACCTTACTATCCAAAAGCTGTTGGATATATACCTTTCAGACTCATACTGAGAAGGAGGAATTTTCTGTATGGTTGTTGAACTGGTTTATTGTCCACTATAAGGATTCTCATGTTTGATTAAAGCTATACAACCTATATTGGTAGTAGAAAAAAATGACCTATTTACTATTTATTTAGTAACTGCTTTGCCTGTTCTACTTCCTGTTCAGTAAGTCCTTAAAAACAGGGAAGGTCAATGTTGCAACTAGACAATGCCTCAGCCACATGAACAGACACCAGTGCACTATAAACATTTTCAGGACAAATTTGTAACCTACGTCCTGGGGCACTTACCACTTTCACTACTTGGACTGTACCTATAATATGATGTGGTGAGACCCATACCTCTGCACTCCCTACATACCTCTCTACATATAACAGAGGGAGACAACAGCAAACCTTCTGGAAAGATGTTTTCCTCTGGCCCCAGTGGTTCTAAAAGAAATTCTATCAAACAGTCTGGTTCATAACAGTCATTAAGTCTTAATTGCACTGGAGGCATACAGCACACACATGCCATCAATCCCAAACTACTTTCTGAGGGTATTCAGCATCAAATAAGAATGATGGTGACCAATGGCATACAAATCCACAATGTTTACGTCTACTCATCCAGATCATGTCTGTGAACAACCAAACACAGAGGTACTACCGGACAGCACAAAGTTTGTGTCTGCTCACCCAGACCATGTCTGTGCACAAACAAACAAGGAAGTCCTACCAAACAGCACACTGCCACACAAAAGATCGGATCTCCTTTCAGGTTCCTGCTTAAAAACCCTCAAACTACCTACATGGCCACTGGGTTTAAATGCAGTGAGCAGGTGTGGAAGGCCACCCACAGAAGCTCCTGCAAACCACTTAGATACATAAAGCCAAGGCTGACTGCTGCCATGGGCCTACCTCACAGTATCATCCTAGAGATAGAGTGTGATAGGAAGCCAGGCACTTTAGACACCCCCAGGTGTCACTTTAGATGCTCAGGCCCAGGTACACAGGCCTCTTTCAAATCAACATCTCCA
This sequence comes from Hemibagrus guttatus, assembly GCA_033459395.1. Taxonomy (NCBI): domain Eukaryota; kingdom Metazoa; phylum Chordata; class Actinopteri; order Siluriformes; family Bagridae; genus Hemibagrus; species Hemibagrus guttatus. The sequence continues at coordinate 24,380,766 of JAUCMX010000013.1, forward strand.
CCCCAATCAACTATCCAGCCTACATCAACATCTCCACCCCCACTCAACCAGCCAGCCCACATCAATGTCTCCACCCCCACACAACCAGCCAGTCCACATCAATATCTTTACTCCCACTCAATCAGCCAGCCCACATCAACATATCCACTTCCACTTGACCAGCCAGCCCACATCAACATGTCTACCCTCACTCAACCAGCCAGCCCATCTCAACATCTCCACCCCCAGTCAACCAGCCAACCCACCTCAACATCTTCACCCCCACTCAACCAGACAGCTGGACTGAAACAGCATGGGAACGGTTTGCTTCCTACCTGGATGGTTGCTCATATCAGGTAACATGAGGGGATTGATATCTGCTCCAGGCAGACTCTCCAATGGTGTTCCACAAGGCTCAGTACTTGGTCCTCTCCTTTTCTATACTCACTCTCTTGGCAAAGTTATATCCTCACATAGGTTCTCATATCACTTCTATGCCGAAGACACCCAACTTATCTTCTCCTTCCCTCCCTCAGATACCACAGCTTCTGCTCAGATCTCAGCATGTCTGGCAGACATTTCATCTTGGATGATAGCTAATCAAAGAGTAAACCTTCACAGACTCCCATATCCACCGATTCCCATTCGTAACTTCATGAATGTTTTTATTGTCACGAATAAGGACATTCAATTGCCACATGCCCCGTGTTAAAATGTAAAAGTACGAGGCAGCAAGCTCCAATTAAGAAGGTTAATGCTGCAGATGTATTGTCAGTTTCTGCACCCCATCCTACTTTTGAGCCTATATTTGGAACATTTGTTTCTTTCAGTCATGTGTCATCAGGTGTCTGTAATGTGAAGCATCCTGTAAAGATATTGAGAGACACTGGTCCTGCTCAGTCCTTTGTATTAGAGAGTGTATTACCCTTTTTAGAAGCTTCAAATGCAGGCAGGGATGTATTGATTCAAGGCATTGAACTGAGTGTAATTCTGCTCAATGTGTATTTGCAAAAGGAGGGTTTCTCAGGTCTTGTCAAGATGGCTGTTTTTTGAGCTCTTCTGGTCAATGGTGTTTCCTCCATTCTGAGTAATGCTATAGCTGTCAGTAAAATGTATTCATTACCTGAAGTGGTGTCAGATCCTGTGAATAACAGTCCCAATGTTGCTACCTAGTATCCCTCTGTGTTCCATGCTTGTGTGTTAACATGTATGTTAGTGTTGATGAATCATCCTGTTGCTTATTTTATTGAGAACCAACTTTTAATAAGGAAATGATCCCCTCCCAGTTCAACAGATGGTTGGATGGAAGTATTCCAGGTGGTGGTTCCCTGTTTCCTTAGAAACCAGGTTTTGAACTTGGCTCATGACCACCCCTGCTCTGGATATGCAGGGGTTTGTAAAACCTAGTTACAGGCATTGAAGTATTTTGTTTGGCCAGGCATGAAGGGTGATGTTTTGCTGAACCTGTCATGTGTCAGGTAGTAGGTAAACCCAATAAAGTCATCCCACAATAAATCTATGCAGAGTTAACCCACAGAGGTCTGATGGACCAGACAACATTCCTGGCAGAGTGCTCAGGGAATGTGCAGAACAGCTAGTGGATCTTCACTGACATCTTCAACATTTCCCTGAACAGCGCCGTTGTTTCTATGTACCCCAAGACAATGACCATCGTCCCTGTGCTGAAGAACTCTATGGTTACCTGCCTCAATAACTATTGTCCCATTGCACTTACATCCATCGTGATGAAGTGCTTTGAGAGGCTCGTCATGAAGCATATCAAGACCCAGCTACCACCCTCACTGGACCCCTTGCAGTTTGCATATCATCCTAAGTGCTCCACAAATGATGCCATCACCACAACCCTTCAACTGGCCCTCACCCACCTGGACAATAAGGGCTCATATGTACAAATGCTGTTCATTGACTTCAGTTCAGCATTCAATACAATCACCCCAGCACCCAATTGAGGAGCTGAGCCTGCTGGGCCTGAACACCTCCCTCTGCAACTGGATCCTGGACTTCCTGACTGGGAGACCTTGGTCAGTCTGGATTGGGAATCTCCAGCACCACTAAACTGAGCACTGGGCCCCTCAAACATGTTGTTATGTTGTTTTATGTAGCAAGAGGGTCCTGGAGAAACATTGTCTCATTTCACTGTGTACTGTGTCAGCGATATGTGGTTGAAATGACAAAAAAAGCTTCCTGACTTGACTTGACTTACATCTTTTCAGAAGGATATCAAAGCCCTGTTGGATTTACATGCCTTTCTGAGGTTTCCTCGGTGTTGAATTTGAAAAAGTGTGAATTTGGTAAGGGGGTGGTGTCTTATCTCATGGAAATGGTTGGGTAAGGTATGGTGAAACCTTTGGATGCTAAAGTACAAGCCATTTGTGTGTTTCTCATTCCCAAGACATGACAGGATCTCTGACATTTTTTTAGGCATGGCCTTCGACTCTGTGAAACCCCTGCTACTCCTACCACAAATCAGTAATAGCATCCATATAAAGCTGGGACGGATGCCAGTACCAACATCTTCAATGGTCACTTGGCATGTGGTTGTTCTGTCGTGTGATGTTGTGTGTTGTGTTTTGCTTCTGTCATTCTGGTTTCGATCCTTGCTTGCCTTGACTATGAGTCTGATATATTCCCTGTTTTGGTTTTGGCTGCCTTAATTGTAAATATTCTTTGCCTGTGGTTGTAAATATTGCTACAATGTACAATCAGGTAGTAGGGGTGTGACTGCCATTTTTGTTGGGGAGTGTGGGTTTTTAAGAAATGGTAAATTTTTGAGAAATTTGAGTGTGGAACATGAGAAATACCCGCAGTTGCAAAAACAGGTGCGATCTCAGATGTAATATGATACACCAAGGGAACGACACTCATTTTGTCTGTACCTTTAATGTTTCACAGGTACACAGTGCTTAACTGCCTGTGTGTCTACTGTGTTGCTGACCAAGATATTCCCTAGGTTTGAGTCCGGTAACACATGCACATAAATAACAGAAATCAGTCACTGTATATTTTTTATATTTGACTTTCATTCCTGGTGATAACACACAAAAAAACCTCTACAACATGAAATGTCTAATGACAATGATTAATCAGCAGAACAGCTTGATTTCTTCTATGACTCCTCAGCTCAGAATCACACAGCGGTTACGACACATTTCCAGTAAAGTCTATAATTTCTCCCTTTTTTAAAATCTATACTTTAAAAAAGTTTTAACTTTCTTTTTTGATATCTGATCATTTGATTCACTAAAATATTGAATTATATCAAGACTGATAAATAACAGACACTTTGGCAAAAATTTGATTCCACATTTTAATAAATTTAAGAGGAAGCTATACTCCTTGTATAGACTAAAAGCAATCTCCTATAACTGTATATGTACAATATCATACATACAAGCAGTTGGATGACAACTTAATCAAAATATGTGGCAGAACAAGATACCAGAACATCTTATGTGTTTCTTTCACATGCCTCTACACTTTCAGCTGTGTGTGTGTGTGTGTGTGTGTGTGTGTGTGTGTGTGTGTGTGTGTGTGTGTGTGTGTGCTATATTTGGTTTTGTTGAACCTATTCCAGTTAAACTAGATCAAAGAATTATTTTCTCCCCAGGTATTCAATAATGAATTATTAATTAATTTTTAATTACTAATATAAAAATTAATTAATTAATTAATTATTAAATATAATTAATCTGGTGATTTCTTGGTAATGTTACAATGATCTAATCCTCACCCACAGATCATGCTCCTGTCCCTCCCCTTCTGTTTAGTCTTCCAACTCTTCTACATCCTCTTGTGGCTTGAAACCCTGGAGGAGTGAAGAGGCTTGTGTAATTAAGTGAACGTCAGTATTATGTAATGAAGAGCATAATGCTAAAGTGGCAAGATGTCCTTTTCTGAAATCCTTTAAATTCACTCCGTCCAACAGGTGTCAGCAGAATAGTACTCTACATGTGTTACACTCCTGCATTACTGTAGTCTACAACACAAACACAATAAAATTTATGTTAGTCCTTTCACATTTTATTTCCATCAAAAGCTTTAATATGAAACAACTCAATAATGTGCTTTCAAAAATACAGGAACAGGAAACCATTGATATTTAGATCTTCAGCATTGGTTATTGCGTACTCAGCTTTTGCAGTGTTGCAGTTAGCTTGTAGGAGGTTCTCTGCTTATTGTAATCCCCATGTTTGTCGTTATCTGCCCATTAGGTGACACTTGTGTAGGTCACAGAAGTCAAATCAGATGGTTCAAATCAGAAGGAGGCTATCCATATTTTCTAGCCAATCAAGTAAAATCATAGGATTGATAGTGTGAAAAGGTGCACTAAGATCAAGAAACACCAGCTAGGAGACACAAGCTTGGTCAGAGGCTAGCAACAGGTCAATAACCGCTTTACTTGCTTGGTTTAATCCATGTTTATGTTAAACATAGAACACTAAACTCCTGAATAATTTCATTAAAAAGAAGCCACCTTTATTTGTCACATATATATTACAGCACAGTGAAACTCTTCCTTTGCATATCAGACTGCAGGGTCAGCCATGATACAGCACTCCTGGACCAGGGAGGATTAAGGGTCTTGCTCAGGGGCTCAGAAGTAGCAGCTTGCCAGTGCTGGGGCTTGAACTCCAACTTTCCAATCAACAACCCCAAGCCTTAACTGTTTGAGCCACCACTGCCCCAGTGCCTTAGATGTTTTAGATGTTTAATAGTCCTAGCTAGAGAATGCCATGATATTGCATCCCAAACCATCATTGATTCACCCCATGATTCACTCTGGACACACAGCTTGTCTAGTTTGTGAGCTGCAGAATGTTTAGCAGTTCTTCCTCTGTCATTAGCAGTATTTCTACTTTTGATGAGTGCAATAAGTGTAACTATTAGTGTTAGTAAGATTACTAAGGGTATTGTTGTACAGCGGTGGATCTAGCTGTTCACTCTCCTGAAGACAGAGAGAGAGAGAGCTACACGGGATGCAGCACTTCTAGGGAGGTACAAGGTGGACCAATAAACAAACTAATGATGTTTTGGGCCTTTTCAAAACATCATTCATAAGGTTCTATTTGTTTCATCACTTGTGTTTCTTTTTTACTGTATTGTTGAGTGTATGTACATTTTATTATTCTGATTATTATTGTTGTTGTTGTTGTTGTTGTTGTTGTTAATACTACTACTACTACTACTACTACTACTACTACTACTACTACTAATAATAATAATAATAATAATAATGATAATAGTCTGTATCCTGTGCAAATAACATAACTCCACCTGACTTAATGTAAAATACTAAATAATATAATAATGGTAATATTTATGGTAATGGTAATGGTAATGGTAACATAACATGGTAATATTTTTACCATGAACTGCAACTGAAATGCAAATTTCAGATGCTTAATAATCCTAGCTTCAGGTCAAGGTTGCTTGCCCTGTATTCACTATGAACTAATTTTATACTAATCAGGTTACTAAAGCTAATTTTTTGAGTGACAGTGAGCAAGTAGTATGTCTAAGGCGTGCCATGATATTGAAGCCCAAACCATCATTGATCTAACCCATACTTCACTCTGGACACACAGCTTGTCCAGTTTGTAAGCTGTAGGATGTTTAGCAGTTCTTCCTCTGTCATAAGCAGTAATTTTGAGTGTAATAAAATACAAAAATAAATAAATAAATAAATAAATAAAAATCTAATTTGGGCTTTAGCATTTCTTGCATTTCTTGTGTAATATCTATGCAAACATAAAAGTATCAGATAAGGACATACCTTATATCTATCAAACGAGCTTGCTAAAGATTGCTGTATACTTGATAGTAGGTGTCTTCAGTCACACCTGTGTATAGTGATATCTGAATTTAGAGCTATGATAAAGGCTTTAGCAATGCGGTTGGAAACTGTGGTCAGCAAGAACATTCAGTGAGTTTATTAGTGCTGAAACCACAGGTGCTGATGAACAGATGTGGAAAAAATATCTTGTTTATGAGTCATACTTCATGTTCTTAGCAATAGGGTGAGTGAGGCAAAAGACAGGTTAATTGTTAAAGCCTGAAAACTTGACCCCTAGGGTGAGGGGCTCCTTGGCTCTAAAAAAAAAACCTTTGCAGCTAATCAGAGCAGTGGATCTAGCTCTTCACTCTCCTGGAGACAGAGAGAGAGCTACATGGGATGCAGCACTTCTATGGATGTATGAGTTGGACCAATAAACAAACTAATGATATTTTATGTCTCTTCTTCCCAAAGCTGCTGGAGGATACAGAGGAATATGACAGACCCTGAAGCCGTTGCAACCCGCATGCCTCCTGGTCACTGACATGCTGCAGACCAAACTAATCATCACCTTAATTTTTCTCTTTCACCTGGATAAACTCAATTTTGACAAAATAAATTGTGCACTTTATTCAAGATCCTTCACCTCTGGTGTGTTTATGTTCTGCCCTCACAGCATACATATGCACATGCACAATAGTAAACACACACACACACACACACACACTATTCTATACTTTTCATTCACAAGGTTCTATTTGTTTCATCACTTGTGTTTCTTTTTTACTGTATTGTTGAGTGTATGTCTTCTTCTTCTTCTTTCGGCTTTTCCCTTCAGGGGTCGCCACAGCGAATCATCTCTCTCCACCTATCCCTATCTTCTGCATCCTCAACACTTGCACCCACTAGCTTCATATCCTCATTAATTCCATCCATATACCTCCTCTTTGGCCTTCCTCTTTGCCTCCTGCCTGGCAGTCCCATGTCCAACATTCTCCTACCAATATACTCACTCTCCCTCCTCTGAACATGTCCAAACCATCTTAATCTGGCCTCCCTAACTTTGTCCCCCAAACGTCCAACATGAGCTGTCCCTCTGATGTACTCGTTCCTAATCCTGTCCAATCTTGTCACTCCCAAAGAGAACCTCAACATCTTCAGCTCTGCTACCTCTAGCTCTGACTCCTGTCTCTTCCTCAGTGAGACTGTCTCTAAACCATACAGCATGGCTGGTCTCACCACTGTCCTGTACACCTTCCCCTTGATTCTCGCTGATATTTTCTGATCACACAGAACTCCCGACACCTTTCTCCACCCATTCCAACCTGCCTGCACTCGCTTCTTTACCTCTTTCCCACACTCTCCATTACTCTGGACTGTTGACCCCAAGTACTTAAACTCCTGTACCTTCTTCACCTCTTCACCCTGTAACCTTACTGTTCCACTTCCCTCCCTTCTGGGTCATCTGGCAGCACTACCTGACCACCCAGAGCCTGCCTCAACTTCTGTCTAAATTCCTCACAACATTCCTCCTTTTTCAGCTTCCACCACTTGGTTTTCTTCTCTATCTTTGACCTCTTCTTCTTACAGACCATCAGTCATCCTACACACCACCATCCTATGCTGTCTGGCTACACTCTCTCCCACTACCACTTTACAGTCACTAATCTCTTTCAGATTGCCTCTTCTACATAGGATGTAGTCTACCTGTGTTCTCCTACCTCCACTCTTGTAAGTCACTCTATGCTCCTCCCTCTTCTGAAAATAAGTGTTAACCACACCCATGTCCATCCTCTTAGCAAAGTCCACTACCATCTGTCCTTCTAGGTTCCTTTCCTTAACTCCAAACTTGCCCATCACCTCCTCATCCCCTGTGTTCCCCTCACCAACATGTCCATTAAAATCTGCTCCTATCACCACTCTCTCACCCGTGGGAATACTCTCCATCACCTCATCTAATTCACTCCAGAATCTCTCTTTCTCCCCTAACTCACAACCTACCTGTGGGGCATAACCACTAACAACATTCAACATCACCCCTTCAATCTCTAACTTCAGACTCATCACCCTGTCTGACACTCTCTTCACCCCCAGAACATTCCTCACAAACTCCTCCTTCAGGACCACACCTACCCCATTTCTCTTACTATCCACACCATAATAAAACAGCTTGAATCCTGCTCCTATACTACGAGCCTTGCTACCCTTCCACCTGGTCTCCTGTACACACAGTATATCCACCTTCCTTCTCTCCATCATATCAGCCAGCTCTCTACCTTTCCCTGTCATAGTACCAACATTCAGAGTTCCTATTCTCAGTCCTACACTCTTACCTTTCCTCTTCTCTCTCTGTCTGCGCACTCTCCTCCCTCCTCTACTTCTTCGACCAACAGTAGCCCAATTTCCACCGGCGCCCTGTAGGTCAATTGCGCCGATGGCGGTCGTTGTTAACCCGGGCCTCGACCGATCCGGTATGAAATTCGTACTGACGATTCGCATGGTTAAATTTGGCAATGTTTTACGCCGGATGCCCTTCCTGATGCAACCCTCTCTATTTATCCGGGCTTGGGACCGGCACAGAAGTCATGGACTGTGACCCCCATGGCTAGATTATTGTTGAGTGTATGTACATTTTATTATTCTGATTATTATTGTTGTTCTTAATCTTCTTCTTCTTCTTTCGACTTTTCCCTTCAGGGGTCGCCACAGTGAATCATCTCTCTTCACCTATCCCTATCTTCTGCATCCTCAACACTTGCACCCACTAGCTTCATATTCTCATTAATTCCATCCATATACCTCCTCTTTGGCCTTCCTCTTCATTCTCCTACCAATATACTCACTCTCCCTCTACTGAACATGTCCAAACCATCTTAATCTGGCCTCCCTAACTTTGTCCCTCAAACGTCCAACATGAGCTTTCCCTCTGATGTACTCGTTCCTAATCCTGTCCAATCTTGTCACTCCCAAAGAGAACCTCAACATCTTCAGCTCTGCTACCTCTAGCTCTGACTCCTGTCTCTTCCTCAGTGACACTGTCTCTAAACCATACAGCATGGCCGGTCTCACCACTGTCCTGTACACCTTCCCCTTGACACCTTTCTCCACCCATTCCAACCTGCCTGCACTCGCTTCTTTACCTCTTTCCCACACTCTCCATTACTCTGGACTGTTGACCCCATGTACTTAAACTCCTGTACCTTCTTCACCTCTTCACCCTGTAACCTTACTGTTCCGCTTCCCTCCCTTTCATTCACACACATGTACTCAGTCTTACTATGACTGACTTTCATTCCTCTTCTCTCCAGCGCAAACCTCCACCTCTCCAGGTTTTCCTCCACCTGCTCCCTGCTCTCACTACAGATCACAATGTCATCTGCAAACATCATTATCCAAGGAGACTCCTGTCTGACCTCCTCTGACAACTGGTCCATCACTATAGCAAACAGGAAGGGGCTCAGAGCCGATCCCTGATGCAGTCCCACCTCCACTTTGAACTCCTCTGTCTGACCTACAGCACACCTCACCACTGTCCTGCTCCTCTCATACATGTCCTGCACCACTCTGACATACCTCTCTGCTACTCCTGACTTCCTCATACAGTACCACAGCTCTTCTCTTGGCACCCTGTCATACGCTTTCTCCAAGTCTACAAACACACAGTGCAACTCCTTCTGACCATCCCTATACTTCTCCATCAAAACTCTCAGAGCAAAAATTGCATCTGTTGTGCTCTTTCTGGGCATGAAGCCATACTGCTGCTCACAAATTTCCACTACCTTCCTTAACCTAGCTTCCACTACTCTTTCCCATACCTTCATTGTATGGCTCATCAACTTTATCCCCCTATAGTTGCTGCAACTCTGCACGTCACCCTTATTCTTAAAGATTGGCACTAACACACTTCTTCTCCATTCCTCAGGCATCCTCTCACTCTCTAAAACCCTATTGAACAAACTAGTTAAAAATTCCACCGCTGCCTCTCCCAGATACTTCCAGACCTCCACCGGGATGTCATCAGGACCAACTGCCTTTCCACTTTTCATCCTCTTCAAAGCCTTCCTGACTTCATCCTTTCTAATCTTATCTACTTTCTGTTCCACAGAGTTCACCCCTTCTACTCTTTTTTCCCTCTCATTTTCCTGATTCATCAGCTCCTCAAAGTACTCCTTCCATCTCCTCTGTACACTCTCCTCACTTGTGAGCACCCTTCCATCTCTATCCTTAATAACTCTAACTTGCTGCACATCCTTCCCATCTCAATCCCTCTGCCTAGCTAACTTGTCCTTCTCTCCTTCTCTAGTGTCTAACCTAGTGTACAACTCGTCATATGCCTTCTGCTTGGCCTTAGACACCTCCCTCTTCACTCTGCACTGTAACTCCTTGTATTCCTGTCTATTCTCTTCAGTCCTGTCCATGTCCCACTTCTTCTTGGCTAATCTCTTCCTCTGGATACTATCCTGAACGTCCTCATTCCACCACCAAGTCTCCTTATCTTCTTTCCTCCTTCCAGATGACACACCCAGCACCTTTCTCCCTGTCTCCCTGATCACTCTTTCTGTAGTTTCCCAGTCATCTGGCAGCACTACCTGACCACCCAGAGCCTGCCTCAACTTCTGTCTAAATTCCTCACAACATTCCTCCTTTTTCAGTTTCCACCACATGGTTTTCTTCTCTATCTCTATCTTTGACTTTTTCTTCTTACAGACCATCAAAGTCATCCTACACACCACCATCCTATGCTGTCTGGCTACACTCTCTCCCACTACCACTTTACAGTCACTAATCTCTTTCAGATTGCCTCTTCTACATAGGATGTAGTCTACCTGTGTTCTCATACCACCACTCTCTCACCCGTGGGAATACTCTCCATCACCTCATCTAATTCACTCCAGAATCTTTCTTTCTCCTCTAACTCACAACCTACCTGTGGGGCATAACCACTAACAACATTCAACATCAACCCTTCAATCTCTAACTTCAGACTCATTACCCTGTCTGACACTCTCTTCACCTCCAGAACATTCCTCACAAACTCCTTCTTCAGGACCACACCTACCCCATTTCTTTTACTATCCACACCATAATAAAACAGCTTGAATCCTGCTCCTATACTACGAGCCTTGCTACCTTTCCACCTGGTCTCCTGTACACACAGTATATCCACCTTCCTTCTCTCCATCATATCAGCCAGCTCTCTACCTTTCCCTGTCATAGTACCAACATTCAGAGTTCCTATTCTCAGTCCTACACTCTTACATTTCCTCTTCTCTCTCTGTCCGTGCACTCTCCTCCCTCCTCTACTTCTTCGACTAACAGTAGCCCAATTTCCACCGGCACCCTGTTGGTCAACGGCGCCGATGGCAATCTTTGTTAACCTGGGCCTCGACCGATCTGGTATGAAATTCATACTGACGATTCGCATGGTTAAATTTGGCAATGTTTTACGCCGGATGCCCTTCCTGACACAACCCTCTCTATTTATCCGGGCTTGGGACTGGCACAGAAGTCACTGGACTGTGACCCCCATGGCTAGATTATTGTTGTTGTTAATAATAATAATAATAACAATAATAATAATAATAATAGTCTGTATCCAAGCTTTGGCAATACAAATGCTAATATTTCTCATGTCAATAAAGCAACCTTTGCACCTTTTAATCTTTGGAGAGAGAGAAAAGAGGAAGAAAAAAAGGAAGAAAGCAAGAAAACATGCAGAGTACATGTAAAATTCCTGTTTTTTCACTTCTGTGAAAATAAAATAACTCGACCTGACTTTATTTATGTAAAATACTAAATAAATGTGATCCTCCACACCATGAATTGCTACTAAAATGCAAATTTTAGATGCTTAATGGCCCTAGCTTCAGGTCAAAGTTGCTTGCCCTGTATACACTATGACCTAATTTTATGCTAATCAGGCTAGTAAAGCTAATTTTTTGAGTGACAGTGAGCAAGTAGTAGGTCTATGGAATGCCATGATATTGCAGCCCAAACCATCACTGATCTAACCCATACTCTGGGCAAACAATTTGTCCAGTTTGTGAGCTGCAGGAAGTTTAGCAGTTCTTCCTCTATCATTAGCAGTAATTTTACTTTTGATGAGTGTAATAGAGTTGCTTTTGGCTGCTCCCTGTTCAGGGTCGCCACAGCGGACCAACTGGTCCGCACAACAACTTGGCAAATGTTTTACACCGGATGCCCTTCCTGACACAACCCTCCCATTTTTCTGGGCTTGGGACCGGCACTGCATCTAGTGGCTGACGTTGAGGCATTGGCTGGGAATCGAACCCGGGCCTTCCGTATGATAGGAGAGAAAACTACCACTGAGCCACCAATGAGTGTAATAAGTGTAATTATTAGTGTTAGTAAGGTTACTAAGGGTAATATTGTAGAGGCGACGTCAGTGATATGAATGGAGTACTTTTGAGGGCAATGTTGGCCTGTTAGGGGGTATCCTTATCCTACAATAATGCTACATTTTTATTTAACACTGTAGCAAAATTAACTAGGAGGAAGATGAAATGCACACCATCACAATGCAACACAATGCAAATGCACACCATCAATATGCTGCAGCAATGACTTTATAAATTATTACAGTGGCCAATGAGAATATAAGGCAGAAAATTCAGACTATTAATTTAACCAAACTATTTGATAGCTAATTATGTAGATGATAATATTACTGTTTCTGATCAGAGCTTAGAATGTTTTACTCCCCTTTGAGAGACTGACTTATAGTTGCTTTCAGCTGCTCCCTGCTCAGGGTCACCACAGCAGACCAACTGGTCTACATAACAACTTGGCAAATGTTGCATGCTAGATGCCCTTCCTGATGCAACCCTCCCATTTTTCCGGGCTTGGGTCCAGCACTGCATCCAGTGGCTGGGAATCAAACCTGCACACTGAGGCCTTCCACATGACAGGTGAGAACCCTACCACTGAGCCACCAATGCCTCTCTTTGAGAAACTGACTTAATTTCACTAATTTCTTCTTTAAAAACATCAAATTGCGTACTAGATCCCTGATCTACATTTTTCAGAAAGGACGTTGTTCATATCACACTCTCCGGTGTCACCCAGATGAGGATGGGTTCCCTTTTGAGTCTGGTTCCTCTCAAGGTTTCTTCCTAATACCATCTAAGGGAGTTTTTCCTTCCCACAGTCGCCTGAGTCACCTCAGGCTTGCTCACTAGGGAAAATTTTGTCTAACATCTAGTACTGTTTGTCTGTTTGTATGTTTGTTGTTTCTTATGTTCTGTAAATCTGCTTTGAGACAATGCTCTTTGTTAAAAGCGCTATGCAAATAAAATTTAATTGAACTGAATTGAATTGAACTATGAGCCTAAATCCTTCAAACTAGCGGTTATCAAAACCCTAATTAAAAGACCTTACCTTGACCCCTTGTCACATCACATCAGGAGGTCGAACACAAGAGGGAGCTCTCTCCTGAGTTTTGATCCCTATTGTCCTTGTTTCCCCATGAACATAAAAGAGGGACGCACATACTATTATTCACAAAGTATTGATTCCATTTTGTGAGCATGCCAAGCAGTGATCTATTGTTTAGCTATTGTGTATGACCTTTTGCTGTTTATGGGTTAGATCATCTTCTACTGTTTCTTTTGCCTAGATATTTGGATTTGTCTGCTGGTTATTTGATTTTCTGGTTTTGACCCTTTTGCTTCGTTTACTGATTTCTGATTTTTGCCTACTGTTTTCATTAATAAATCTGCTCATGGATTCTAAACCTCCTGCCTCCGGCGATTTGAGACACCCCTGTCCCTGTCCAACTATAGGCCAATATCAAACATCCCCTTTATCTCCAAGATCCTAGAAAAGGCTGTAGTATAGCAGTTATGTTCTAAGCTACACAGGAATAACATTCATGAAATGTTTCAGTCAGGATTTAGGCCTCATCATAGCACAGAGATAGCACTGGTTAAAGTGGTAAATGACCTGTTACTAGTCAGGGTTGTGTCTCCTTACTAGTGCTGCTTGAGCTTAGTGCAGCTTTTGACTACACTATTCTACCTGATAGGCTAGAACATGTTGTTGGTGTTAAAGGAACAGCCCTCTCCTGGCTTAGGTCTTATTTGACTGATCATTATCAGTTTGTAGATCTAAATGGTGACTTCTCTATGTATACTAAAGTTATGTTCGGTGTTACTCAAGGCCCACCATTTTTCTCCTTATATATGCTACACCTTGTTGCAATTATTCCTAAACATGGTATTAGCTTCCACTGTTATGCTGATGACACAAAGCTACATGTTTCAGCTATGTCAGATGAGAGACACCAGCTTATTAAGATTGAAGAATGTTTAAAGGACATTAGACAGTGGATGCTTACTAACTTCCTCCTGCTTAACTCTGACAAGACAGAGGTGCTTGTACTAGGACCACATGCAGCTAGAAGTAAGCTTTCTGATTACAGAGTAACTGTGGATGGTCTTTCTGTTTCATCTTGTCCAGCAGTAAAAGATCTTGGTGTGATTATTGACTCTGGTCCTTCGTTAGAAGCTCATGCAGATAATATCACTAGGGTAGCCTTCTCTCACCTCAGAAATATTGCTAAGAAAAGAAATATAATGTCACTACATGATGCAGAAAAACTCTCACTTTCTCTCTCTCTCTCTCTCTCTTGTGACACATGCTACTCCTGAGCTCCCAGTGTTCTGAGTTTTTCTCTCTGGACCTGCCTGATCCATCCTGATGTCCTACTTCTGGGTAGAGTCTTGTTGCTAAATTAAATAATTAAAAAAAAAAAAAATGCTGCTTTGAGAGCATGACCAGTTGAAGTAAATCTCTGCTATAGAGACTAGAGATGTTGTTTCTGTGGAAAATCACATCATAGAGATCTGATATTTTGAGTGACAACACAATAAATAAAAATAAATAAATAAATAAATAAATAAATAAATAATTGAATAGATAGATAAAGAAACAAACAAACAAACAAACAAACAAATAAATGAATAGGATTATTTAAAATATATCTGCAATGATATCTGTTTTTCTTGTAGAGCTGCATATCTTGCCTTACTGTGCAATATCTATGCAAACATAAAAGTATCAGATAAGGATGTCCCTTATATCTATCAAACTTTTATATTTGATTTTTCTAAAGATTGTTGTATACTTGCTAGTAGGTGTTTACCGCTCTAGAGGGGCTTCAGTCACACCTGTGTATAGTGATATCCGAATTTAGAGCTATAATAAAGGCTTTAGCAATGCGGTTGGAAACTGTGGTCAACAGGCACATTCAGTGAGTTTATTAGTGTTGAAACCACAGGTGCTGATGAACAGATGTGGAAAAAATATCTTGTTTATGAGTCATACTTCATGTTCTCAGTAAGAGGGTGAGTGTATCTGAGGCAAAAGCCATGTTAATTGTTAAGACCTGAACACTTGACCCCTAGGGTTAAGGGCTCCATGGCTCTAAAAAACTTCAGCAGCTAATCAGAGCAGTGGATCTAGCTCTTCACCCTCCTGGAGACACAGAGAGAGCTACAGTGGGGCAAAAAAGTATTTAGTCAGCCACCACTTGTACAGGTTTTCCCACTTAAAAAGATGAGAGCGGCCTGTAATTTTCATCATAGGTACACTTCAACTATGAGAGACAGAATGAGAAAAAAAAATCCAGAAAATCAGATTGTCTGATTTTTAAAGAATTTATTTGCAAGTTATGGTGGAAAATAAATATTTGGTCAATAACAAAAGTTCATCTCAATACTTTGTTATATACCCTTTGTTGGCAATGACAGAGGTCAAACGTTTTCTGTAAGTCGCCACAAGGTTTTTACACACTGTTGCTGGTAGTTTGGCCCATTCCTCCATGCAGATCTCTTCTAGAGCAGTGATGTTTTGGGGCTGTCACTGGGCAACACGGATTTTCAACTCCCTCCAAAGATTTTCTATGGGGTTGAGATCTGGAGACTGGCTAGGCCACTCCAGGACCTTGAAATGCTTCTTACAAAGCCACTCCTTTGTTGCCCGGGCGGTGTGTTTGGGATCATTGTCATGCTGAAAGACCCAGCCACGTTTCATCTTCAATGCCCTTGCTGATGGAAGGAGGTTTTTACTCAAAATCTCATGATACATGGCCCCATTCATTCTTTCCTTTACACGGATCAGTCGTCCTGGTCCCTTTGCAGAAAAACAGCCCCAAAGCATGATGTTTCCACCCCCATGCTTCACAGTAGGTATGGTGTTCTTTGGATGCAACTCAGCATTCTTTCTCCTCCAAACACGACAAGTTGAGCTTTTACCAAAAAGTTCTATTTTGGTTTCATCTGACCATATGACATTCTCCCAATCCTCTTCTGGATCATCCAAATGCTCTCTAGCAAACTTCAGACGGGCCCGGACATGTACTGGCTTAAGCAGGGGGACACGTCTGGCACTGCAGGATTTGAGTTCCTGGCGGCGTAGTGTGTTACTGATGGTAGGCTATGTTACTTTGGTCCCAGCTCTCTGCAGGTCATTCACTAGGTCCCCCCGTGTGGTTCTGGGATTTTTGCTCACCGTTCTTGTGATCATTTTGACCCCACGGGGTGAGATCTTACGTGGAGCCCCAGATTGAGGGAGATTATCAGTGGTCTTGTATGTCTTCCATTTTCTAATAATTGCTCCCACAGTTGATTTCTTCACACAAAGCTGCTTACCTATTGTAAGATTCAGTCTTCCCAGCCTGGTGCAGGTCTACAATTTTGTTTCTGGTGTCCTTTGACAGCTCTTTGGTCTTGGCCATAGTGGAGTTTGGGAAAGTCTGACTGTTTGAGGTTGTGGACAGGTGTCTTTTATACTGATAACGAGTTCAAACAGGTGCCATTAATACAGGTAATGAGTGGAGGACAGAGGAGCCTCTTAAAGAAGAAGTTAAAAGGTCTGTGAGAGCCAGAAATCTTGCTTTTTTGTAGGTGACCAAATACTTATTTTCCACCATAATTTGCAAATAAATTCTTTAAAAATCAGACAATGTGATTTTCTGGATTTTTTTTCTCATTCTGTCTCTCATAGTTGAAGTGTACCTATGATGAAAATTACAGGCCTCTCTCAACTTGCACAATTGGTGGCTGACTAAATACTTTTTTGCCCCACTGTACATGAAGCACGTCTAGGGAGGTTTTGAGGTGGACCAATAAACAAACTAATGATGCTTTACCTAGCCTGCCTCCTAGAGATCTTGCCTTCATTTGTCACCTTCTGGCTCTCCCTTTTAGTTATGATGTTATAGATAGTCTTGCCGGAGTCCCTGCCTGCACTTTGCACATAATCTACATTTTTCTTTAAACATCACATGATCACAAGCATACCTAATATCTCTCTCTCTCTCTGTGTCTTTCTCATTTGAGCTATACATCCCACTCCTGAGCTCTACTTCTGGTTGGAATCTCATCACTTGGTGGTGCTCACTGATGCTGAACTGATCATTGATCCCTGAACTGCCGTTGCATGTGTCAGCTTGGGGGGGCAGTGAAAAACCCGATTTGTTCCTCAAGAGCTCTTGGTTGCTTTTGCAGAAAGGACATTATCAACATTTACATTATTTACTGTTCAGTGTCACCCAAATGAGGATGAGGTTCCCTTCTGAGCCTGGTTCCTCTCAAGGTTTCTTCCTCATATCATCACAGGTAGTCACAAGTATGAAAATGTCTTCAATTATGAACCTGACTGTTTATGATTCATTATCAGCAACTTCAGAAACACATGATGTAAGGGATTGTGGTCAGTTATGTACAACTAGACCTGATGTATGCTTTAGAATTTAAATCAGTCTTTATCTACATGGTGTCATCAGACTTTAATGGTTTTTAATATAAATAAATGTAGTTAAGCTGAAGCCACTTTTAGCCACTTGTGGGTTTTTGTTGTCTGCACAATGTGTGGTTATTGTGAACAATGTGTGGTTACCAACAGCAGATGCAGAAAAAAGTAACTTCTTCATTCTTTTGTTTCAGTGCATGACCTTCCAACAGCTCTTCCTCAGCAGCAGAGAAACATCATGATTAGACTTCTGGGATTTTGAACAAAATGTTAATACTCTGTCAGAGGATTGTGTATTAGTTGTTTATACAGAACACACAGGTACACAGTAGAAGAGAAATAATTGCTAGGTCAAGAGATGGGACTATTGATTGTGCTGAACAATACAGAGGATCAGAAGCAGGTCTCCATTTAATAAATGAATGTTCATGAGGCTGAATAAGGATCTAAAAAGATCAGAAGTTCATCATCTGACTGTTCATTAGACAGACTAGTGACTAAAACATCAATAATCAGTTATTAACAGCAGCAAACACTTCCAGTGGGTCAAATATCAATTACATCACTTGCTTATTGCTTACAGAGTCCCACAAACTGCTTCTCTTGCATAATGAAGTTGCTTTTGGCTGCTCCCTGTTCGGGGTCGCCACAGCAGACCAACTGGTCCGCACATCAACTTGGTAAATGTTTTACACCGGATGCCCTTCCTGACGCAACCCTCCCATTTTTAATTGGGCTTTAATTTTAAAAAAATTTTAATTCTTTTTCAGTGATGTCATATGGGGGACATGGTGGCTTAGTGGTTGGGGCACGTTTGCCTCACACCTCCAGGGTTGGGGGTTCAATTCCGGCCTCCGCCGTGTGTGTGGAGTTTGCATTTTCCCTCCCCGTGCCTCGGGGGTTTGGTTTCCTCCCCCAGTCCAAAGACATGCATTGTAGGTTGATTGGCATCTCTAAATTTTTTAGTGTGTGATTGCGTGAGTGAATGAGAGTATGTGTGTGCCATGCGATGGGTTGGCACTCCATCCAGGGTGTATCCTGCCTTGATGCCCAATGATGCCTGAGATAGGCACAGGCTCCCCGTGACCCGAGAATAGTTCGGATAAGCGGTACACAATGAATGAATGATGTCATATGTGTCAGGAACAGCTGGACAGTTCCCTGCCAGGCCTGGAGAGGGCATTGGCAGGTGAATCTGGCAAGCCTGCTTGTCTGTGTGTTTCCCTGCCCATTGTTCTCATTCCTGACTGTGTCATCTGTTAATTCCCAAAAATCTTTCTTTACCGGTCATTGTTTCACGTTCTAGGTTTCTGTGTTCGTCATGTTTAGTGTTTAGGTTAGTTTTCCCCCCATGTCTTCTGTTTATGTAATAAAATCAGTGCTTCGCTTTTATTCTCTGCTTATGATGCGGAGACGAACAGTCTTAGAATTCATAATTTGACAAGCTCACAAGCTGAAAATCTAGTACCACTGCGACCAAAGAGAATCAATGACAAGTTCTGGCAGTGTGAATAAAGTTTTATTAAAATCTCAGAGTGTTGTTATGATGCTCGCCTAAAAGCCACTAATAGGACAATAAAAAAAGATAACCGCAAACTTATAGAACAGCTAAAAATAGGCTAGTAAAAACAGGGATATGTGAAGAAAATGTGAATTTTTTTAGAAGAAAGATTAAAGATGAAAATTGCTGCTATATATATATATATATATATTTTAATTATTTAATACTGTGGGAGTGTTCTACACAAACCCAGGCCATGCTGATTGATGGCATAAGCACAATTTTTGTTATTTCAGTCTTTTACAGAGTCATGTTACTGAGATCTTGTACAGCGTGGAAAGTAATCTTAAAAGACAACTCAACTCACAGTTTAAAATCTCCTTCTGTCCATCAAAAATCTCTTTCAACTGTATGTTGTGTGCTGCCTATGAAGACATGAAAATGTGTCTGATTTTTTTGTTTCTATTTTAAAGATCATGGTGCATACACATAAATAACACAGAAAATCAGTCATCAAAATCAGTCATCAAATCAAAATCATTTTTTATATTTGACCTTTGCTCCTAGTGATAACATTGCTGTAAAGATTTGTAACCTGAGATTATCGACAGTCTAATCAGAAGAACAGCTTTCTTCTTATAACGCCTCAGCTTGAGAATTACACAAGCAGTTATGACACATTTCTCTTTCCAGTAAAGTCTGTAATTTCTCCCTTTTTCAAAAATCAAAACTTTACTTTACAACCCATGTTAAACCTGTGAAATCTCTATTGCCAATTAGAGCTGAACCATGCAAGCTGTAACACTGCTATTTCAAAAACATGAGCTAAAGATTATTATTATTATCATTAATAGCGGAGTGTGCCAGCAAGACCATAAAAGGGCATCTACGTCACATAACTCCAGCTTCTACTTGTCTGAAGGAAGCGCGAGTGGACGCCTGGGGTGTGGCTAGCAACGCAGTGTCTCAGTCCCTTCTCAGGGAACAAGGTTACATACGTAACCTAGTGTAGTTCCCTTTCGAGGGAACTCGACGCTGCATCATGTCTGATGCTATGGGAACAGCAATACCACTGCCGCCACACGCCGGGTGATGTCTGTCCCGGAGGTCATAAAAAAGCACAACCAAGCCAGGAGCAGAGCATCATTAGCCTTGTAAGACCCAGGACACAGTAGTGGGGTCCAGGTCCAGGTTATAGAACTTGATAAAGGTGTGCAGAGCTGCAGCACAAACATCCTGGGTGGGGGGATGTCTCTAGCCAGAGTGCTGGACAAGGCGATACACCAAGTGGAGCTAGCTGTAATCTCTAGAGGTGAAGCCACACAGCACACCTCATAGGTGGTGTGCTGTGTGACAGCTACCACTACCCAGCACGAGGTGCTGCATGGAGACCGGATTGCTTTTTTTCCGACTGCCAAAGCAGATGAAAAGGGAGAGGACTTATGCCTTGAGCTCAAGCAAAGATGTAAGTCCCAAGAACCCGAACTGGGCACAGCAGGTGCAGTCTCTCCTGCTCTGCCAATTTGTGGGGTGGAGAAGACACAGTCTACAGGAAAGCCTCAGCTGCCTGGAACCATGCAGGAGGTGAAGACCAGAGAACAGGCATGTGACCGCAGCAATGGCTGCCACATATACCTCAATGTAGAGGGTGATAGGCCCTTAAAGAGGCAATCTGCAGGAACTCTAGCATTGTACTAAAAGTGCAGTGAAGTCCGACAACAACGATTACACCAGAGGCGAAAATTCAAAATAGTCTCCACAGAGGTTCTAAATTTCAGGGCAGGGGTGGATAATCGCCCCATGCACATGAGAAAGAAGGCTCCTCCTGACAGGAATCTACCAAGGAACACCATTCAGAAGGGAAAAGAGAGTGTAAGAAGCTCTCAGAGAGATAAATCTGGTCTCTACGTAGTGCCAGATCTGGTGCACCAACCTGAATAGAAGGTCAAACACAGAGACTCTATGACTGTATGAAGGCAGGACCTGGCAAACTAGCTAGCCAGTGAACTTTCAAGGAAGCCAAAGGTATTTCAGACATGAAAGCATACTGGGACAAAAGCCCCAACTGCAGGCAATCATGAGAGACAGCAGCATTCCTACATACCATGGGCAGGGCAGCCATTTAGGACTGCTCACCAGCCTGAGAAGAGGGCGTCCATTCCTTGCCGTCAGAAGTTGAAAGGTGTAAAGGCAGATCTGTGATGGTGTTATAGTCCCCAAGTGGCTCTTTCCATGACTGTCTCTTGGTCACAGGCCATCCACAGCATCAGTGAGCACCACATAGTGACAAGACTCTGACCAGGGGTAGAGCCAATGGTCA
The DNA here is from genome assembly GCA_033459395.1 of Hemibagrus guttatus. NCBI lineage: Eukaryota > Metazoa > Chordata > Actinopteri > Siluriformes > Bagridae > Hemibagrus > Hemibagrus guttatus. Next base: position 24,402,132 of record JAUCMX010000013.1, read on the forward strand.
CACTGGAACTCAGAACACTGGGAGCTCAGGAGTGAGACGTATAGAGAGAGAGTGAGATGTATAAGATAGAAGAGAGAGAGAGAGAGAGAGAGAGAAGTAGAGAGAGAGAGGACAGAGAGAGAGATATTAAATATGCTTGTGATCATGTGATGTTTAAAAACAATGTAGATTATGTGTAAAAAGTGCAGGCAGGGACTCTGGCAGAACTAGCTATGGCAGTGTAACTAAAAAGGGAGAGCCAGAAGGTGACAGACATGAAAGCTTACTGGGACATAAAGCACCAACCACTGCAGTCAGCAAACCTGGGCAACTTGCGAGGGTGGTAAGGCGACAGCACCCAAACATCCCATTACACCAAACACTCTATCCCCATGAACCTTCCAGATCAAGAAAAACTATACATTGAATGCTTTACTAAACAAATGTGTCTTCAGCCTAGACTTAAACATTGAGACTGTGTCTGAATCCTGAACACTAATTGGAAGGCTGTTCCATAAATGTGGGGCTTTGTAAGAAAAAGCTCTGCCTCCTGCTGTAGCCTTTGCTACTTGAGGTACTACCAAATAGCCTGCACCTTTTGATTGAAATAGGTGTGGTGGATCATAAATAGTCAAAAGATCGCTCAGGTACTATGGCTCGAGACCATTTAGTGCTTTATAGGTTAGTAATAGTATTTTATAATCAATGCGAAATTTGACTGGCAAAGAATGCAGTGTGGCTAAGATAGGAGTGATGTTTTCATATCTTCTGGTTCTAGTTAGGACTCTAGCTGCTGCATTGTCACCGTCCCGTCCTAACAGGCCAGCCTTGCCCTCAAACGAGCTCCAATTATCTATGAAGCCCACATTGTTTTCGGAGCATCACCTGGACATCCCGCAGTTCAGCGACCATAACCTGCTGTAAACTACATCGTCATGTCACATTGGGATGGGACCAGAGCATATTACAGCATCAGACATCACCTTTGCTAATTTACACACATCTACAATATTACTCTTAGGAACCTTTGACTGACGAAGGCGTATATCGTTAGCTCCTACATGGAAAACTATCTTCGAGAACCTATGCTTGCCTAGGACCCTAAGATTACCTGTTATGTCCGACGCCCTGTCTCCCGGGATACACCTAACCTGTGCTGCTGGAGCTCCTAAAGGCCTAGCTAATTTCACATGCCTTAAGATAGAGTCTCCTATAAACAGAGCTCTTTCAGGTTTCTCAGTGGGTGCTTCACTGAGGAGAGCAAACCTGTTGGACAAGTGAAACAGAGAGGAGTGGTGCTCCCATGAGCAAGCCTTAGCAACTATGCACAAGCAAAATTAACACTAATTTTAGATTTTAATTTTAGAAATACTAAACATCCTGCAGCTCACACACTGTACAAGCTGAAAGTTAGCCATACTTAATGATTGCCCACCCTTTATGTGAATTTAGCCTGGATATTGAAGAGTTCTGAAGTGGGTTTCCTCTGATAGCTGTTTGAAGATTGAAAAAACAGAAAAGCTTCTCCCAAAAAAAAAGAACAATTATCTGCAATATGCGAGTAAAAAGTTTTGAAAATGAAACTTTACAGCATAAAATATTCATGCAAAAGAGAAGTGTCTCTTACATGGGGAACACACCAGGATTTAATATGGGAAGAAGGTGAGCTGGTGGAGGCAGTGTCATGCTTTGGGCAATGTTCTGCTGGGAATCCTTGGGTACTGCCATCCATGTGGATGTTACTTGTGATGTTAGGTGATGTGTACCACCTACCTAAGCAATATTGCAGACCACGTTCATTCATTCATGGACACGGTATTCCCTGATGACTGTTGCCTCTTTCAGCAGGATAATGCGCCGTGCCACAAAGCAAAAATGCTTCAGGAATGGTTTGATGACCACAATAACCAGTTTGAGGTGTTGACTTGGCCTCCAAATTCCCCAGATCTCAATACAATCCTGCATCTGTGGTATGTGCTGGACAAAGAAGCCTTATACATGGAGACCCCACCTCGCAACTTAGAGGACTTAAAGGATCTGCTGCTAACAGCTTGGTGCCAGATACCACAGCACACCTTCAGGGATCTAGTGGAGTCCATGCCTCGACAAGGGGGACCAACACAATATTAGGCAGATGGTCATAATGTTAATGATCGGTGTACATACATAACACGTGTGCAAGTGCACACTCGCTCACACATACATACAAGTGCATACATATGCACATGCACAATGCACAATAGTACACACACACACACACACACACACACACACATTATTCTATACTTTTCATTTACAAGGTTCTATTTTTTCATCACTTGTGTTTTTTTTTTACTGTATTGTTGAGTGTATGTACACTTTATAATAATAATAATAATAATAATAATAATAATAATAATAATAATAATAATCATCATCATCATCATTATCACCATCATCATCATCATCATCATCATCATCATCATCATAATAATCTGTATCCAAGCTTTGGCAATACAAATGTTAATATTTTTCATGTCAGTAAAGCAACCTTTGCATCTTTTAATCCTCAGAGAGAGAGAAAAGAGGACGGAAAAACAGGAAGAAAGCAAGAAAACATGCAGAGTACATGCAAAACTCAGCCTGTGCACATAACATAACTCCAACCGACTTAATGTAAAGTACAATAAAACTGTGTGACCCTCCACACCATGAACTGCTTTCTGAAATGCTAATTCAAAAACATGCCATCATCTCCAGACCTTTTATCTTCTTCATTTATTATAAAGTAATGAGGAAACAGGCCACAACTGACCATGAAACTGTTTATCAGGTAATTGTCCAGTTACAGTTTAAGTCTGTGAAAATGAAGGCACTGTTTAAAAATGGCTATAATTCCTGAATGATTAATGCAATATTTTTGCTAAAGCCCCTGAATTAAAGCTACAAATCTTCACCAGTCATCTTTACAACTTCATTTCAAATTTATTTTACTGGTCTAAGGAGTCACAAGTATGAAAATGTCTCCAATTATGAACGTGACTGTTAATGTTTCATTATCAGCAACGTGTTAGACACACATGATATAAGGGATCAGTTATGTAAAACTAGACCTGATATATGCTTTAGAGTTTAGTTTTTATCTACATGGTGTCATCAGACTTTAATGGTTTTTAATGTAAATAAATGTAGTTCAACTGAAGTCAGTGGCAGTTGAATAGAGTTTGAGAAAATAGCAGAACTCACAGTTTAGCCACTTGTGGGTTTCTGTTCTCTGTACAATGTGTGGTTATTACCACCAGCAGCAGATGCAGGAAAAAATAACTTCTTGTCCTCTTTAGTTTCAGTGCTTGACCTTCCAAAACAGCTCTTCCTCAGCAGCAGAGAAACATCATGATTAGTTTTCGGGTATTTTTAAGAAAAGTTAATACTCTGTCAGAGGATTGTGTATTAGTTGGATTTAATCCTTTTTCAGTGATGTCATATGACAGCATTCATCTCTAAACTGATCACAATAACGCTCTCTGACAGCTATGTACAGTTTAATAAATAAAAAGTCACATTTATTCATGTATTACTTTTATTTATGAGATTTAAAGCAATCACAGCTACCAGCTACTAAATTTGCTAACTGCTACTAGCAATAGCTTTGAGGTTGCCCAATGTTTTTTTTATCTATCAATGTGCTGTTTCCTGTGCAGTGTGTGTGGTTTGAACATCAGAAGCAGATATAGAAAATGAAAAATGAGTCATTGTGGTTTGTGCTTGAACATATCTCATCAGACTCTTTTGCTGGACTTAGAGGGTATAAATAGAGAGATGTCCTTAATCTTAATCTCTCGTTAACACGAGACATGGTATTAAATCCTGTCTTATCCATTAATGAGTACAGTCTCATATCTGTAGCTATAAACTTCAGATTTCTTTCATCTGGACTGAATGAGTGAATAAAGCTGCCTGAATGCTGCAGAGAGATGTGTATGATTTTTACACTGCAATGTGCTGAATCTGTCCATCATCTACTGGCCATCAGCATCATACGTAACTTACCAGGAAGCTGAAATGCTCCTAAACACCAGACCTTTTATCTCCCTCAAACAAGTATGTTAGTATACTAATGTCTCAGCTCATGAAAACAGTGTGAATAAGAGAAGTGTGTTTTTTAAAACCCTGAAGCTTGTCCTGATTGGACACAAAGAGGAAGCTACTTGTTTAGAGGAGGGAATGTTAGCATGACTAAAGTTAAATATTTATTATGTCATGTAACATAAGTGTTTTAATGAATTGTAGTTGTCTTTATTATGCGATACTGAATGTAGATATTCAGACATTTCAGCAGTTTAATTATTACAATAAACCTGTATTCATCAGCATGTGTTCAGCTGTTTTGGGTTAATGCTGGTCACTTGTATGTTACATGTTCTGTCCCATTTTCTGTAATTGCTGTAGTTCTTTTGGTTTCATATCTTACTGAGAAGTGATTGATTCCAGAGCTGGTGACTTTAACAAGAAAATGCAGATATGATGTAATATTAAAATATTGTCCTTCATCATCATCAGTAAGAACTGCATCCTGACCAGGATTCTGATAGATTCAGATCTCAGGAACGCTGTATGAAGAGAGAATACACTCTCTCTCGAGGATCATCGTGTCAGGGCCACTTCCCACGTTCCAGCGAGGAATCCAGAGGTTCAGTAGACTATTTGCTTTTAATGAATGGTTACAGTCATGGTGTCAAGATCAGAAATTACCTTTTGTTGATAACTGGAATCTTTTCTGGGAGCGTCCTAGGTTCTACCGTCCTGATGGCCTGCACCCAAGCAGAGTTGGAGCAGCAGTCCTCTCAGACAACATCTCCAGGACACTACGCACCATCTGACTGGTAAGCCATAACCCAGATTACAATTATGATAGCTCCTGTTCAGCTCACCAGATTGATACGAGTGCACACATAGCTCATCTTATAGAGACTGTGTCTGTTCCCCGAATAGTGAGATCAAAGAATAAATTCATTATTAGGCCTCGAAATAATCTAATCACAGTTATACCTGAAAAACGCCAAATAATTAAAGAAAAACAATTCCTAAAGTTTGGGCTTCTCAACATTAGGTCCCTTGCACAGAAAGCACTTATTGTTAATGAAATGATCTCAGATTATAGTTTTGATACACTCTGCCTTACTGAAACCTGGCTTAGGCCAAATGAATTCATTAGTCTGAATGAGTCTACTCCGTCAGGATTTTGCTATAAGCATGAGCCCCGTCAGACTGGTCGTGGAGGTGGTGTTGCAACTATTTATAGCAACTCTCTTACCGTTACTCAGAAAACAGGACCCAGGTTTAACTCCTTCGAAGTGCTTGTCCTTAATGTTACACTCACAGACATAAATAAAAAATCTCTACTATATCTTGCGCTGGCCACCGTATATAGACCCCCGGGGCCCTACGCCGATTTTCTTAAAGAGTTTGCACATTTACTCTCAGACCTACTGATTAATTATGACAAAGTGTTGATTGTAGGAGACTTTAACATTCATGTAGACGATTCCAATGATGCCTTAGGACTCGCATTTATAGATTTATTAAATTCTTTTGGGGTTAAACAAAACATTACTAGACCAACTCATCGTTTTAACCATACACTAGATTTAATTATATCACATGGAACAGATGTCACTGATATAGCTGTTCTACCTCAAAGTGATGATATCACAGACCATTACCTCTTAGTGTACACTCTACCTGTAGAACATATTACACACGTCTCCCCTCGTTATCAACTCGGTAGAACTATTATCCCGACCACTAAAGACAGATTCACAAGTAATCTACCGGCTCTGTCTCAACTTCTCACCAGACCCCTAAATGCAGATGACTTAGATGAATTAACTAACAGCATAGGCACTATTTTCACCAGCACACTAGATACTGTTGCCCCCATCCGATTAAAAAAGGTCAGAGATAAAACATCTGCACCATGGTACAATAGTCATACTCAATCCCTCAAGAGAGCAACCAGTAACCTAGAGCGAAAATAGAGAAAAACTAAATTAGAAGTTTTCAGAATTGTGTATAAAGACAGTATGTCCAGCTATAGACAGGCTCTAAAAGCTGCTAGGGCTGAGCATTTAAGCAAACTTATAGAAATAAACCAAAACAATCCCAGATTCTTATTTAGTACAGTGGCTAGATTGACAAAACATCAGATATCTGAAGAGAGTACTCCATCACAGCTTAATAGTGAGGACTTTATGAACTTCTTCACCGACAAAATCGATAGTATCAGGAATAAAATAATTGATGTTCAACCATTGACAGCACCCGGTAATCTAGTCCAACCTAAAGCTCCACATTCAAAGCTACAATGCTTTACAGGTATAGGGAAGGAAGAGCTGTATAAACTTATCACCACGGCTAATTCAACAACATGTTTGTTAGATCCAATTCCAACTAGATTACTGAAAGAAGTGATACACACAGCTGGAGAGCCTCTCCTAAACATTATTAATTGCTCGTTATATTTAGGTCACGTCCCTAAACCTTTCAAGCTAGCAGTTATTAAGCCTCTTCTTAAGAAACCTAAACTAGACCCTAATGACTTATTAAATTACAGACCGATTTCAAACCTTCCCTTTATATCTAAAATATTAGAAAAGGTTGTGTCTACTCAATTATGCTCCTTCTTACAGGAAAACAATATCCTTGAAGAATTTCAGTCAGGCTTCAGGCCCCATCATAGCACAGAAACTGCACTAGTTAAGATCACAAATGACTTGTTCTTAGCTTTGGACCAAGGCTGCATCACAATACTAGTCTTACTTGATCTTAGTGCTGCATTCGACACTATAGATCATAACATTCTCGTAGACCGCTTACAAAATCACATAGGTATTCAGGGACAGGCATTAAAATGGTTTAGGTCCTACCTGTCTGATCGATACCGTTTTGTAGATTTAAATGGAGAAATGTCCAGTGTAACACCAGTGAAATATGGGGTCCCACAAGGTTCAGTTTTAGGACCTCTGCTTTTATCAATATACATGCTTCCCTTAGGCAACATCATTAGAAGGCATGGGATTAGTTTCCATTGTTACGCTGACGATACACAGTTATATACATCTCATAAAAACCAGATGAAATATCTAAACTGTCTAGATTAACAGAGTGTGTTAAAGATATTAAAGATTGGATGGCTGATAATTTTCTATTACTAAATCCTAATAAGACAGAGATATTACTGATTGGTCCAAAAACCAGTACACAGAAGCTCTCACAATTCAACCTGTACTTAGAAGGATGTTCTATTACTACTAGCTCTACAGTGAAAGACCTGGGCGTAATATTAGACAGCAGTTTGTCCTTTGAAAAACATATTTCCGATATTACAATAATAGCCTTCTTCCACCTTAGAAATATCGCCAAGCTTAGGAACATTTTATCTGTATCTGATGAAGACGCGTTCATGACCTCCAGACTGGACTATTGTAATGCATTATTTGGTGGTTGTCCTGCATCTTCAATAAACAAGCTACAGTTAGTCCAGAATGCAGCTGCCAGAGTCCTTACCAGGTCAAGAAAGTATGACCATATAACCCCAATATTATCATCCCTGCACTGGCTACCTGTTAAATTTAGAATTGATTACAAACTAGCACTACTTACTTACAAGACCCTAAATCTAGCCAGTCTTCTAACACATTACAATTCATCACGCTCCTTAAGATCTCGAAACTCCAAACTTCTGGTAGTTCCCAGAATATCAAAGTCTACAAAAGGGGGTAGAGCTTTTTCATATTTAGCTCCTAAACTTTGGAACAGTCTTCCTGACAGTGTTCGGGGTTCAGACACAGTCTCCCAGTTCAAACGTAGACTAAAAACATATCTCTTTAGCCAGGCATACACCTAATACATCCCATAACTTGATGTGCTCCAATACATCTGATTAAATGCACATCATCATCTAGTGCCTGCTAATATTATGAATAGCAGCTATGCTAATTCCTTTCCATTTGTTTCCCTTCTTCTACCCATCCTGGAGACACACAGAGATTGTGCCAGCTCCGGTGGCATCCAGATGAGGATGGGTTCCCTTTTGAGTCTGGTTCCTCTCAAGGTTTCTCCCTAATACCATCTGAGGGAGTTTTTCCTTGCCACAGTTGCCTGAGTCACCTCAGGCTCGCTCACTAGGGAAAATTTTGTCTAACATCTAGGACTGTTTGTTTGTATGTTTATTGTTTCTTATGTTCTGTAAAGCTGCTTTGAGACAATGCTCTTTGTTAAAAGCGCTATACAAATAAAATTTAATTGAATTGAATTGAAACTCTGGATGTGACAGCAGTCCATCGCAAAACACCAAACACACACACACACACACACACACAACACACACACACACACACACACACACACACACACACACACACACACACACACACACACACACACTTCCCCCTGTTCCACCATGCTGCTCCAGTACTGACTATATCATTAATAAAGCAAACCAGTGAGCTTCATTTATAATGTAAACAACAGGTCTCTCATTTACTCATCTTTATGGAAGTGTCAGATTTCTGGAAATATTATGTATATTTTACACACTGTTTCACAACAACAAATTCCTGGGTTTAATCCTGGGCTCTGGTAACTCTGTATTTTTTTTAATTCCAGGTCTGATCCTATGTTGGTTTTGTTGAAACTAATTGTGTCACATAAAACAATTCATTCACATAAAACCATTTAAAGCAAATAAAAACAAAGTTTTTCAGTGTACAGAATCTGATATGTCCTACACAAGTCTCATGACAGCCGAGAAACCAGTTCAAAAGTATGGATTTCCCCCATTTTAACTCTGATCCATCTGTTTAATTGTGTGTTACATGTTTAAGTGTATTTATTTACTCAGAATATTCATCCTTCCATCTCTTCATACCAGCTCTAACAGTCAGGAAAGTAGATTAAAGTAACTAATAAACTAATGGTTGTAAATATAAATTAGAGAATATAAAATGAGATCAGAAGTTTATTAAACTCCAGAACAGAACAGGGGACAGGATGTAGAGGCTTGTGGCTGAAGCAGTTTAACCGGAACTTAAGAAACACCAGAAACAGAAGAGTTTTTATTCCACTAAGTGTCTGTTCACATGTTCAGTGGAGGATGTGTGTTAGACATGGCAGAGTTCCTGTGTGTGTTTAATCTACACCTGCTGTTTGGTGAGTTCATTTTTTTATTTATTATTATTATTATTATTATCATTATTATATATATATATTACTTATATATATATATATATATATTATATATATATATATAATTATTATTATTATTATTATTATTATTATTATTATTATTATAATTATAATAATAATAATAATAATAATAATAATAATAATAATAATAGAGGGGGGGCACGGTGGCTTAGTGGTTAGCACGTTTGCCTCACACCTCCAGGGTTGGGGGTTCGATTCCCGCCTCCGCCGTGTGTGTGTGGAGTTTGCATGTTCTCCCCGTGCCTCGGGGGTTTCCTCCGGGCACTCCGGTTTCCTCCCCCAGTCCAAAGACATGCATTGTAGGTTGATTGGCATCTCTAAATTGTCTGTTGTGTGTGAATGAGAGTGTGTGTGTGTGTGTGTGCGCCCTGTGATGGGTTGGCACTCCATCAGACGTCCTGACGCCTGAGGCACGGGCTCCCCGTGACCCGAGTATAGAGCGGATAAGTGGTAGACAATGAATTAATAATAATAATAATAATAATAATAATAATAATAATGAGATGTTAAATGCATCTCCATGGATGGAATGTACTGTAGCTGTGTGTGAGGTTTACAGAGTGCTGATGGATCTTCTCTCTTAATGTGGTGTTGTTCTTTCAGGTGTCATCAGTCTGAGTCTCCTTCAGATCATTTCAGCTGATCTGCTGTCTGTTGATCCTGGACAAAACATCACTCTGCTCTGTAACATCACTAATTATTCAGAGATATCGTGGTATCACATGAACTCAGCAGGCGTGAGGAAGCTTATATCAGCCAGACGAGGGAAACTGGACAAACACTTTTATATTGATTATAATGAGGATGAGAGTCACTTTTATTTAACACAAAGCAGCAGTTCAGTCAGTTTAGTGATTATTGGAGTTAGAGAGACAGATCTGGGATTTTATTACTGTGGAGGTCGAAATAAACAACACATTCAGTTTGGGAAACCCAAAAGACTGAACTTTAGAGGTCAGTAACAATACTTTATTTACACCGCTTGATGATGCTGTGTTTTGGTTTTTGTATTATTTATAGACTTACAGATTTATTACGTTATTACATATTATAATCTTGTGAATTTACTGGAGTACATTTTTAATCATTAGGCATGAATTTTCCAACATTAAAACAGACAGCAAACCTTTACAATGATATATATATATATATTTTTTCTTTCTGTTTTTAGTTACATTTTGTTAGGTTCAAGACCATGAATGTGCTACCAATGTTTTAGGAACAGTGGTTTGTTGCTCAGAAAGAATACTTTAAAATGCCTAGATAGATTGATAAAACTGTATATTTATGGAGCCAGTTTTAAAGTGCTTGGTCATGTATATAATATATAATACATTTAACTCCAATAAAAGTAACAATTGGTCAATGATTCTTTCTATACACATGACAGTTTCAATAACCAGGGAGTCACATGTGTACACATTGCAGTCATTAATATTATGTCAGCACTGACTACACTATGATGTGCATGTATGTCTGACTCTAAATAATATAAGAAAAAGTAGCCTGAAGTTTGATGCATTTTCTTCTATGACACACACTGTAGTGATACTGTAGCTCTTTGTGTATTTTAGGTAGCAGTGATAATGAGAGAGATTCAGATTCACACCAGACTGGAGGAAAGGGGAACTGCATTACAAATACAATCCTAATGTGTGTGTTCTTCATCTCTGTCCTAATAATCATCCTCATCATCATCATGTGTGTGTTCTGCAGCAGGGTGCAAGGTAAAAGTGGTTGAAATTGCAAATGTGAAAGATTCACAAAATATTTGAAGTCATCATGTTTTTTGTGTGTCTGGGTTTCTTGTCTAATTTATATTTTCTCTTTCAGGAAAATCAACATTATCAACATCATCATGCTGCAGTTGCACCACCAACTCCACTGAACAGGTATGAAAACATTCAACTTAAAGATTGTATCTAAAATCCATTAACATGTTTCTAACCACATGTTTTGAGTTTTATTTATGTTTCAGAGTAAAATCATGTGTTGGACTAAACTAAATATGTAAACTTCTAGGTATTAAACAAATAAGTGTTTAATATAAATTTTAAAGTAATGGATAATTATTTCAGGAATGAAGAAAAGGACAGAAAATCTGTAAATTAGTTGTTCACTGTAAAAAAAAAAAAAGTTGAGTTAAAAGTTGGCCCTCACTTCAAAAATCAAACGCAGGGATTGCAAACCATACTGTAAACACAATATGAAAGACTATCATTATTGCAGAAAAATATTTATTTGTTAACTCTGGCAAGCAATACATTTTCTGTCAGCATGAAATTCAAAAAATTTGAATGAGATGATGTTTTACTCCAGTCATCAATAAATAAATAAGTAAGTAAGTAAATAAATAAATAAATAAAATAGAGGCAAAAGGAAAAAATAAGCTAAATCTTAATCCTTTACTCTCATAATGCCTTTAAAGTGATGGAGTAACACAATTGTTCTTAAAATGCCAGAGTAACAATCTTAAAAGTCTGCAGCAATAAACAAAACTTCAAACAATAAACAAGAGTTTCAACAAACATGTGCTAAAGCAATGAAGTTTTGAAGTTAAAACAATATTTGAAAGTCATAAAAACCTTTACAAGAGGACCTCTTGGCTACTGGGGGCAAATTTTAAACCTTACACTGCATTCAAAACCTATGAAAAAGAATACAACAGTTTGACATCTGCAATGTTAGAAGTTGCTTTCGGCTGCTCCCTGTTCGGGGTCGCCACAGCGGACCAACTGGTCCGCACAACAACTTGGCACAGGTTTTACGCCGGATGCCCTTCCTGACACAGCCCTCCCATTTTTCCGGGCTTGGGACCGGCCCTGCAACCAGTGGCTAGGGTTGAGGCATTGGCTGGAATCGAGCCCGGGCCTTCCGCATGATAGGCGAGTAACCTACACTGAGCCACCAATGCCTCTGCAATGTTACATTTAGCTAAATTGACCTTACATGTGTAAACACATAAAACATAAATATACATATTTCAGACACAAAAGGAGAATATATATATAGGTTATGCTGTATTTGGTGTTTAAAATATTGTTCTGTATTTTTTAATCTTTGAGCACTCGCCTCTCTAAGGTTTCTCTGCATGGTTCTGCTGTTGGTTGGTGGATTTGCAGCAGGCCATGTTGACGTGATCTCACATAGCAGAATCCTTAATGAATTTCTATGAAATGAGACAAGGCTCATCCAAACACAAACAAACCTGTTTCTCAGCCACATAATACACTTATGCTGAGGCCATGCCTTATTATTATTTTTGATTATTTGTTTATTATTTTGGTCTAAATATTCTTGCAGGTAATGTGTGCTAACTACAAATAACTCTTCACCTTTACACCTGCACATTACAGTAAAAACATTGCTATGCTTTTTACATTTTTTTCAGTTATAACCACAGACAGCATGCATACACCCAGTCTGAGGTTTTCAAAAAAGAAGGGAAAAAATGCTCCACCTACTGTCCAGATACTGTACTCTTTTCAATTAGTATGATGTGTTATCCATTACAGTTGAGTGCATCCCCCTTACACCTTTGTGATTCCCCTCTGAAAACTGTTTATGGTATATGGTTATGGCCTCAATGTTAAAAGAGCCGAGTCCAAGTCCAAATTTATCTTTAATAGCAAGCTCAAAAGATTACATCCCCTTTGATAAACCCTCTAGGTATTTAACTTTAATATGTAAAATTGGGTGTCTGATCCTTTAAAAAACATCAACACTTAAAGCTTGATGAGTGGCACCAGGTGTGTTAAATTAGGCATGAATTTTATATTTGCAAGTGGACAGTCTGCACAAGTCTTGAATGTTGGGAGAGAAGCACTCAGGAAGCCATTGCTTACTTCTAGACACAAGGCCGCATGCTTAGAGTATGCTAAAGAGCATGTGAACAAACCAAATGAGTTTTGGAATAAGATTATGTGGTCTGATGAGACCAAAGTCAAATTATTTGGTCATAATTTGCACAGGTACGTATGGCGTGAAAAAAACTCTGCCTATATGGAGAAGAACACCATTCCCACAATCAAACATGGTGGAGGCTCGCTGATGTTTTGGGGATGTATATCTGCATCAGGCACTGGAGCTCTGCATAAAGTGGAAGAGCAAATGAATGTAGCCAAATATCAAAAGATTTTAAAGCAAAGCCTTCCACCATCAGTCAAAAAGCTAAAAATGAAGAGTTGTCCTTAAACAAGACAATGATCCAAAACACAAAGCAAAGTCAACTCAGGAATGGTTTAAAAAGAATAAGGTGTATGTTTTGCCATGGCCTACCCAGTCTCCAGACTTGAATTTAATAGAAAACCTGTGGATAGATTTGAAGAAGGCCATGAATGACAGACAGTCAAGCAATTTGGTAGACTTGGAACAAATATGCCAGGAGGAATGGGCTAAAATGACACTTGAGACGATACAAAAGCTGCTCAGAGGTTACCCAAAGAGATTGGAGGAGGTTATAAAGGCAAAGGGAGGACATACAAAGGATTAGAAAACATTTCATAAAGGGGATGCCAACATTTGGACTGATATAATTTCTATTATTTCACTGTCACTTTCTTTTTATACACTCTTTGACCATTTTTGTTGATCACTTTTGATGATTAAGGAACAGTGAAAACTGAACATGCATTAAATATTGTGGTGATGACAATATATTTCTTTGTTTTAATCCTTTTGTCATTTCAAAGTAAGGGGATGCGAACCTTTGCACTCAACTGTATCTATCCAATAAAAAAGCTAAGTGTTTAAAGGAGATGGTGGGATTATGATGTTTGAATAAGTTAATGTCCCTAGAATAAGAAATGTGACATGTGAAATAATGCAATAAATGTATTTGGAACACAATAAAAAGAACAGTTCAGCTAATGCCAAAGTTTCCACAATGAACAGAAAAAAACTGCTCTGTATTGCTTCATCATGTGAATCTCTCTACAGAATGAAAACATTCATTATGCCAGTGTTCAGTACAAAAGAAAAGTCAGAGGACCTGTTAAGAACAACACAACCTCAAATTTGGACAGTGTGACCTATGCGACAGTTGCCTCACAGCCACAGAGACACTGACCAACACAAGGTGTCACCAATTATTCTCTCCTTTCTTTCCTTATATGTGCAATATTATATATATGAAAAATACTTTAAATACAGAGTTGAACAATATAAACAGAGTACACAAATATATACTTCTTTAGCTTCTAAAGTGGCATGCTAAAAAAGAAAGTATTAACAAGGTTATTTATTTTCTTTTAGATATGAAAAACCTTTTTTGTTTATTTTTGCTTATTTTTTTACTTTTTCAGTTTATTATTAACTTAGTAACTTAATAACCACTGCCATATGGTGATGACACTTGTCCTTTCCTTTCCTCCCTCAGACATTGTTCTGCTCTTATCTCAACATGGATGGCAGATCATCTTAAACTTAATCCTTGCAAGATTGAGCTGCTGTTCATCCCTGGAGATGCATCCATATGTTAGGATCTTCTGATTTATCTGGAAAACTCTCCGATTGCACATCATGGACAACCAACTACTCTTCTAGCTAACCTGACTTTGCCATGGCTTCTCCTTTTCATCAGGAGAATTTGCTCATTTCTTTCCACAGTGATCACACAGAAAATTCTGATAATTCTCCCAGTGTTCTGAGTTTCCAGTGTGACCATTCGCTCTACTCCTGGTCGGAGTCTCGTCACTTGGTGGTGCTCACTGATGCTCTGGATGGATTTGTGTGGAGACCTGTGACCTGGAGACAGCCATGGACAGAGCCACTTGGGGACTATAACACCATCACGGCTCTGCTATTACATCTGTCAGCTTTTAACAGCAAGGAATTAGTGTCTTTAACAAACTCAGAAACTACATTGACCTGATACTTCCTCCTGGGCCCTCTGTTGTAGAAAGGACACTATTTACATTCTTTACTGTCCAGTGTCACCCAAATGAGGATGGGTTCCCTTCTGAGTCTGGTTCCAGGCTTGCTCATTAGGGATAGTAGTTGCTTTCGGCTGCTCCCTGTCCAGGGTCACCACAGCGGACCAACTAGTCCGCACAACAACTTGGAAAACGTTTTACACCGAATGCCCTTCCAGACGCAACCCTCCCATTTTTTTCCGGGCTTGGGACCGGCACTGTATCCAGTGGCTGGGAATCAAACCCAGGCCTTCCACATGATAGGCGAGAAACCTACCACTGAACCACCAATGCCCTTGCTCATTAGGGATAAATTGGGATAAAATAGTTGAATAATTTAAGGATTCTTTTTTTTTCTCTCCTTTCTGTTTCTCTATTTTTGTAAAGCTGCTTTGAGACAATGTCTATTGTAAAAGGCGCTATACAAATAAATTGAATTGAATTGAATTAGATAATGCCTCACACCTCCAGGGTTGGGGGTTTGATTCCCGCCTCCGCCATGTGTGTGTGGAGTTTGCATGTTCTCCCCGTGCCTCACGGGTTTCCTCCGGGTACTCCGGTTTCCTCCCCTGGTCCAAAGACATGCATTGTAGGTTGATTGGCATCTCTAAATTTTCATCTCTAAATTGTGTGATTGCGTGAGTGAATGAGAGTGTATGTGTGTGTGCCCTGCGATGGGTTGGCACTCCGTCCAGGGTGTATCCTGCCTTGATGCCCAATGATGCCTGAGATAGGCACAGGCTCCCCGTGACCCGAGAATAGATTGGATAAGTGGTAGACGATGAATGAATGAATGAATGAATGAATTAGATAATTAATAATTGACATATAATAATTCACAATAAAACACATTCACAACTAGCTCCAAGCAAGTGTTCTCAAATAATATTCTGTCAGCCCAACTGAAACAAAGCTCTGCACTCATTGAATAAAGTTATGTGTATTAGGAAATTTTATTTGAAATTAAAATTTAAAGGCCTGATTTTTGCTTACTAGTGTTGGACTAACAGATATATACACACAAAATATATTCTAAAAGTGTGTCTCTTATTTGTAATTATTTTGAGTTGATCATTTAAATTATATATAATAGTGATGATAAAACTCTGTTCCATAAGGTGACTACTGCCTTAGGTAGAATTGTGCATAAATAACATTGATGATTGTTGGATGTGGGAAGATAGGGCAAGCCTGAGGATCTTATCTGGGTGCCGTAGGTGGAGTTAGTAACCCCTCAGCATTAGAACACTCACAGCAGGGCAAAAAGGGTGACGACTTGGTGGCATAATTGCAAAACCAAAGGTAACGCTAAGGCACACCACTCGTCTCCGCTTCACATGTCTAACAGGTCTGCTCTCCTCGGTGAAGCACCTGATGAAAAACCTGGAAGAGCTCTGGGTAAAGGAGACTCTATCTTAAGGCTTGTAAAATTAGTTAAGCCTTTAGGGGCTCCAGCAGCACTGGTTAGGTGTATTCTGGGAGCCATGGCACCGGACATAGCAGACAATCTTAGGGTCTTAGGCAAGCATAGGTTCTCATAGGTAGTTTTCCATATAGGAGCTAATATATGCCTTTGTTAGTCAGATTTTACTAAGAGTAATATTGTAGATGTGTGTAAATTAGCAAGGGTGATGTTTGTAATAAGCTCAGGCCCCATCACAATACATTGTGGCAATGTAGCTTACAGCAGGTTATGGTTGCTGAACTGCTGGATGACCAGGTGGTGCTTAGATAATTGGGACAGTTTTCAATTCAATTCAATTTTATTTGTATAGACATTGTCTCAAAGCAGTCCTCTATGTGGCCTGACGGTGGCCAGGAGAGGGGATGTCAGAAGTGGTGTGCGAGGAAACGGAAGCACACAAGAGGGCGGGTGTCTGTGCTAGGCTAAAAGCAAACCCTAGCTGGCTGGGTCTCCCTTCCATCTTATTCTCCAACACTTGCTCCTTGGACAGTAAACTGGACTACATCCAACTTCAGTGGACAACTCGGCAAAAGTTTAGAGACTGTTACTTCTTTGTTTTCACGAAGACGTGGCTCAGCGACAGAGTTCCAGATGCTGACATTCAGCTAGCCAGACTCACCTTGTTTCATGCCAACAGAAATGCAGGTCTGTGTGTTAAGACTTGTGGTGGTGGCTTGTGTGTTTACATCAACATGGAATGGTGCAAGAATTGATGATTGTCTCTAGTCCCTGCTCATCGCCAGTGGAGTTTGTGACTGTAGGCCATTTTATTTACCTTGGGAATTGTTTTTATTGTCAGAGTGTACATTTGCCCCTGTGCTAATGCTAAGGAGGCACTTAGTGAACTCTATGGGGCTATTAGCGAACTGCAGAATGCTCACCCCAACAGATTGTTTATTATCACCGATTTCAACAATGCATATCTCAAATAAGTGCTCCCTAAATTCCATCAGCATGTGTCCACAGCCACTTTCAGGACAACGGAGATAACCAGTGCATGTGGCAGGCCATCCAGACGATCAGGAACTACAGAACAACTTCACCTGTCTGTGGCAATGATGCCTCCCTTCCAGATGTGCTAAATGACTTATACACTAGGCTTGAGGTGCAGAACAATGAGGCTGCGAGGAAGTCCCTCACCTGGCCCTCACCCACCTGGACAGAAAGGACACCTATGTATGAATGCTGTTCATATACTTTAGTTCTGCATTCAACACAATCATCCCTCAGTAGCTGACTGAGAAGCTGAGCCTGCTGGACCTGAGCACCTCCCTCTGCAACTGGATCCTGGACTTCCTGACTGGGACACCTCAGTCAGTTCTGATTGAGAACAGCATCTCCAGCACCACCACACTGAGCACTGGGGCCCCTCAGGGCTATGTGCTCAGCCCACTGCTGTTCACTTTGCTGACTCACGATTATGTCGCAAGATCATAGTGGGTCTCATCAGCAAGAATGACGAGTCAGCATACAGAGAGGAGGTGCAACTTCAAACAGCCTGGTGTAAAGCCAACAACCTTTCTCTGAACATTGACAAAACAAAAGAGATGTTTGTTGATTTCAAGAGAGCACAGAGCAACCACTCTCTGCTGAACAGTAATGTGGAGATAGTCGAGAGAAACAAATACCTTGGTGTTCATCTGGTGGTGTTCACCTGATCATTTAACACCAGCTCCATCAGAAAAAAAGCCCAGCAGCGTCTCAACTTCATACAAAGTCTGAGGAAAGCCCATCCCCCTCCCCCCATCCTGACCATGTTCTACAGAGGGACCATCGAGAGCATCCTGAGCAGCTGCCTCACTGCCTGGTTTGGGAATTGCACTGTCTCGTATTGCAAGACCCTGCAGCAGATAGTGAGGACAGCTGAGAAGTGAGGATCACTGGAGTCTCTCTCCCATCTATCATGGACATTTACACCACACGCTGCATCTGCAAAGCCAACAGCATTATGGATGACCCCACACACCCCTCACACACACTCTTCACCCCCCTGCCATCTGGAAAAAAGATTTTAAAGAATTTGGGCCCTCACAACCAGACTGTGTAACAATTTCTTTCTTCAAGCCATCAAACTCTCAACACCCAGAACTGATCTGTACCAAAATCAAACACTGAAACACACACACACACACACACACACAAACACACACACACACACACACACACACACACACACACACACACACACACACTATTCTTTTTTCTATTTACAGTAAATACAGTATTTGTGGCACTTGGTACTTGTTTTAGTTATTATCAGCCACTAGAATGGTTCTTATACACAGCCACCTTACAAGCCTACATAAACATCATACCTCTTCTGTGATGTCTGCCTATACCGTGCTTCTGCATAATGTTTGTATAGTGTATATGTTTACTTCTAATTTTACATCTGGTTGTTTTGCACTTCATGTTGTCATATGAGTCTCATATGGCCTTTTTCTATACGCAGGCCATCTTTCTGACCTGCTTTCCTTTCTCGAATTTGCTAGAAATATGGACATTAGACGTGGTCATTATATATACTATTTTAAGCTACTTCTGGTTATATGGTTAACTTTTGCCATAGCTGATAACTCATAATTAAAATGTTTAAGCACAGATTAAGATAAGTGAGATTGATATATTTAAATCAAACTTAAAATTAAAATTAACTCTGGATTATGGATTAGATTTGATTTAGCTCAGCTGAATAAATGTAAGAATTAAAAATGATCTGTTGTTTTAATGAGTACAATTTTCATAAAAATTTCAACAACATGCACCTGGCCATCCACCTGGCTCCATGGTCCAGTTCTGACGCTCATGTGCCCATTGTCGGCATTTTCGGTTGTGCACAGGGGTCAGCATGGGCACCCTGACTGGTCTGTGCCTATGCAGCCCCATATGCAACAAACTGTGATGCACTGTGTATTCTGACACCTTTCTATCATAACCAGTATTAACATCTTCAGCAATTTGAGCAACAGTAGCTTGTCTGTTGGCTCGGACCACACGGACCGGCCTTCGCTCCCAACGTGCATTGATGGTCCTTGGCCGCCCATGACACTGTTGATGGTTTACCATTGTTTATTCCTCTGACCACTTTTGATAGATAATGACCACTGCAGACTGGGAACACCCCACAAGGGCTGCAGTTTTGGAGATGCTCTGATCCAGTGGTCTAGCCATCACAATTTGGCCTTTTTCAAACTCGCTCAAATCCTTGCACTTGTCCATTTTTCCTGCATCTAGCACATCAACTTTGAGGACAAAATGTGTACAAAGTGTACTGCACAATATACAGAATGTATACTGGTCTGAGCTATTTGGTGTATCTGTACTGTAGTGTTTTGTATTGTCTGTTTGCACTGTCATTTTGTTTCCACACAATGCATTTTAGGTGGCTAGGATAACTTACTTTAAATCCTTTGCTCTGTGTTGTTATGTAGCTCTATGTTGTTTTATGTAGCACAATGGTCCTGGAGAAACGTTATTTCATCTCGCTCTGTACTGCTCATGATTATATATGATTGAAATGACAATAAATGCTTCTTGGGTTGACTTGACTTGACTTGACTTTAGTAACCAGACTACAAGATGAACCCATCCTCGTTTGTGTGACAGTGGAGAGTAAGATTATAAATATATGAATATATGTCCTTTTTATAGCTGTTGTTGGAGAATTTACAATCGGGCATGTAACTGTGAACTTGTAAAAGATGAGCAGACATCATGAGTAGTTTAAGACCACTTCTATTCATTGATTTTATAGTGTATAATTTTTGGTGACAAGTGGGATGTAACATTTGAGTGCACTCATTAAGCATAAGTGGGCCTTAAATAGCCTGCTAAGTAATAATAACATCAGTAATTTGGTAAGTCTTGTCAAAAAAGAGATGCAGTCAAAACTGCAGCATAAACTGCAGCTCTTCTGAAGTTGCAATTGAGGCCAAGGGCATTCGGGTCGCTTTTAGCAGAACTGGTCCCATGAGAATCCTGGGACTGGAATTTCCTGGGACTGGAAGGCCAAAGAGGAGGTATATGGATGGAATTAATGACCTAAGGATATGAAGCTAGTGGGTGCAAGTGTTGAGGATGCAGAAGATAGGGATAGGTGGAGAGAGATGATTCGCTGTGGAGACCCCTGAAGGGAAAAGCAGAAAGAATAATAATAATAATAATAATAATAATAATAATAATAATAATAATAATAACCACTAAAATGCAAATTCATTAAAAATGCTCACCTGTAAACATCCTCATTAATTAAAAGATTGTTCTTTATCAGCATAGATAAAAAAGAAACAATTTTGCTAGGTCATCAATCGCCAGGACACATGTTGCTCCAAACATTGCCAGTTTTCCACTCTGGTCAATGTACAATTTATATTCCATGCATTTTGCGGTATAAAGATCTGGATTCATGTTACGTGCACTCTGAATGCACAATTAAGTATGGGTTATTGTTGGTGTATAACATCCATTATAACAAATTCAGGACATGGTCACCAAAACCTGACTTAGTAAGCTAAGGTGTCTCAGCCTAAACGAGTTTATTGTGCTATAATGACTGTATGTTGTACTACTTTATTAGCTAAATAAATAAATACAATAAATATTTTAGTTATTTTGAGAGTAGGGAACATTGATAATAAACCGGCTTAGACACCCCACTGTAGCCTATTTTTTAAACTCAGCCCACTTTGCCCTCACCCACTCTTCTCCCATTTGTTGACAGGTATCCTGTCATTTTTTTCTGCCAAATCTTGGCTCTGTCTATTAGGACACAAAAAAGTATGTTTAATGAAAAATATATCCGCTGCCACAGTCTGCTGCAGTATTGTAATTTGCTACTAAAACAATGAAATATTGTCCTTACCTCACTTATGGTAATTGCCAGTTCTAAATGGGAGTCCGATACATGTCCTCTTCTTACAACGTTGTGCTGTGCACAAAATCTTTAGATACTCATTGCAGAACAACCACGACCAGCACCATGTTGAACTAGACTGTCTGAGATCTCTGAAAATGTTGTTTTATATTAGTAATCATTTGTGCAAATGGCTCAAGAGCGGACATTTTTCCACAAGAAAAGACCACCAATTAGGCTTAACTTCACCTCCAAGTTAGGTTAGTTGTTGTAATGGTATACTGTGCACTTTAGGGCATTCATCATGTTTGGTATTATGAGATGTTGATTACTACACATATTATGATTAAAAGAACAGAGAAAAATTAACAAACAAGTCATTTTCTCTTTTTGGTGTGTTTAGAAACAATTAAAATGTCAATATTAAATAAAAACATATTCAATATTAAATAAAAAAAATGCATCGTAATTTGATTTTAATTTTTAAATTTAGAATCTAAAATTGAATGAATGCAACGTACACCCAAATAACACAACTGAAGACAAAATAACAAATCCAAAATCCAATTAACAAATCCAAAAACACAACAATGCAGACAACTCTGATTTGTTTTCTGATTCGTTATTTTGTTTTGTTCTCTCGGTCACCGTAGCAAACAAACCCTAAACAAGAGTAAAAGCAAGGTCGGTAAACAGACAATAGTCCAAAACACTGTAGAAACCGTCTCTGATCCAAGCAAATCTGAAAACACGATGGTCAGAAAACAGAAACAAGGTAGACACACAGTAAATACAGAACAGAAATACAGTGGCTTGGTAAAATAGTCAAACTAACAATACTTCACGCCGATGTCAGCATGAGCATGGCTTATGAGTCTTTGAACTTAGAAGTGGCTCTTGACCTGGCAGTGCTCAATATTCAGGCGAGGGCAGTGAGGATCAGAATCAGAAAAGTTTTTATTTCCAGGTACAGCAAAGGGTTTGCGAAGAGCACTTTACAGTACTAGGAATTTGTCTTGGTGTCAGGTGCAAACATATACACAGATACAATTTTAAAAGAATAAAATAAACCAGAATAAATTAAATAAAACTGTTAACAGCAAGGATGGGGGACTGCTGCTGAAACCATTACACTAAGAAGGTTGTACTTGGTCTGCAACAATGTTTAAGTAGGTGTTACCTGTTAAGGTATCATTCACATGAATGTAGGACCCAAGGTTTCCCAACTCTAAAAACAGCTCACTGAAGGTTCTAATGAACAGGTACCACGGTTGTGGCACAATTAGCGATGAAACACTAGAAGCAGCAACAGATGACTTTAATGTCATCATGGATGAAAAGAAAGAAAGGAGATGTGAGTTGGCTGATTGAGTAAATTAGCTCAGGTTGCGTTGTGTTATCAATGTTCCCATCCTTCTGGATAACAGCAGTAAGGATTACAGATCATTAACTCCTACCCTGCTATAATACAGTGTTGGTTACAGTGTTTATACAATGAGTAAAAATGATCTACTTTAGGTATTTGTGCTGCACAGACAATTAGCACCAGGAATGTAAATATTTTAATTTGTTCAGGTTGTTCAGGTAAGGGTGGTTGTTTATGCATGAAAGACAATTATTATTAAAGTAATGATCAACGTTTTCATATAATTACATATTAATGTTGCTTCTGTCTATCTGTAATTTATATTACAAAATAGTGATATAACACACAGTTCATAAAAGCTTTTTGCTTTTTCTATTCTAAACCCCTGTGCTTTGGTGGTGTCAGTATCTTGGCGTGTTCTGTTGGATTTTGACCTCTAGAGGTCCTCCTGTTCAGTTTTCCCTCTGTAAGTTGCTTTCGGCTGCTCCCTGTTCATGGTCACCACAGCGGACCAACTGGTCCACACAACAACTTGGCAAATGTTTTACACCAGATGCCTTTCCTGACACAACCCTCCCATTTTTCCGGGCTTGGGACCGGCACTGCATCCAGTGGCTGTTCGCATGATAGGCGAGAAACCTTTCCCTCTGTAATTAGTATTATTGTATTCACATTTGCCTAATTCTGTTGGGCTTATTTAAGTGTTTTTTTTCTCTGTCTGTTGCTTGATTTGTAGTTGTTCTTCGTTTTGTCTCAAGATTTTGGATTTGACTTTTCCCTGTGTTTTTGAATTTTTCTCATCTGGAGTTTCTGCTGTATGTACTTTTGTTTTCCTGGAGTTTTCTCAAGACTGCCCCTTTTGGATTATTTCTGTTTCTGGAAAGTTCCTAGTTTCCCTTGATGTTTCTTTGTTCTCTTTATGGATTTTTAGTTATCTGAACTGTATTAAAGTACTCTGCATTTCAGCTCTCTCAAGTGCGTCTCACTACCCCCCTGTGGCTCAGTGATAGTTAGCATCTCACAGCGGAGACCCGAGCTCGAGCACCGGCTCTGACAGGTGGATGTGTCTCTGACAGGCGTTCTGTGCAACAAGTGATTTTATTACATTTTCAGGTACAGCAGTTAGTTTGAAATTTCACATTAATTTTATTCACACACACAACAGGAACAACAAAGCTACAGCCTGGAAGAGGGTGAAAACGGGTCAGTAACAAGCGAGATGACCGCAGACTTATTCGAATGTCAATCAATCAAGAACCGTAGGTTGACCACAAGTGACCTTCAACAACAGTGGCAAACTGAGACGGGTGAAGTGCACACGTCCCTACACGCAGGGCTGAAGTCATACAAAGCCAGAAAAAAGCCCTTCATCAGTGAAAAGTAAAGAAGAGCCAGGCTGAAGTTTGCAAAAGACCACAGGAATTGGACTGGAGTGGACAGGAGTAAGGTCATCTTTTCTGATTAGTCCAATTTTCAGCTTAGCCTGACACCCGGTCGTGTTATGGTTAGATGGAGACCAGGAGAGGCCTACAACCCACAGTGTCTTGCACCAACTGTAAAATATGGAGGTTGGAGATGTCAGTGATGATTTGGGATGCTTCAGCAAGGCTGGAATTGAGAGATTTATCTTTGTGAAGGGTGCATGAAGCAAGCCAAGTACAGGGTTGTTCTAGAAGAACATTTGCTTTCTTCTGCTAAGACAATGTTCCCCAACTCAGAGGATTGGATTTTCCAACAGGACAATGCACCATGCCATACAGCCAGAGCAATCAGAGTCTGGATGGAGGATCACCAGATCAAGAGCCCTGTCATGGCCAGCCCAATCTCCAGATTTGAGCCCTATTGAAAAGCTCTGGAATGTCATCAAGAGGAAGATAGATGGTCACAAACCATCAAGCAAAACTTCCTCTGGGTGCTCCAGTTTCCTCCCCCAGCCCAAAGACATGCGTAGTAGGTTGACTGGCATCTCTAAATTGTCCGTAGTGTGTGATTGCATGAGTAAATGAGATGTGTGTGTGCCCTGTGATGGGTTGGCACTCCGTCCAGGTGTATCCTGCCTTGATGCCCAATGACGCCTGAGATAGGCACAGGCTCCCCGTGACCCGAGGATAGTTCAGATAAGCGGTAGACAATGAATGAATGAATGAATAATAAAAAGTTGTATATAGTACCTTTCTGGGGGGCATGGTGGCTTAGTGGTTAGCACGTTTGCCTCACACCTCCAGGGTTGGGGTTCGATTCCCGCCTCTGCCATGTGTGTGTGGAGTTTGCATGTTCTCCCGTGCCTCGGGGGTTTTCTCCCCAGTCCAAAGACATGCATGGTAGGTTGATTGGCATCTCTAAATTGTCCTTAGTGTGTGATTGCGTGAGTGAATGAGAGAGTGTGTGTGCCCTGCGATGGGTTGGCACTCCGTCCAGGGTGTATCCTGCCTTGATGCCCTATGACGCCTGAGATAGGCACAGGCTCCCTAGGTACCCGAGTGTAGTTCGGATAAGCGGCAGACAATGAATGATAGTACATTTCGTGCTTAGCAATACCACTTAAAGCCACTAGGTGCCATGCTAATGTAATGACTCAATAAGTCTCCACAAATGCATAGCCTGTTATCTTGAAGTAGCAATAGCTACTTATTTATTTGTTTTTCTTACAAATGAACAGATAACCCGTTCATTAATAAATAAATAAAAAAGCCATGGCTTCAGCACAAGTGGATTAATTGGATTAGAAAACTGGATTAAACTGTTATCTGTTATCTTACAGACACTCAACTAAGAAGGCCACCACAGATCCTCGGAGCAGAGCTTTGTAAACAAGGGCAGAAATGAAGGGGCAGGCTCAAGAAGTTAAAGCAATCATTCAAATGTTGAACCCACCTACTTTACTATTAGAGACCTCATCCTGAGGCCATGACTTTTTTCTTTCCTCCTTAAATAACCATTCTATTGGAGCACTAATTTCTGCAGTGCCTACATCTGCTTGTTCATTCCCAATTGCCTAGACCCATTACAGTTTTCATTCTGGTCCAACAGATCCACATGTGATAGCATCAACCAGGTCTGTTTAGAGGAAGTGGATCTTTTACACCTCTTTTACTTTGTTGAATTCTGTATTGTATTTGATCAGATGTTTATATAAAATATTCTGTAATAGCAACTGTGACATTAAAACACATGCAAATCACCATTTTATATTAAAGTATTATAAGCTCTCCCATTGAAAAAAAAAAGATATGCTAATTCATAATTTTTTACAGTCAGATGTGAATGTCAGGACATAAAAAGTCTTTTTGATGTGTAATGTCAATATAAAACAAGAACACAAACACATACACTTAAAAAGAAACAAGTTAATTTATTTGAATATCCTGTCCAACCTCCATTATGAAAGCAAATATATTCAGGTCACATGACCATAAAAGCACGTGGCCAAACAAAGACAACATGTGAGGCATTTCCCAAGAAAGCACAAACATGGTGAGTAAATGTTTTATAGCCAGATAGATAAAAACACTAAATCAATAAACAAACAAAGCTAGTGGCTGGATGCACAAACAGATTATCAGCCTAACTGCTGCTAAATGGCTCAAGATATTTCAGTGTAAATGTCTTGTCAAAGACAGGGTTAATTAATAATTATTTTATTGTATTCGAGCTCATAAGCAAAATACGGCAGAGTGTGCATTGAGTAGCAGTTAGGGGATATCATTTTGCATTGAAATCCACAGATTTCAACTGCAGAGAGCATTTCAATTCCTTCCACCTTGTAATTTCTGAACCTATGTGTATTCTACTTTTGTCGTAGGTCTGATAAGCAGCTGCATGCCTCTTTTTCACTGAATCTGTGACTTTTTTTTTTAATGTTTCAACTTAATCTGAGAATCCATTGTTGTGATATGCTAATTAGCCCACGCAGCAATGTCACATGACTTTCTGCGCTTCTCCTGTCTCATTAGCATATGAAAAATCTTGGATGGGTTTTTTAAAAATTCAGTTTTATCTTATTGTACAATAAACAAAATTGTATTTAACTGTACTTTACATTGATTATATTTAATTTCTGCTTTGTGCAAGTCAATATGGGAACCATTTCTTACATGGTTTCTGTAACCATAAAGTGGAGAGGGTGCATTTTTTTTCTGATATAGGACTGATGTTTGTCTGACTCCTCCCATCAGGTCTGTTCATCAAGGGTGGCCCTACTAGGAACATTCGGTTCCAGATGACATAGCCCTGAGGTTCAAGTACACAAGCCCCATCACCTCGACAAGGTCTCAGTCCATGAAGGGGAATATAAGTGATCAAATATGCACCATCCACATTGAGCTCCTTGAACTTGAGTGTATGTAGCCAATTCTGGACCAAGGCCAGAAAGACAGTGAAAGATCTCACTGCCATCGGAACAACAATGGACTCTTCTTTTGCTGTGTCACTATACACACAGTCTAATTTTGTTCGTTCTGATTCTATTTTATCACATGGGCACTCGATAAAGCATTTCACTGCATGTTGCACAGTGTATGGTTGTGTATGTGACCAATAAAAATTTGAATTTGTATGCTTTGGCTCTGACCTTCTGATAGGTAACACAGACAGCTTGAGAGGCAGGTGGGTGTTCAAGCAGGTAAGCAATACACAAAATACACAATACCTCCACCACTTTAGGCAGAGGCATAAAAACATTATGTGCACAGCTCTAGGTGACAGTCAGGTAAGAAGAAGTGAAAGTGCAACTGATAGGAGAAACAGGACCATGAACTGTGGGTGAGGACACTTCATTCCTGAATCATCTGGAAAAAATGAATTACAGAAATGAATTATTTTTTTCTAGTTTGGCTACATTTTCCAAATAAAATCTAAACAGTGAGGTTTACAACCAAACAATATACATGTATTTTATGTATACAAAGGTGAAAGGCATGCTGAAATAAATGTTGTTTGTGTAAGAAATTGAGTCTGAAATATTCAATGTATCTCACCTACAAACATTTGATTTTCAGCTGATTTCTCTTCAGTTTTTTCTGCAGTTTTTTCTGTAAGGGGAAAAAAAATCATCATTCTATTATCTTGGTATAATCATGGCTCTTATGTGTGTAACTCTTCTGAATGAAGCTTCAGTGATTTACTCTGTAACTGAAGATCAGGAACATGTGTAGTTCAGACTCACTACTAATGTAGTTCAGTGTTTACATTCACAGTCTTTCACTCCAGTTTTAACTGTTTTAACACACACTTATTAACTTACACTCTCCACGAAAATAAACACAATGGTCTAAACTCTGCAATCTTTCACATTAGTAACACTATAAATAATGTGATTACTACATATGATGCAATATTTTACAATAATTTAGTATAACTAGTTAATAGCACTGAAATATTTCAAAGGCAATACATAAAATTAACCAAGAAAATAATTTCAGCTCTACTCTTCTAGATGTTCTGGGCATCAAGTGTGTGATGAAACAGAAATACAAAGATGGTCAGGTGCTCTGTGTTCTTCTACTCAATCTACCACACACATGAAGAGCTGTGTGATTAGCTGAGAACACTGACATTATCATTATACTGGCTCGAATAAAGCTCTAAACTGTTCTACAGTAAGCCCAGTGTCTGTCCAGTCATTCCTTATGTCCAGCTTTGTTTTCTGATGTGTGTAATGATCAGTGTGTGTTCTACTGACAATAACTCACTTACCACTGACTGAGAGTTCAACACTGCTGATCAGGATTAGTTTTGGTATGGCAGCTCTCTTTGATCTGTCAGATGTCCTGGTGCGTTTCACTAGCTCATAGCTCGTGTAGACAGCTGCATCAGTAAGTTTCAGGTTGTTCAACACCAAGGAACAGTTCCCTTTCCTCAGCTCTTCCTCAGGAACATCTACACGGTCCTCATATCCCTCACCCCGATATGCCTCCTTACCCTTTCGCTCAAACACGGTCTCAGTATCGATTAACCACCTAATACTCTGTGTTTCAGTGTCTACACTCTGCAGTTTACATGGCAGGACAGCTGTAGAACCCACATGGCCAGGTACAGGGACCTGATCTGCAGAGAGGAGACCTGAGATGGGAAATTGATTTGAAATTAATTATTAATTATTATTATTAATTAATTATGATAGAAGCCTTACATTTTATATTTTGTTATATTCTGTTTAATAAGAAAAAGATACTCACTCACACACATGGTTCCCAGCACCATGCAAATGGACAAGAAGGAGGTCATGATGTCCTGCTCTGGAGGAGGGAGTGGAAATTTTCTAAAACAATGAAAGGCAGGCACAAAAAAAGAGAAATATAAGTATATACTTAAGAATGCATCTTGGTATTCATCATGAATTTTATTTAATTTAGACTAAACACCTTGTACTATAAAATATAATATTTAATTTCAGATTCCAAACAGACTGCTAAAGTCATATTATTGTAAATCACCACCAGTTCCAGACTATCAAATACATCAAAATACTTTTAAAATATAATAATAATAATAATAATAATAATAATAATAATAATAAAATCTATAAAAATACGGTTTCAGTCTCTACCTTATTGCTGCATACTACAGAGGTTAAGCTGGTTTTACCATAAAAGGTCAGATTTCACAAATGACTCTGACTTCCTCTTTTACTGTGTGAGCATGATTATGGTAACACAGAACAGTGCGCTGTATTTCTCTGCATGTTTATTTGTTAGCTTTAGTTGATGTTAAACTATAGTTCATGTCTTCATAATCAAATCTCATGTTGTTAATGGTGCAGTCTATTCTCTCTCTCTCTCTTAAAAAAAAACAATTGAACCGAACATGAACTAATTCAACATTTAAATGGTGAACTACAAACCTGAATTTACTCATTTTAATCTTTGTGAACTGAGCTAGTGCTTACACAACACGGTTTATATACATTCTGTTTGGTTTGTTAGTGCTGTTGCTGTTAAATGTGTTAAACTTTGTTGACACCTTTTTAAAAAGTCTAAAAAAAAAAGAAATTATTATTAGGGTAATAATTTAATAATAATAATAATAATAATTATGCAGAAAACAAGGATTTGCCTGTGGCAGGCAGAGTGTTTGGGTGCTGGTTCGGGGGTGTGTGTGTGTGTGTGCGCCTATTTGCGTATCTGGTTACTACACTCTTTCCCTATAATCAGCGCTTCCTCTCCGCCCTGACGCTCGACCAGGCTCCCTTTCCTACAAGATCACCTCTAAAACAGTTTTATTCCATTACCATATATCATCAGAAAATCATATTTAGATGATAAAATTATAAAGCGTCACCAACAGCTGAGTACAACACATCATCACTACTGACATAAAATCTCCGAACAGTTTATCGCAGTAGAATGATAAAATAACAAAGATCAAAATAAAACAAAACTTAATAGAAATTGGATAATAATTTAATAATAAAACGGTTTTACCTTCTTTCACTCGACGACAGTTTGCTCAGTGCGTAATCGAGGGCTTTGACTGTTGACAGGAAGTGCGTTTGTGAGGCGGTTCAGGGAAATTCATTTAGAAATTCAGGGCGGAGAGAACATGTCATTGCATCCTACACCACCCTACGTACTTGAATATATTTTAGGAGACTCTTGAATGCAAATAATAATAAAACAAACAATCAAACAATAATAATAGCTAATGTTATTAATATGTACAGCAATCAGCCATAACATGATGACAGTGAGAGGTGAAGAGAATAAGACTGAGTATCTCCTCATCATGGCACCTGTTAGTGGGTGGGATATATTAGGCAGCAAGTGAACATTTTGTCCTCAAAGTTGATGTGTTAGAAGCAGGAAAAATGGACAAGTGTAAGGATTTGAGCGAGTTTGATGAAGGACCAAATTGTGATGGCTAGACCACTGGATCAGAACATCTCCAAAACTGCAGCTCTTGTGGGGTGTTCCCGGTCTGCAGTGGTCAGTATCTATCAAAAGTGGTCCAAGGAAGGAACAGTGGTGACCCGGAGACAGGGTCATGGGCCCTTACCTGGGGGAACAGGAATGGATCAGGAATGGTTTGATGAGCATAACAACGAGTTTGAGGTGTTGACTTGGCCTCCAAATTCCCCAGATCAATCCAATCCAATCCAGCATCTGTGGGATGTGCTGGACAAAACAAATTGGATGCATGGAGGCTGTAATAGAAAATTTTAACAAATAATATGGAAATAATAGTGTGAAGATGAGCAGTAATGTTTCAGTAACCTTGAGTGTGTGTGTGCGTAGAAAGGAAGATATGAATCAGGTGACTGTCAGCTACGGGAGCTTGAGAACAGGAAAATTTTCTGCCTTAGACGGTTGTAGAAGCAAGAACATTTTGTTTTTTGTCTTCACTATACTATAGCACCTTTTTTAGAAGTGAAATACACCATTCTGACAGCTCAGCATTTTGTGCTGGTAGTCACATACACATTTAGTTTAGAAATCACCCAAAAGTCCTATATATAGGGGGAGGCCCATGAAAGCGGATTTTGCCACTCCACTGTGTAATCTCATTGCGGTGTGTTTGAGACGCCTTTTGCCACGGCAAAATAAAATTCCTCTATTATCTCTTTTGCCTTCACCCTCACCCTTGAGTCTGTCTGATTTTTTGTATCTTTTTAGTTGTAATACAAATTTGCCACCACAAGGCCCCACCTCACAACTTACAGGACTTAAAGGATCTGCTATTAACATGTTGGTGCCAGATACCACAGCACACCTTCAGGGATCTAGTGGAGCCCATGCCTCGATGGGTCAATCAAAATGTTAAGTGGTCATAATGTTGTGGCTGATTGGTCATCAAAAATTCCACTAGCCACTGAGTGAAATGTAATGTAGGTAAGGTAATGAATTAACCAGAAACAATGTAGGTGGAGTTTTCTAGAAATTTATGATTGATTCCCCCGGCAGATAACACGGACATAAACCAACACCCAGTTCAATATTTGAGCAACAGTAACACTCCTTCACTGTACACACACACACACACATTATACATTATACACACACGCACACACATAAATATGTGTATATGTGCACATAAATAAATATGCACATACACACACACACAAAATAATATAAATTATTTTTTATAAATATGTGTGTATATATATGTATATGCTTAAATTCACACACACACACACACACACACACACACACACACACACACACACACACACACACATATATATATATATGTGTGTGTGTGTGTGTGTGAATTTAAGCACACATGAAAAATTGAAAGGGGATGCACAAAATCAAACAGAAAGGCTTTCTAAAAACCTGTCATAGCACCTTGACCAGCTCACCATAATAAGCAGATTTTTATGAGTGATTTTCTTTGCATTTATTTCATATTTCATATGCATTTAAGTCCTGAAATGCATGAGCCTCTTCAGCCACAACTACTCAGGGGATTACCAGAGAGCTAAAACCGGAACGGTAACTGGTTTCCTCTAATGCATTTTCCAAGAAGTCACATGATCCAGTAGCCTATCAGATTACACTGTGGTGTTTGTTTCTAGTTACCCAGCACAGTCATGTACACAATCATATTGGCTCTAAAAATACACATGATCACAAAGGACCAAATATGCATTTGTTTTTTCTTTTTAAGATAGAAAAAGAGTTCAACATTTGAGCAACAGTAACACTCCTGCACAGTAACACAGTATGTCACAGGTTACATCTTCTGTTGTTTGTCCACTTTTCTTTAGAACAAGTAGAGTGATTTTCTTTGCATTCATTTCAGTTTCAGTCTTGAAATGCATGACTCTTCAGTACAAGGGTTCCATTGAATCACAGAAAAAACAACAGCCAGCCAGAACTACTCATGGGGATTGCCAGAGAGCTAAAAACATAACTGAAGCTCTGTAACTGATTTCCTGTAAATCCTGTGAGCTGAGCTTCATGTTCCGAGAAGTCACGTGATCCAGCAGCTTGGTCACGTGATCAGATTACACTGTGGTGTTATCGCCTGTGAAAGTTCAGACATGGCATTACACAGAGCTATTTTATATATTTGACCATAAACACAGAGGAGTAACTATTAAAAATATATTGTTTGATGATGTATTACATCAATGTAAATGTTTACGTCTTTTATATTATACATTTGTGGTTTTGGAAGTGAAATTTGAAGACATTACTGTAGTTAGATTTGGTTATGTAACACACAGCAACAACACCATTATTGTGCCATTAAGCCATAGACACTTTGAGAGGTTATTATAGGGTTTTATCTGGAGTCATTTTGAGATTATGGAGCATCATCATCAGTTTTATCCATGCAGATAGCAAAACACCTAGTCAAATATTTGGTTAAGTTTACCTTAAATTTACATTACTGAAACTCTGCGGCCAAAGACACATGGCACTTATTTTTATGTAAACTCAAAAGTTTTCTAAACTTTAATCTTTTTTTATTCAGCATTGTCTTTATCTCCTTATATGGGGTACAGTGAACTATGTTTGTTTGCACCATGTTGGTTGTGCTTTTGTTAGTGGATGTTTGTGTATGTCCACTTCTCGGATGGTCTGCAACACCTTTTGTGCAACATGTTTTTGTGTATTTGTTAATAAGTTTGGCCACAGTGCTTTGTGTGATGTGCTCGCAATGTTTCCTGTTCAAGTTTACTGCAAACTTGCAACAGCTTCCTGATCAAGCCATGAGAGTGATTAAAATATGTTCTTCATCTGTTACAGACATTCTTAAACACTATCTGAAAAAAATTAAAAGAATATAAACAAATATAAACATTTTGCTAAATGTGTTAATTTCCTTTATGTATGGAAACTTTTGGGACACCAAATAAACTTAGTAGAGAAACATTTTTATCCTTTTTATTTATTTGTATCTGATTTCTATCAGTAAGATCTAAGATAAAAGATATTAGACTTTTTAAAATCTCATAAACTTTTTTAAACTTTTTAAAACTCATATTAGTTAATATTAAAATATATTACATTTCATATATTAGTTCACATTTTGTGCTATATAAAAAGGTCTTACAGATCTGCTGGCTGACCTTCAGTCACTAACTCTGGAAAATGTATGTGTTTAATAAATACACAGCATGTAGCCTAAATGTCAATATTTCATGCTAATGTTAGCTATAATGTTAGACTTCTCTAATGAAAAAACAGAAAAAAACATCAGCATGTACACTAGACCTCATCTGTTCCTGTTTTATATCTTTACTTTTTACAACTCTTAGGGAATCTATGTAAAACATCTATAGCTATATAGACTGTAAATAAAACACTTGATTAGTCAAGGCTCTTCTCTGCTAAGGCTGGTATTTCTGTGAAATTAATAAGCACCACTGTACATGCTAGATGATGACCTCTGCTGGCTAAATGTGTGTACCTATTTCCCAAACAAAAGAAAACCCAAAACAAAACTGAGTTCTTGCTTCAATTTTGGTACAATAGTAATATTTGTATATAATGTATATTGTTTAAACAATATATAAAAAGAACAGAATCAGTTACATTTGTGTATAACTGTGTGACAGTGTGTACAGTATTTATTCAGTGTGAAACACTGTCACCAAAGACGTTTGTTTTCTCTTGCTTAACTGAAAAACCCTCAGTGCCTGTCTGTTTTTATATTAGATTATTGTATAATAAATACTAACAGGAACCCAAACATTTTGACTGGTTCTAGGTCAGTCATTGCCATATCCTGGAGACAAATCAACAATCAGAAGAATTTTGAAACTGTAACAAAACTTGGCTCTTTTTATGCACCCCAATGATTTTCTCTTTACAGGTATGTGTTTGAGTAAAATTAACATTTTTGTTTTATTCTATTAATTACTGACAACATTTCTCCCAAATTCCAAAAAAACATTTTGTCATTTAGAGCTTATATTTGCAGAAAATTGTAAATATCACAAAAAAGACCTCAGACCTCAAATAATGCAAGGAAAACAAGTTCATATTCATTTAACACAGCACTTATGTTTTAACTAAGAAAATCTTTAAAAAAATCAATATTTTGTGGAATAACCCTGATTTTCAGTCACAGCATTAACGTGTCTTGGCATGCTCTGCACCAATATTTCACATTGCTGTTGGGTGACTTTATGCCGCTCCTGGCACAAAAATTCAAGTGGCACAGATTTGTTTGATGGCTTGTGACCATCCATCTTCCTCTTGATCACATTCCAGAGGTTTTCAGTGGGGTTTAGGTCTGAAAATTGGGCTGGCCATGACAGTCTTGATGTGGTGGTCCTCAATCCACGCCTTGATTGACCTGTCTGTGTGGTGGGGAGCATTATCCTGCTGGGAAAAAACAATCCACGGAGTTGGGGGAACATTGTCAGTGCAGAAGCAAGCAAGTTTACTTCCAGGACAACCTTGCAAGTGGCTTGATTTGTGCGTCCTTTACAAAAATGAATGTGCCGTTTACACTATTGTCTCCTCACACGTCTACGACAAGATTCAGACTCAGGGGCTGCGTTATGGGATCCTAAACTTTCTGACTGGATGAGTTTCTTCTCAGAGCTCCCATCAGGCAGCACTACTGGACCAACATGAGGACCAACACCGAGAGACTCAGTTTCAACCCTCAGGCAGTCTAGCTACTGAACAAAGACACTTGAGAGAGTCTGCATACATAGATACGCATACACAAGTCTGCACTATAGGAAAAGTTTTTGCACACTGTGTAGTTTCTATATACAGTGAACATGTAACAACTTCCCTCTGGTTGTATAGATTTTGCTGATTTGAATAACCAAGGACAGACATTGAAGGGTGAGATCAGGGTGTTTTATTCCTCTAGAGTAAGAGCAACAATAGCATATATGGCGTAAATGCCCCTCTACCTACCTGTGTCACATTACTCTATACACTGAACAGAGAATGCTAATAAGCTAAAGCTAATTAAGCCATAACATTCAAAATTACAACCAAACCATACAATATTGAAAGGCGACTTCTCAATGTAAATCCGAAAATTCTGAGTCGTGATTCTGCTGCTACTTCTGAGCTGACGTCAGGAAAGAAAGTGCCAAAAAACACACTGAGACAGTGATTGTGATTGAAGTATTTATACAGAAGAAAGGTGAAGTATTTAGTGTTATTTATAAGCAACATTAATAAAGATGTTAGTATTTACTGATGGTTTGACAAAGGATATCACAGTCATAGACAAGGTCTTAGACAAATAATATCACACAGTCAGCCCAAGGCAGAGTGTGCCAAGTTATATTTAGAATATATCAAATATGATTATGATAAACATCATTGTTTTCAAACATGAATATGATCAATGAAATCATCAGTAATGCTTAATTAGTAAATATCAAAATTCCTGTGAGAAGAGCAACAAAAATGCATGTGGACCATCAGCCAATAAGCGCTACTGAAGTGACACAATCATGCTAAATGAAGCATAGGGTGCACTGCCAAAATATGTCCCACAGTAACCACTCTCCATGCAGAAGTTCCCAATAAAATTAGTTAATATATTAGTAAATATTTTATATGAGCTTCTGAGTCAAAATTCAATAAACCATGAGAAGTTTCTACTTTTGTTTTGGTTGTGTTGCTTGTCAATTTGTCAGTTGTTCTGTAAAATACTGTTTTCATTTTATATTAATCATCTACCAACTTAAAAAAAGCAAATATTAGCCATGTCCTGCTATTAAAACCTTTTATACTTCTTTTACATTCCTGAAATCTGGAATGTGTTTGATCAGAAGGTATTGATTATATAAAATGTTCTATAATAGCAGCTGTGACATTAAACACCATTTTATATTAACCTGATGTTTATATAGGAACAATTTCCTACATGGTTCCTGTAACCATAAAGTGGACATGGTGCATTTCTTTTCTGTCTTTCCTGTTCTTTTTAAAGAGCCATTAAGACTGACCTTTGTCTGACTTCCTCCCCTCAGGTCTGTTCACTGATGGTGGCCATACTAGGAACATTCGTTTAATGAAGACATAGCCTTGAGGTTCAACAATGTACATAAGCCACATCACCTCATCAAGGTCTCAGTTCACAAAGGGGAAAATCAGAATCAGAATCAGAATCAGAAAAAAAGGCTTTATTGCCAAGTATTTTTCCCAAAAAAGGAATTTGTTTTAGTGTGACAGGCTCCAGTGCACAGAGATAACAATAACAGTACAAATAACAACAGAAAATAGAATGAGAAATAAAAAATAAAAAATACACATATTTAAATAAGAAAATAAAGTATTTGTATATACAGAATAGAATAGAATGAGTTGAGATGTAGGGATGTGGGTGTGGTAATAAATATGAGGTTATTGCACTTTTAATTTTTATTTTTATTATTGCCCAATGCTGGGAACATTCAACTGTTCAAAAGATAGATTGCTTGGGGGAAGAAACTGTTCTTGTGCCTGGCTGTCCTGGTATTTGCTGCTCTGTAGCGTCGGCCAGATGGCAAAAGGTCAAAAAGGATATGGCCTGGATGTGAGGGGTCCAGAGTGATTTTCAGAGCCCTTTTCCTCACTCTGGATGTATACAGTTCCTGAAGGGTGGGCAGGGGAGCACCAATAATCCTTTCAGCAGTCCGAACCGTTCTCTGTAGTCTTCTCATGTCTGATTTTGTAGCTGAGCCAAACCAAACAGTTAAAGACGTGCACAGAACAGACTCAATGACGGCTGAGTAGAAATGTATTAGCAGCTCCTGTGGCAGGTTGAACTTCCTCAGCTGCCGAAGGAAGTACAGTCTTTGTTGGGCCTTTTTGATAGTGGAGTCTATGTGAGTGTCCCACTTCAGGTCCTGAGAGATGGTGGTGCCCAGGAACCTGAATGACGCCACTGTTGGTACAGTGCTGTTCATGATGGTGAGTGGGGGGAGTGCAGGGGTGTTCCTCCTGAAGTCCACTATCATCTCCACTGTTTTGAGCGTGTTGAGCTCCAGATTGTTACGACTACACCAGGCAGCCAGCTGCTCAATCTCCTGTCTGTAAGCAGACTCATCACCATCCTGGATGAGGCCGATGACTGTAGTGTCGTCCGCGAACTTCAGGAGCTTAATAGATGGATCAGTGGAGGTGCAGTCATTGGTGTAAAGGGAGAAGAGCAGTGGGGAGAGGACGCAACCCTGGGGGGCGCCAGTGCTGGTGGTGCGGCTGTTTGACTTGAATTTCCCCAGTTTCACTAGCTGATGCCTATCTGTAATAAGTAATGACAGGAAATAAATTCCTCAAAAGGTTTCATACTTAGAATTTGCACACTGAACTCCGTGACACAGTCTAAAGACACAGTCCTGTGCACAGCTCAGTCAGCCCGTCGGCTGGCATGCATGTTTCTTTACAGAAGAAGTGGAAGTGCAACTGATAGGAGGAACAGGACCATGAAATGTGGGTGAGGACACATCATTCCTGAATCATCTGGAAAAAATATAGAAATTAAGTATTTTATCTAGTATAGCTACAACATTTTCCTAATAAAATCTAAACTGTGAGGTTTACAAACAAACAATATACATCTATATATACAGAGGCGGTTGACCATTAAAGAAAAAACCTTGACTCTGTTATTATTTTGCTGCTATGTTGTGTGTTCACTCACCTCTCACAGGGATTTAAACGAGAAGTTCCCTTCCAGAACAAAAACATCTACAAATAATGTACTCATCCCCTCGTCATCCAAGATGTTCATGTCTTTCTTTCTTCAGTTGTAAACAAATGAGGAAAACTAATTTTTGAGGAAAACATTTCAGGATTTTTCTCCATATAGTGGACTTCAATGGTGCCTGTGAGCTTGAACTTCCAAAATGCAGTTTAGAGCTCTTTGAAGCTGCATTTAAACTGCATTTTGGAAGTTCAAGCTCACAGGCACTTATTAACTTACACTCTCCACGAAAATAAACACGATGGTCTAAACTCTGCAATCTTTCACATTAGAAACACTATAAATAATGTGATTACTACATATGATGCAATATTTTACAATAATTTAGTATAACCAGTTAATAGCACTGAAATATTTCAAAGGCAATACATAAAATTAACCAAGAAAATAATTTCAGCTCTACTGTTCTAGATGTTCTGGGCATCAAGTGTGTGATGAAACAGAAATACAAAGATGGTCAGGTGCTCTGTGTTCTTCTACTCAATCTACCACACACATGAAGAGCTGTGTGATTAGCTGAGAACACTGACATTATCATTATACTGGCTCGAATAAAGCTCTAAACTGTTCTACAGTAAGCCCAGTGTCTGTCCAGTCATTCCTTATGTCCAGCTTTGTTTTCTGATGTGTGTAATGATCAGTGTGTGTTCTACTGACAATAACTCACTTACCACTGACTGAGAGTTCAACACTGCTGATCAGGATTAGTTTTGGTATGGCAGCTCTCTTTGATCTGTCAGACCTCTTGGTGCGTCTCACTAGCTCGTAGCTCGTGTAGACAGCTGCATCATTAAGTTTCAGGTTGTGCAACACCAAGGAACAGTTCCCTTTCCTCAGCTCTTCCTCAGGGACATCTACACAGTCCTCATATCCCTCACCCTGATATGTGTCCTTACCCTTTCGCTCAAACACAGTCTCAGTATCGATTAACCACCTAATACTCTGTGTTTCAGTGTCTACACTCTGCAGTTTACATGGCAGGACAGCTGTAGAACCCACATGGCCAGAAACAGGGATCTGATTTGCAGAGAGGAGACCTGAGATGGGAAATTGATTTGAAATTAATTATTAATTATTATTATTAATTAATTATGATAGAAGCCTTACATTTTATATTTTGTTATATTCTGTTTAATAAAAAAAATGATACTCACTCACACACATGGTTCCCAGCACCATGCAAATGGACAAGAAGGAGGTCATGATGTCCTGCTCTGGAGGAGGGAGGGGTAAATTTTCTAAAACAATGAAAGGCAGGCACAAAAAAAAAGAAATATATTTAAATTTCAGTACTTAAGAATGCATCTTGGTATTCATCATGAATTTTATTTAATTTAGGCTAAACACCTTGTACTATAAAATATAATATTTAATTTCAGATTCCAAACAGACTGCTAAAGTCATATTATTGTAAATCACCACCAGTTCCAGACTGTCAAATACATAAAATATACTAAAAAAAAAAGAAAGAAACATATTTAAATATCTATACTTAAGAGTGTTTCTTGCAATTTATCATTAATTGGTTTTAACTATACTACTATACTATACAATTTAAATTCCAAAAAGATATCTAGCTTGTAATAGCTAAGTCACCTCACTGTAAACAGTCTTTCCTCTGACAATCATACAACAAACGAATTTAATATAGAAAAACAATGTATGTGAGCTCTATATGTACACAACTGTAAATAGATGCAATGGATACCTATTTGAGGATCAAATTAGACTTTACATTTACAGCTAATTTATTTAAGCTTACAGTACAAATAACTACAACCAGTTAAAATGAATGAGATAAAATTTGGTAGTCTTTCATGCTGCTGCTGGCTTTTGTTTGCAGTCGGCTAGCATACACAGTATCCATAGTCCTGGAGCTCAGTGCCTGTGATGCGCTGTGCTGATTTTAACTACCTCACACGAGTCTTTATGGTTTTCCCCAGAGCAGTTAGCACAGCACACTGTGATACCGTATGTGAGTATGCTCGCTATGGTGTTGCAGTAGAAATTCACAAGGTGCTATGCAGGTAGTCTGGCCTGTTTAGGTTTCCACAGGAAGAAAATCCTTTGTTGTGCTTTCTTCACTAGGTGAGATATTGTTTTATGTAGACTACAAGGAACCTGATCCTGTTCACACTCTCCACTTCATCTCCAGAAGTGGGGGATGGCTGGTCTTCCTGGAACTCCTGAAGTCTACAGTGATCTCCTGGTTTTTTGGGTGTGCAGGACCAAGATATTGTCCATACACCAGTGGATTAGATGCTGTACCTTCTCCCCACTGGAAATCTCCTCACTGTGCTGTCACTTTTATTTTGAAAAATCAAGTTAGAATGCATTTCAAATGTCACACAATTTCTTAGAATATATTCGAATACCCCTGCTAAAAGTCTGCTAGACTATTTCCACTGTAGTCCTATGATAAAAACATCTTCATGAATCGTGCACATGAAAACACAGACAGCAAGAAGTGTAGCCTTTATCTGAACCAAAAAAAAAGGAATAGCAAACCAACTGAAACTTTTATTGTTTGCTAGAAAAAAAAATATATACAATATTAGTACATAAAAATTATTAATACTAAAAAACAGAGGTTGTTTGTCCCTCTGTCCATCTTTCTGTTGCCTTGTTGTGGTGACAAGTCAATAGATGAAGATTTCTTGTCGTGGAGGTGTAAGATGTTTTTTTGTTTTGCTTTTTTTTTTTTTTTTACAAATACACAAACAGCCGTATCTTTGACCTTAACTTTGCCATCTATGGTGCAAAACCAAAAATACTTCCACATGCTGCTCTTTAGATGATTTGGGGTCATAATTGTACACTCAAGGCTGCTCCACTGCTTGCTGTTATCTTCTATTTTTATATCATTAGCTTCATTTACTGATGGGTCAAGAGGACATTCAAAACTTTTAGGGCTCCCACTGCTGGATCAGATGCTAAACAAAAAAATTAAAAACTGTCTAATGCAGGTAGGCTGCACATTAATCAAATTATCGTTCAAATATGAATTTTTTACATCATGTTTGAACAGATATAACAAATATCGGTTAAACAGTATCAGCCCTATTTCCTTATTATCTAACACAAGTGATATTATAGTGGTGTCATCAGAAAACTTCGATGTATAGTCTGAAGAATGGATTGGGGGTAAAGTCATGAGTGAAGAGAGTGAATAGGGCTGAGCAAAGCACAAAGTCCTGTGATGCGCCTGTGTTTAGAACAGGAGTGAAGGATGTGATTTCTTATTCTTTCCTATTCTGTTGCAGTCTGTGATTATGAAAGTCCATAAGCAGAGTGCAGAGCCTCAGATCAGGCTGCCTGATTTGCATACAAGTTTGTGAGGAAAGATGATATTAAAAGCAAGACTGAAACCAATGAATAACATCCTAACTAAGACTGTGTCATCTGTAGACCTGTTCGCTCAGTAAGCAGAGGACTATCCTTAGGGATGATGGTTTTAATGTGTGACGGAATTTCTCAAAGCACTTCAGAATATCTGGGGTTAGGGCAACTGGTAGTCGTACAGGCAATCCACCACAGATCTTTTGGGCACAGGAACAATAAAGGTGAACTTAAGACAGGTGAAAACAAGTGACAAGCTGTTATGAGAGAGTAAAGATGTTTGTGTACACCCTGCTCACTGGTCAGCATATCGCTGGTCAGTTCTCAGTGTGTAGCCCGAGACCCTGTCAGATCCTGCAACCCTGTGGATGCCGGCCCTCCTCAGAATGGATCTCACTTGATGCTGTAAGGAAAATGCTTGTTTGTGCTTTGTTGGTAAAGGGTGGGCTCCAGTTCTGTTGTTTTGGTCAACAAAACGAGCAAAAATTCTGGCAATATTCAAGCCAGGGATGCTTTAACTCCCACATACGTGCTGCACTTGGCTAAATATTATTAATAGCAATAATTACTGTAGTTATTTTCTCTACAGTAGACAAGGTAAAACATTATTATTATTATTATTATTATTATTGAACTACTGTGAACTACTGTGATTATTGCTTAGAAATGGAGACTATCCAAGATCTCTATCAGGAGAAGATAAAACCTGTGATGTCCAAAATCTATCTACAACTCTCTAAACCATAGTTACATCATGTTGGCTCATGACACCTTCCAAAACTAACTATTTTTACTAACAAACTGTAAATACAGGCCAAATATTTAATATGGCTCCAGAGACACTCCTGTTAGATCATTCGGATTTGTGTGTAAGTGCTGTTAAACCCGTATGTTCCCGAGAGTAACTAAAAGTAACTAAAATAAATAAAAGTAACTAAAATAAATAAAAGTAAATAAAAGTAACTAATAGC
Source organism: Hemibagrus guttatus (assembly GCA_033459395.1). NCBI lineage: Eukaryota > Metazoa > Chordata > Actinopteri > Siluriformes > Bagridae > Hemibagrus > Hemibagrus guttatus. The sequence continues at coordinate 24,444,874 of JAUCMX010000013.1, forward strand.
AATTGGATAAAAATTTAATAATCAAACAGTTTTACCTGTTTCCACTTTCCGTGCCGAATGGCGACAACAGGAAGGACGAGACTAGACCTCGTCTTCTTCTTCATAATGTTTTTGTGACAGCTTTATGTGTATATTCCGCCACCTGCTGGGGTGGAGTGTGAGGCGTTGTGTATCTTCTTATACAACTTTGCTGCTACATACAAGAGATTTTTAACCTTTAGAAGAGCTGTTTAGCACATTCTGTAATGTCAAAGAATTTATGCCAGCAGATTGTAATCCTTCTTCTTCATCTTTTAAGCAGATTCTTTTCCTTTCATACACCATACAGTTAATCAGCACATGCTCTACAGTTTCTGAAAGTCCACATTTATTTACTGACCAGATTCCCGTTGACCTATTTCCTGAAGTGATTTATTAAGAGCAGAATATCCAATTCACAATGACAATATTACTCCATTGCTCAGTGAAAGGTTTTTATTAAATGTAGTATATGTTAGTGTTTGAGGCATTGGTGGCTCAGTGGTAGGTTGCTCGCCTATCATGCGGAAGGCCCAGATTCGATTCCCAGCCAATGCCTCAACCCCAGCCACTGGTTGCAGTGCCGGTCCCAAGCCAGGAAAAATGGGTTGCGGCAGGAAGGGCATCCGGCGTAAAACCTGTGCCAAGTTGTTGTGCGGACCAGTTGGTCTGCTGTGGCGACAGGGAGCAGGCGAAAGCAACTTCTTCAGTATATGTTAGTGTCTGTTTATCTAACTCATCCACCTCCTCATTTCACTCTGCTCCAGCCAGCACCCATAGAAATACTGATATAATATTTAGCTGACATGTTTTGTGCAAGCTTTCTGTTGACTCTATTAACATGTCCTGCCTAGATTCCAATTTTCTATTAACCTTGTAAGTGCAGAACATGAATCTGAACAAATTCCTACAGTGAAAGATTGTATTTCTTCCACTCACTGTAATCTGAATAGCAACTATCCCTGCTGTATACACTGATATCTCACCAGCAGTTCTTTTAGCAGATTTATGTATATAGGGGCTAAATATAGCAGCAGGTAGGACAGATCCCTATAAAAGAAATACAGTTCTGTTTCAATAGATGAGCTATGACCCCTGATAGACACAAATATTTTTTGTTTGTTTTTTTGCTTTTACCTTAAATAATAATATTATATATATATTTTTTTCATTATTTAAGTAGATTTAAAATAAAAGTTGTTAATCTAGCCATGGGGGTCACAGTCCAGTGACTTCTGTGCCAGTCCCAAGCCCGGATAAATAGAGAGGGTTGCGTCAGGAAGGGCATCCGGCGTAAAACATTGCCAAATTTAACCATGCGAATTGTCAGTACGAATTTCATACCGGATCGGTCGAGGCCCGGGTTAACAACGACCGCCATCGGCGCCGTTGACCTACAGGGCGCCGGTGGAAATTGGGCTACTGTTGGTCGAAGAAGTAGAGGAAGGAGGAGAGTGCACAGACAGAGAGAGAAGAGGAAAGGTAAGAGTGTAGGACTGAGAATAGGAACTCTGAATGTTGGTACTATGACAGGGAAAGGTAGAGAGCTGGCTGATATGATGGAGAGAAGGAAGGTGGATATACTGTGTGTACAGGAGGCTAGGTGGAAGGGTAGCAAGGCTCGTAGTATAGGAGCAGGATTCAAGCTGTTTTATTATGGTGTGGATAGTAAGAGAAATGGGGTAGGTGTGGTCCTGAAGGAGCAGTTTGTGAGGAATGGTCTGGAGGTGAAGAGAGTGTCAGACAGGGTGATGAGTCTGAAGTTAGAGATTGAAGGGGTGATGTTGAATGTTGTTAGTGGTTATGCCCCACAGGGAGGTTGTGAGTTAGAGGAGAAAGAGAGATTCTGGAGTGAATTAGATGAGGTGATGGAGAGTATTCCCATTGGTGAGAGAGTGGTGATAGGAGCGGATTTTAATAGACATGTTGGTGAGGGGAACAGAGGTGATGAGGAGGTGATGGGCAAGTTTGGAGTTAAGGAAAGGAACCTTGAAGGACAAATGGTAGTGGACTTTGCTAAGAGGATGGACATGGCTGTGGTTAACACTTATTTTCAGAAGAGGGAGGAACATAGAGTGACTTACAAGAGTGGAGGTAGGATAACACAGGTAGACTACATCCTATGTAGAAGAGGCAATCTGAAAGAGATTAGTGACTGTAAAGTGGTTGTGGGAGAGAGTGTAGCCAGACAGCATAGGATGGTGGTGTGTAGGATGACTCTGATGGTCTGTAAGACGAAGAGGTCAAAGATAGAGATAGAGAAGAAAACCAAGTGGTGGAAGCTGAAAAAGGAGGAATGTTGTGAGGAATTTAGACAGAAGTTGAGGCAGACTCTGGGTGGGCAGGTATTGCTGCCAGATGACTGGGAAACTACAGCAGAAGTGATCAGGGAAACAGGGAGAAAGGTGCTGGGTGTGTCATCTGGAAGGAGGAAAGAAGATAAGGAGACTTGGTGGTGGAATGAGGAAGTTCAGGATAGTATCCAGAAGAAGAGGTTAGCCAAGAAGAAGTGGGACATGGACAGGACAGAAGAGAATAGACAGGAATACAAGGAGTTACAGCGCAGAGTGAAGAGGGAGGTGTCTAAGGCCAAGCAGAAGGCATATGACGAGTTGTACACTAGGTTAGACACTAGGAGAGAAGGACTTGTACAGGTTAGCTAGGCAGAGGGATCGAGATGGGAAGGATGTGCAGCAAGTTAGAGTTATTAAGGATAGAGATGGAAGGGTGCTCACAAGTGAGGAGAGTGTACAGAGGAGATGGAAGGAATACTTTGAGGAGCTGATGAATGAGGAAAATGAGAAGGAAAAAAGAGTAGAAGGGGTGAACTCTGTGGAACAGAAAGTAGATAAGATTAGAAAGGATGAAGTCAGGAAGGCTTTAAAGAGGATGAAAAGTGGAAAGGCAGTTGGTCCTGATGACATCCCGGTGGAGGTCTGGAAGTGTCTAGGAGAGGCAGCAGTGGAATTTTTAACTAGTTTGTTCAACAGGGTTTTAGAGAGTGAGAGGATGCCTGAGGAATGGAGAAGAAGTGTGTTAGTGCCGATCTTTAAGAATAAGGGTGACGTGCAGAGTTGCAGTAACTATAGGGGGATAAAGTTGATGAGCCATACAATGAAGCTATGGGAAAGAGTAGTGGAAGCTAGGTTAAGGAAGGTAGTGGAAATTTGTGAGCAGCAGTATGGCTTCATGCCCAGAAAGAGCACAACAGATGCAATTTTTGCTCTGAGAATTTTGATGGAGAAGTATAGGGATGGTCAGAGGGAGTTGCACTGTGTGTTTGTAGACTTGGAGAAAGCGTATGACAGGGTGCCAAGAGAAGAGCTGTGGTACTGTATGAGGAAGTCAGGAGTAGCAGAGAAGTATGTCAGAGTGGTGCAGGACATGTATGAGAGGAGCAGGACAGTGGTGAGGTGTGCTGTAGGTCAGACAGAGGAGTTCAATGTGGAGGTGGGACTGCATCAGGGATCGGCTCTGAGCCTCTTCCTGTTTGCTATAGTGATGGACCAGTTGTCAGAGGAGGTCAGACAGGAGTCTCCTTGGACAATGATGTTTGCAGATGACATTGTGATCTGTAGTGAGAGCAGGGAGCAGGTGGAGGAAAACCTGGAGAGGTGGAGGTTTGCGCTGGAGAGAAGAGGAATGAAAGTCAGTCGTAGTAAGACTGAGTACATGTGTGTGAATGAAAGGGAGGGAAGTGGAACAGTAAGGTTACAGGGTGAAGAGGTGAAGAAGGTACAGGAGTTTAAGTACTTGGGGTCAACAGTCCAGAGTAATGGAGAGTGTGAGAAAGAGGTAAAGAAGTGAGTGCAGGCAGTTTGGAATGGGTGTAGAAAGGTGTCGGGAGTTCTGTGTGATAGGAAAATATCAGCAAGAATCAAGGGGAAGGTGTACAGGACAGTGGTGAGACCGGCCATGCTGTATGGTTTAGAGACAGTGTCACTGAGGAAGAGACAGGAGTCAGAGCTAGAGGTAGCAGAGCTGAAGATGTTGAGATTCTCTTTGGGAGTGACAAGATTGGACAGGATTAGGAACGAGTACATCAGAGGGACAGCTCATGTTGGACGTTTGGGGAACAAAGTTAGGGAGGCCAGATTAAGATGGTTTGGACATGTTCAGAGGAGGGAGAGTGAGTATATTGGTAGGAGAATGTTGGACATGGAGCTGCCAGGCAGGAGGCAAAGAGGAAGGCCAAAGAGGAGGTATATGGATGGAATTAAGGATATGAAGCTAGTGGGTGCAAGTGTTGAGGATGCAGAAGATAGGGATAGGTGGAGAGAGATGATTCGCTGTGGCGACCCCTGAAGGGAAAAGCCGAAAGAAGAAGAAGATTTAAAATAAAAGTTGTTGGTAGAAACAAAAGTTCATTCATTCATTCATTGTCTTCCGCTTATCCGGAGCCGGGTTGCGGGGCAGCAGTCTAAGTGGGGATGCCCAGACCGCCCTCTCCCCAGACACTTCCTCCAGCTCTTCCGGAGGGACCCCGAGGCGTTCCCAGGCCAGCTGAGAGACATAGTCTCTCCAGCGTGTCCTGGGTCTTCCCCGGGGCCTCTTCCCGGTGGGGCATGCCTGGAACACCTCTCCAGGGAGACATCCCGGAGGCATCCGAAACAAATGCCCGAGCCACCTCAACTGCCCCCTTTCGATGTGGAGGAGCAGCGGCTCTACTCCGAACTCCTCCCGGGTGACAGAGCTCTTTACCCTATCTCTAAGGGAGCGCCCCACCACCCTACGGAGGAAGCTCATTTCGGCCGCTTGTATCCGGGATCTTACCCTTTCGGTCATGACCCAGAGCTCATGACCATAGGTGAGAGTTTGAACGTAGATTGACTGGTAAATCGGGAGCTTCGCCTTCCGGCTCAGCTCCTTCTTCACCACAACAGGCCGGTACAAAGACCGCATTACTGCTGCCGCTGCACCGATCTGTCTATCAATATCACGATCCATCCTTCCCTCACTCGTGAACAAGACCCCGAGATACTTAAACTCCTCCACTTGAGGAAGGACCTCCCCTCCAACCTGGAGGGTGCAAGCCACCTTTTTCTGGTCGAGAACCATGGCCTCAGATTTGGAGGTGCTGACCCTCATCCCAGCCGCTTCACACTCAGCTGCAAAATGCCCCAGTGCATGCTGTAAGTCCAGGCCTGAAGGAGCCAACAGGACAACATCATCTGCAAAAATCAGCGATGAAATCCTGTGGTCCCCAACCCGGACACCCTCCAGCCCCTGGCTGCGCCTAGAAATTCTGTCCATAAAAACAATGAACAGAACCGGTGACAAAGGACAGCCCTGTCGGAGTCCAACATGCACTGGGAACAGATCTGACTTACAGCTGGCAATGTGAACCAAGCTTCTGCTCCGGTTATACAGAGACCGAACAGCCCTTAACAGAGGGCCACGGACCCCGTACTCCCAGAGCACCTCCCACAGAATGCCACAAGGGACACGGTCGAAAGCTTTCTCCAAGTCCACAAAACACATGTGAACTGGTTGGGCAAACTCCCATGAACCCTCGAGCACCCTGTGGAGTGTATAGAGCTGGTCCAGTGTTCCACAACTAGGTCGAAAACCGCATTGCTCCTCCTGTATCCGAGGTTTGACTAACAGTCGGACTCTCCTCTCCGGTACTCTGGAATAGACTTTGCCTGGGAGGCTGAGGAGTGTGATCCCCCTATAGTTGGAACACACCCTCTGGTCCCCCTTCTTAAAAAGAGGGACCACCACCCCGGTCGCCCAGTCCAGAGGCACTGTCCCTGACCGCCACGCTATGTTGCAGAGATGTGTCAGCCAAGACAGCCCCACAACATCCAGAGACTTAAGGTACTCAGGCGAATCTCATCCACCCCCGGTGCCTTGCCACCAGGGAGCTGCTGAACTACCTCAGTGACCTCAGCTTGGGTGATGAATGAATCTACCTCTGAGTCCTCGGCCTCTGGTTCCTCTACGGAAGGCGTGTCAGTGGGGTTGAGGAGATTCCTTCCACCGTCCGACAATATCCCCAGTCAAGACCAGCAACTCTCCACCTCCACCATAAACAGTGTTGGCAGAGAGCTGCTTACCCCTTCTGAGGCACCAAACAGTCTGCCAGAATTTCCCCGAGGCCCTGCAGGACCTCTTGCGTGAGGGAACCGCCCCACACTATCCCTGGTCACCCTCCTCAGGAGTATGCAGAGTTTCGGGAGGTGTTCAGCGAGGAGAGGGCGGCTCGACTACCGGCGCATCAACCATGGGACTGTGCCATCGATCTGCTGCCTAACGCCTCTCCACCTAGGGGGCGGGTTTACCCTCTTTTGCTACCTGAGTCTAAAGCCATGGAGGAGTACATTGAAACCGCCCTGGCAGTGGGTCACATTCGGCTGTCCACGTTGCCGGCAGCGTCAGGATTCTTTTTTGTGGGAAAAAAGGATGGAGGCCTATGCCCCTGTATAGACTATTGGGGGTTGAACGCCATTACTGTCCCATACCCCTATCCTCTGCCCTTGGTACCTGCAGCGCTGGAGCAGCTGAGGGGGGCGAGGATTTTTTCTAAATTGGAGCTTAGGAGCGCCTACAACCTGGTCCGGATTAAAAAGGGGGATGAATGGAAGACCGCTTTCCACACCACTTACGGACACTATGAGTACTGGGTAATGCCCTTTGGCCTCACCAAGGCCCCCACAGTCTTCCAAGCCCTCATAAATGGGGTGTTTCAAGACCTGCTGGGGAAATGGGTCATTGCGTACATTGATGATATCCTCGTGTACTCCGCCTCCCTAGAGGAACATGTACTGCACGTCCGGGAGGTGTTATCCCGGTTACAGCAGCACCACCTGTATGTGAAGCTTGAGAAATGCAAGTTCCACTGGTCCACGGTGACTTTCTTGGGTTATGTGGTCTCATGACGGGGTGTGGAGATGGACGAGGTTAAAGTCCGGGCGGTGATGGACTGGTCTGCCGCCACTACGGTGTGGGAGCTGCAGCGTTTCCTGGGTTTTGCTAACTTCTATAGGCGCTTCATACGGAACTACAGCTCGGTGGCAGGTCCGTTGACTTCGTTATTAAGGGGGAAGCCCAAGAAGTTGACCTGGACAGACCAGGCCCGGGCGGCCTTTCAGCAGCTGAAGGACTGCTTCACCTTGGCCCCCATTCTACGACATCCGGATCCTGACTTACCATTTGTGGTGGAGGTAGACACCTCCAGTAGCGGCCTCGGGGCTGTGCTTTCCCAACGTCATGGAGAACCAGGGAAGCTTCACCCTGTGCATTTTATTCGAGGAAATTGACTACTGCCGAGGCCAACTGTGAAGTGGGCAACAGAGAACTTCTGGCGATCAAGGCGGCACTGGAGGAGTGGCATCACTGGCTGGAGGGAGCGCGTCACCCATTCCAGGTCCTCACTGATCATCGCAACCTGGAGTACCTTCGTGGCGCCAAGCGCCTGAACCCGCGGCAGGCCAGATGGGCCTTGTTTTTCACCCGCTTCCGGTTCATGGTGACGTACCGCCCTGGGTCCAAGAACGGGAAGGCCGACACTCTATCCCAGAGATTCGAGACCGCCAGTGATCCTGAGCCCATCCTGCCCGCTGCTGCTATTCTGGCCCCAGTCCGGTGGAACCTCATAGAGGAGATTCAGCGTTCGCACGCCGACGACCCCCCTCCTGCTGGTTGTCTGCCGAACAGAGTCTTTGTGCCATCATAGTTTCACATACAGGTGATGCAGTGGGTTCATGAAGCCCCCAGTTCAGGTCATCCGGGGATTCGTCGATCCACTCAACTCGTCCGCTGCTGGTACTGGTGGCCATCCCTGGCCTTGGATGTGGAAGGACACGTGCAGGCATGCCCCACCTGCACCCAGGCACGGACCAGTCACCAACTCCCGGAGGGGTTGCTGGAACCCCTCCCGATTCCTCGACGCCCCTGGTCCCACCTGTCGGTGGACTTTCTAATGGACCTGCCTGACTCAGGGGGTTACACTGCAGTACTGGTGGTAGTGGATCGCTTCTCCAAGGGGTGTAAGCTGATTCCCCTTAAGGGGTTGCCTTCGGCCATGCAAACTGCTGAGGCTCTGTTCGTGCACGTGTTCCGGAACTTTGGTCTGCCTGAGGACATCGTATCGGACCGGGGCCGCAATTTACCTCCCGGGTGTGGGGATCGTTATGTGCGTGACTGGGTATAGGTGTCAGCCTGAGTTCCAGCTACCACCCCCAGTCTAATGGACAAGCGGAGAGGCTCAACCAAGAGATTGGCCAGTTCCTTAGGTCCTACTGTAGCAGGGAGCAGCACCGGTGGAGTGAGTTTCTGCCTTGGGCTGAGTACGCCCAGAACTCTCTCATCCACTCCTCTACGGGCCTGATGCCCTTTCAGTGCGTGCTGGGATACCAGCCACCCCTGTTCCTGTGGTCAGGGGAGCCCTCCAATGTCCCAGCGGTGGAGGAGTGGTACCGGCAGAGTCAAGAGGTCTGGGAAAGGGCCCATGTGTGACTTCAGCTGGCAGTGCGCAAACAGAGGATTCAGGCCGACCGGCGATGCCGTCCACACCCTTCCTACCAGGTGGGGCAGAAGGTGTGGCTGTCTACGCGGAACCTCTGCCTTAAACTACCATGCCTCAAACTCAGCCCCAAGTTCATCGGAACGTTTGAGATTGTTTGTCAGGTCAACCTGGTGGCGTATCGGCTGCGGCTTCCAGCGGCGTATCGCATCTGCCCCACGTTCCATGTGTCCCTCCTTAAGCCTGCGCATCTTTCGGCTGGGGAGGTTCCGGCCCGCGGGGAGCCACCACCGCCTCTGGACATTGAGGGGTCCCCGGCGTACCGGGTGCGTGCTCTCCTGGACTCCAGGCGGGTTCGTTCGCGGCTTCAGTACCTCGTGGACTGGGAGGGGTACGGCGTCAAGGAACGTTCGTGGGTGGAGGCCGCCGACATCCTGGATCCTTCTCTCACAGAGGACTTTCACCGCGACCATCCGAACAAGCCTGCTCCGCGCCCGAGGGGTCGTCCGCGGCGGAGAACCCCAGGAGGTGTTCCTAGAGGGGGGGGCTCTGTCATGACTCGCACTAGAGGTGACCGCGAGAGGGAGCCTTCGCCCGTGTTTTGAGATTACTTCCAGGTGCGCGCCGGCTTTAAAAACGCTGCACACTTCCTGCATATCGCGAAGTATCTTTTTCTATGGGGATTACCAAGCATTTCATTATTGGATTGATTTTCGTGTATGACTTGGATTGTTTATTGATTTCTCTTTTGGATTACCTGTGCGGATTACTTGCTATTACTGAACTGGACTGTTTAACGTTTTCTCTTTTGGATTACCTGTGTGGATTACTTGCTGTTACCGAACTGGACTGTTTAAAGTTTATTCTATTGGATTATCCCTGTTATATCTATTGCTGGCTTACTGATCTTGGACTGTTTAAGGACTTTCGTTTCTCTATCTTCCTGTTTGTTTGTACGCTCTTCTTTAATACACCGTTACCGAACTCTGTGCCTGTTTTCGACTCTGTCTTTGCTCGTCCCCTATCGCCAGTTCGGCGAATGGATCCGAACACTTCTGCCTCCGGCGGAGCTCCCTTACATAAGGGCAGATGTCCAGATAGGAGCTATGGATTATGTATAGATAATACAATATGTATAGATAAAGGCAGATGTCCAGATAGGAGCTATGGATTATGTATAGATAATACAATATGTATAGATAAGGGCAGATGTCCAGATAGGAGCTATGGATTATGTATAGATAATACAATATGTACAGATAAGGGCAGATGTCCAGATAGGAGCTATGGATTATGCTCAACCTGGGTTGTGCAGCAGGACAATGATCCAAAACACACCAGCAAGTCCACCTCTGAATGGCTGAAGAAAAACAAAATGAAGACTTTGAAGTGGCCTAGTCAAAGTCCTGACCTCAATCCGATTGAGATGCTGTGGCATGACCTAAAAAGGTGGTTCATGCTCAAAATCCTCCAATGTGGCTGAATTACAACAATTCTGCAAAGATGAGTGGGCCAAAATTCCTCCACAGCGCTGTAACAGACTCATTGCAAGTTATGGAAAACGATTGATTGCAGTTGTTGCTGCTAAGGGTGGACCAACCAGTTATTAGGCTTAGGGAGCAAACACTTTTTCACACAGGGCCATGTAGTTTTGGATTTTGTTTTCCCTTAATAATAAAAACCTTCATTTAAAAACTACATGATGTGTTTACTTGTGTTATCTTTGACTAATATTTAAATGTGCAAACATGCAAAAAAATAAGAAATCAGGAAGGGGGCCAACACTCTTTCACACCACTGTATATATATATATATATATATATATATATATATATATATATATATATATATATATATATATATATATATATATATATATATATATATATATCGCTCCGGAGGGGTCACAGTCCAGTGACTTCTATGCCAGTCCCAAGCCCGGATAAATAGAGAGGGTTGCGTCAGGAAAGGCATCCGGCGTAAAACATTGCCAAATTTAACCATGCGAATCGTCAGTACAAATTTCATACCGGATCGGCCGAGGCCCGGGTTAACAACGACCGCCATCGGCGCCGTTGACCTACAGGGCGCCGGTGGAAATTGGGCTACTGTTGGTCGAAGAAGTAGAGGAGGGAGGAGAGTGCGCAGACAGAGAGAGAAGAGGAAAGGTAAGAGTGTAGGACTGAGAATAGGAACTCTGAATGTTGGTACTATGACAGGGAAAGGTAGAGAGCTGGCTGATATGATGGAGAGAAGGAAGGTGGATATACTGTGTGTACAGGAGACCAGGTGGAAGGGTAGCAAGGCTCGTAGTATAGGAGCAGGATTCAAGCTGTTTTATTATGGTGTGGATAGTAAGAGAAATGGGGTAGGTGTGGTCCTGAAGGAGGAGTTTGTGAGGAATGTCCTGGAGGTGAAGAGAGTGTCAGACAGGGTGATGAGTCTGAAGTTAGAGATTGAAGGGGTGATGTTGAATGTTGTTAGTAGTTATGCCCCACAGGTAGGTTGTGAGTTAGAGGAGAAAGAGAGATTCTGGAGTGAATTAGATGAGGTGATGGAGAGTATTCCCACGGGTGAGAGAGTGGTGATAGGAGTGGATTTTAATGGACATGTTGGTGAGGGGAACACAGGTGATGAGGAGGTGATGGGCAAGTTTGGAGTTAAGGAAAGGAACCTTGAAGGACAAATGGTAGTGGACTTTGCTAAGAGGATGGACATGGCTGTGGTTAACACTTATTTTCAGAAGAGGGAGGAGCATAGAGTGACTTACAAGAGTGGAGGTAGGAGAACACAGGTAGACTACATCCTATGTAGAAGATACAATCCGAAAGAGATTAGTGACTGTAAAGTGGTAGTGGGAGAGAGTGTAGCCAGACAGCATAGGATGGTGGTGTGTAGGATGACTCTGATGGTCTGTAAGAAGAAGAGGTCAGAGACAGAGAAGAAAACCAAGTGGTGGAAGCTGAAAAAGGAGGAATGTTGTGAGGAATTTAGACAGAAGTTGAGGCAGGCTCTGGGTGGGCAGGTATTGCTGCCAGATGACTGGGAAAGTACAGCAGAAGTGATCAGGGAGACAGGCAGAAAGGTGCTGGGTGTGTCATCTGGAAGGAGGAAAGAAGATAAGGAGACTTGTTGGTGGAATGAGGAAGTTCAGGATAGTATCCAGAGGAAGAGGTTAGCCAAGAAGAAGTGGGACATGGACAGGACAGAAGAGAATAGACAGGAATACAAGGAGTTACAGCGCAGAGTGAAGAGGGAGGTGTCTAAGGCCAAGCAAAAGGCATATGACGAGTTGTATACTAGGTTAGACACTTAGAGAAGGAGAGAAGGACTTGTACAGGTTAGCTAGGCAGAGGGATCGAGATGGGAAGGATGTGCAGCAAGTTAGAGTTATTAAGGATAGAGATGGAAGGGTGCTCACAAATGAGGAGAGTGTACAGAGGAGATGGAAGGAATACTTTGAGGAGCTGATGAATGAGGAAAATGAGAGGGAAAAAAGAGTAGAAGGGGTGAACTCTGTGGAACAGAAAGTAGATAAGATTAGAACGGATGAAGTCAGGAAGGCTTTGAAGAGGATGAAAAGTGGGAAGGCAGTTGGTCCTGATGACATCCCGGTGGAGGTCTGGAAGTGTCTGGGAGAGGCAGCAGTGGAATTTTTAGCTAGTTTGTTCAACAGGGTTTTAGAGAGTGAGAGGATGCCTGAGGAATGGAGAAGTAGTGTGTTAGTGCCGATCTTTAAGAATAAGGGTGACGTGCAGAGTTGCAGCAACTATAGGGGGATAAAGTTGATGAGCCATACAATGAAGGTATGGGAAAGAGTAGTGGAAGCTAGGTTAAGGAAGGTAGTGGAAATTTGTGAGCAGCAGTATGGCTTCATGCCCAGAAAGAGCACAACAGATGCAATTTTTGCTCTGAGAATTTTGATGGAGAAGTATAGGGATGGTCAGAGGGAGTTGCACTGTGTGTTTGTAGACTTGGAGAAAGCGTATGACAGGGTGCCAAGAGAAGAGCTGTGGTACTGTATGAGGAAGTCAGGAGTAGCAGAGAAGTATGTCAGAGTGGTGCAGGACATGTATGAGAGGAGCAGGACAGTGGTGAGGTGTGCTGTAGGTCAGACAGAGGAGTTCAATGTGGAGGTGGGACTGCATCAGGGATCAGCTCTGAGCCCCTTCCTGTTTGCTATAGTGATGGACCAGTTGTCAGAGGAGGTCAGACAGGAGTCTCCTTGGACAATGATGTTTGCAGATGACATTGTGATCTGTAGTGAGAGCAGGGAGCAGGTGGAGGAAAACCTGGAGAGGTGGAGGTTTGCGCTGGAGAGAAGAGGAATGAAGGTCAGTTGTAGTAAGACTGAGTACATGTGTGTGAATGAAAGGGAGGGAAGTGGAACAATAAGGTTACAGGGTGAAGAGGTGAAGAAGGTACAGGAGTTTAAGTACTTGGGGTCAACAGTCCAGAGTAATGGAGAATGTGGGAAAGAGGTAAAGAAGCGAGTGCAGGCAGGTTGGAATGGGTGGAGAAAGGTGTCGGGAGTTCTGTGTGATAGGAAAATATCAGCGAGAATCAAGGGGAAGGTGTACAGGACAGTGGTGAGACCGGCCATGCTGTATGGTTTAGAGACAGTGTCACTGAGGAAGAGACAGGAGTCAGAGCTAGAGGTAGCAGAGCTGAAGATGTTGAGGTTCTCTTTGGGAGTGACAAGATTGGACAGGATTAGGAACGAGTACATCAGAGGGACAGCTCATGTTGGACGTTTGGGGGACAAAGTTAGGGAGGCCAGATTAAGATGGTTTGGACATGTTCAGAGGAGGGAGAGTGAGTATATTGGTAGGAGAATGTTGGACATGGAACTGCCAGGCAGGAGGCAAAGAGGAAGGCCAAAGAGGAGGTATATGGATGGAATTAATGAGGATATCAAGCTAGTGGGTGCAAGTGTTGAGGATGCAGAAGATAGGGATAGGTGGAGAGAGATGATTCGCTGTGGCGACCCCTGAAGGGAAAAGCCGAAAGAAGAAGAAGAAGAAGAATATATATATATATATATATATATATATACAGTGGGGCAAAAAAGTATTTAGTCAGCCACCAATTGTGCAAGTTCTCCCACTTGAAAAGATGAGAGAGGCCTGTAATTTTCATCATAGGTAGACTTCAACTATGAGAGACAGAATCCAGAAAATCACATTGTCTGATTTTTAAAGAATTTATTTGCAAATTATGGTGGAAAATAAGTATTTGGTCAATAACAAAAGTTCATCTCAATACTTTGTTATATATCCTTTGTTGGCAATGACAGAGGTCAAACGTTTTCTGTAAGTCGCCACAAGGTTTTTACACACTGTTGCTGGTAGTTTGACCCATTCCTCCATGCAGATCTCCTCTAGAGCAGTGATGTTTTGGGGCTGTTGCTGGGCAACACGGATTTTCAACTCCCTCCAAAGATTTTCTAATGGGGTTGAGATCTGGAGACTGGCTAGGCCACTCCAGGACCTTGAAATGCTTCTTACGAAGGCACTCCTTCGTTGCCCGGGCGGTGTGTTTGGGATCATTGTCATGCTGAAAGACCCAGCCACGTTTCATCTTCAATGCCCTTGCTGATGGAAGGTGATTTTTACTCAAAATCTCACGATACATGGCCCCATTCATTCTTTCTTTTACACGGATCAGTCGTCCTGGTCCCTTTGCAGAAAAACAGCCCCAAAGCATGATGTTTCCACCCCCATGCTTCACAGTAGGTATGGTGTTCTTTGGATGCAACTCAGCATTCTTTCTGATCCAAACACAACAAGTTGAGTTTTTACCAAAAAGTTCTATTTTGGTTTCATCTGACCATATGACATTCTCCCAATCCTCTTCTGGATCATCCAAATGCTCTCTAGCAAACTTCAGACGGGCCCGGACATGTACTGGCTTAAGCAGGGGGACACGTCTGGCACTGCAGGATTTGAGTCCCTGGCGGCGTAGTGTGTTACTGATGGTAGCCTTTTTTACTTTGGTCCCAGCTCTCTGCAGGTCATTCACTAGGTCCCCCCATGTGGTTCTGGGATTTTTGCTCACCATTCTTGTGTTTATTTTCACCCCATGGGGTGAGATCTTGCGTGGAGCCCCAGATCGAGGGAGATTATCAGTGGTCTTGTATGTCTTCCATTTTCTAATAATTGCTCCCACAGTTGATTTCCTCACACCAAGCTGCTTACCTATTGCAGATTCAGTCTTCCCAGCCTGGTGCAGGTCTACAATTTTGTTTCTGGTGTCCTTTGACAGCTCTTTGGTCTTGGCCATAGTGGAGTTTGGAGTCTGACTGTTTGAGGTTGTGGACAGGTGTCTTTTATACTGATAACGAGTTCAAACAGGTGCCATTAATACAGGTAATGAGTGGAGGAGAGAGGAGCCTCTTAAAGAAGAAGTTACAGGTCTGTGAAAGCCAGAAATCTTGCTTTTTTGTAGGTGACCAAATAAATATAAAATAAATAAAATAAAAATCAGACAATGTGAATTTCTGGATTTTTTTTTCTCATTCTGTCTCTCATAGTTGAAGTGTACCTATGATGAAAATTACAGCCTCTCTCATCTTTTTAAGTGGGAGAACATGCACAATTGGTGGCTGACTAAATACTTTTTTGCCCCACTGTATGATCATCTTTTCTTGACCTAGTAAGGACCCTGGCAGCTGCATTCTGGACTAACTGTAGCTTGTTTATTGAAGATGCAGGACAAGCACCTAGTAATGCATTACAATAGTCCAGTCTGGAGGTCATGAATACATGAACTAGCTTTTCTGCATTAAGATACAGATAAAATGTTCCTAAGTGTGGCAATATTTCTAAGGTGGAAGAAGGCTGTTTTACTAATATTGGAAATATGATTTTCAAAGGACAAGTTGCTGTCTAATATTATGCCCAGGTCTTTCACTGTTGAGATAGTAGTAATAGAACGTAAGTAACTAATTACCAATAAGTAATACCTCTGTCTTATTAGGATTTAGTAATAGAAAATTATAGGTCATCCAATCTTTTATATCTTTAACACACTCTGTTAATCTAGACAATTTAGATATTTCATCTGCTTTTGATGAGATATATAACTGGGTATCGTCAGGAAACTAATCCCATGCCTTCTAATGATGTTCCCCAAGGGAAGCATGTATATTGAGAAAAGCAGAGGTCCTAAAACTGATCCTTGTGGGACCCCATATTTCACTGGCATTACACTGGATAATTCTTCATTTACATCTACAAAATGGTATCGATCAGACAGGTAGGATCTAAACCATTTTAATGCCTGTCCCTGAATACCTATGTGATTTAAGCGATCTATGAGAATGTTCACATGCCTGACACTCCCCAAGTGATTCAAGAAGGAACTGTTCATGCTGGTGATTTCTTGGTAATGTTACAATGGTCTAATCCTCACCCACGGATCATACTCCTGTTCCTCCTCTTCTTTTTACTCTTCCAAATCTTCTACCTCCCCTTGTGGCTTGAGACCCTGGAGGAGTGAAGAGGCTTGTGTACTTAAATGAACATCAATGCTATGTAATGAAGAGCATAATGCTCAGAGCGGTGGTGAACAGACCTGGGGGAGAAGTCTTGAATGGGTCTTGAGTAACTTGAATATACCCTGCCCAGATAAGGATTACAGGAATTCTTGGACCTAAACTAGCCTGTCTGGTGAATGGGGCACAAACTCTAATTGGCATATATAGATTTAAGGATAAGTGCTGTGCTACAACCTTTTCTAGGATCTTGGAGATAAAGTGGAGGATTGATTTTGGCCTCTAGTTGGACAGCTGATAGCGGTCAAGGTCGGAATTTTTTCATCAGGGGTTTAATAACCGCTAGTTTAAAAGATTTAGGCTTATAGCCAGTGCTAAGGAAAGAATTTATCATTTTTAGAACTGTTTCGGTAGCTACTGCTACTGAAAAAGCATTTCACTACATGTCATACTGTATATGATTTTGTATGTGATAAATACAATTATCACACAAGACCTCCTGCCCTTCATCACCAGAATCATCAATGTATCCATATGGAATACATTCATCAATATATCCAGTGGGCTTCTAGAAGAATTTGCTTAATTTATTAGAATTTGGCTTCGGTCTTTGAACTCTGTATAATTATAATCTGACTCCAATTAATAATGAATATAATATAATCTGATGCTGATCACAATTTAGAGGGTTTGACAATTCTTAATTAATTAAGTAGATAGAAAACTGAAATGACTGAACATAACTCCATTTGAACTTAAACCTAGGTTTCTTCTTACTAGTTTAAGTTTGGGTTTTTGTTCTAATTTAACTTTAAACCGAGGCATTCTCCATTCCAGTTTAAGTTCACAACCAAAGATTAAAGAGGTTTGTAATAATGATTCTCCATTATTACAGAATAAGAATAAGAATAAGTCAAAATGAACAGTTTTATTTTGCCAGGCAGGTTACACTTAAATCAATCTATTCAATTACAAAAATACAAAACACACTAACAATTAAAATGATCAGCATAGTATGAAAAACACAAGTTACAGAATCAAAGTCATACCTGGCAATAGAGACACACAATAAAAGTGGAGGACGTTCTGAATGCAGATGCTTTCCTGAGTCTTTTGCCAGTGCACCCTATACCTAGCTTGCATTGTTATCTTGTGACCTCAGAGGGGGTTGAATAAGGTCATAAGGACATCTCCAACAGGACTACAGACTATGTCTAAACTTTATTACTGTTACGGGTGGTAGGCCCTGTGTTGGGCCACTAGGGGGGGTTTCCAGCAGGGGTTATGTTATGTTGTGTCATGTTATGTTGTGGTGTTGTTCATGTCATGTGTTTGGTTTAGCCCCGCCTTATCCTAATGTTTCCTAATTGATGTTCACCTGTTCCTAATGTGGTGGGTGATTATGTTTTGTATTTATAGCGGCCTTCTGCCAGGGTTCGGGGCTGGTCGTCGTCTTTATATCGTCTTTATGTTCCGTGTTAGTGTGGCATCATGTCTGTTGTCTCTGCGTGTATTTGAGTTTAAATAAAACCCCTGTTTGCTGTCTATCTCCGCGCTCGGTCTGTTTCCTCATGCCTTGGCTTTTTCACCAATCGCACCATGACTTTTAGAATGACATTAAACATCAATATATCATCATATTTATTCAGTATTTCTTTAGATTAGAACCTGAAGGGTAAGAGAATGTAAATTAGGGTAAAGCCTTCTTGATGAGATCCAGAAGATGGTTCCACCATTGTCTCCTTGAGGAGGGGGAGGAACACACAGGGATGTTCAATTGTTTTATGATACACTCTCCAAATCCCCAAAGTCCTCAAAGTTTCTGTGTTTTGATTGAAGATATAACTTCATCACACTCAATATTAATACTTTTGCCAGCCACATTACACTATTTCTCTCTCACAGAACAACCTCCAAGATCCCAACCAGTTTCAGCAAGTCCACCTCTGAATGGCTGAAGAAAAACAAAATGAAGACTTTGGAGTGGCCGAGTCAAAGTCCTGACCTCAATCCCATTGAGATGCTGTGGCATGACCTTAAAAAGGTGGTTCATGCTCGAAAACCCTCCAATATGGCTGAATTACAACAATTCTGCAAAGATGAGTGGGCCAAAATCCCTCCACAGCGCTGTAACAGATTCATTGCAAGTTATGGAAAACGCTTGATTGCAGTTGTTGCTGCTAAGGGTGGACCAACCAGTTATTAGGCTTAGGGGACAAACACTTTTTCACACAGGGCCATGGAGTTTTGGATTTTGTTTTCCCTTAATAATAAAAACCTTCATTTAAAAACTGCATGATGTGTTTACTTGTGTTATCTTTGACTAATATTTAAATGTGTTTGATTATCTGGAACATTAAAGTGTGACAAACATGCAAAAAAATAAGAAATCAGGAACTTTTTCACACCACTGTATGTTTAAACTGGGAGACTGTGTCTGAGACCCAAACACTGCCAGGAAGACTATTCCAAAGTTTAGGAGCTACTTATGAAACGCTCTGCTCCCTTTTGTAGACTTTGATATTCTGGAAACTACCAGAAGTCCAGAGTTTTGTGATCTTAAGGAGCGTGATAGAAGACTGGCTAGATACGTGGGAGCTAAACCATGTAGAGTCTTGTATGTAAGTAATGATAGTTTCTAATCAATTTTAAACTTAACAGGTAGCCAGTGCAGGGATGATAATATTGGGGTTATATGATCATACTTTCTTGACCTGGTAAGGACTCTGGCTGCTGCATTCTGGACTAACTGTAGCTTGTTTATTAAAGATGCAGGACAGCCACCCAGTAATGCATTACAATAGTCCAGTCTGGAGGTCATGAATGCGTGGACTAGCTTTTCTGCATCAGATACAGATAAAATGTTCCTAAGCTAAGGACACGTTGCTGTCCAGTATTACGCCCAGGTCTTTCACTGTTGAGCTAGTAGTAATAGAACATCCTTCTAAATGCAAGTTGAATTGTGAGAGCTTTTGTGTACTGGTTTTTGGACCAATCAGTAATATCTCTGTCTTATCAGGGTTTTTCTGTGTCTCTGCAGATCAGATATCAGCTCGAGTGCTTTCCACAGCTGTCCTGCCGTGTGAATGGAGCCATCTGTTCATCCAGACACCTCATGTTCGGTGAATTATCGATTCTGAGACTGTGTTTGAGAGAAAGGGTAAAGAGTTAAATCAGAGTAAAGGATATTAGGGCCGTGTGTTGAAGTTGATCCAGACACATTCTGATGGATCAGGATTAACTATTTGAAGTTCAACCCACATTCACACAGTTATACACACATGATGTAAGGGGTTTAGGGGTAAATGATCTAAAACTAGACCTGATATATGCTTTAGAATTTAAATCAGTCTTTATCTACATGGTGTCATCAGACTTTAATGGTTTTTAATGTAAATAAATGTAGTTAAGCTGAAGTCAGTGACAGTTAAATAGAGTTTGAGGAAAGATTAGATCTCACAGTTTAGCCACTTGTGGGCTAATAAATGAATGTTCATGAGGCTGAATAAGGATCTAAAAAGATCAGAAGTTCATCATCTGACTGTTCATTACACAGACTAGTGACTAAAACATCAATAATCAGTTATTAACAGCAGCAAACACTTCCAGTGGGTAAAATATCAGCTACATCACTTGCTTATTGCTTACAGAGTCCCACAAACTGCTTCTCTTGTTTCTGTAAAATTTTAATCCTTTTTCAGTGATGTCATATGACAGCATTCATCTCTAAACTGATCATCACACCTCGCTCTGTGTGTAATGATGAACCTGAGGCAGAATGTCGAGAATCCACGTGCAGTTTTATTGAACACACGGGGTAAACAATTCCAAAATGTAATCCAAGAATCGTAAACGAGTAAACAAGCAGTAAATAATCCAAACACTGAGGATCGGTCCGACCTGCAAACAAACCCAAATAGTGCCAAAGAGAAATTGTCAAAAAGAAATAACAAAAAGTTTCCACACAATACACACAGACAACACAAAATAAAATGACTTCGGAACCATAATTTGGACGCACTTCTTCTTCCAGGTCTACCAAACTGTCACTGCTGGGCCCCTGAGCAAGGCCCTTAACCCTCAACTGCTCAGCTGTATAAAATGAGATACAAGTCGCTCTGGATAAGGGCGTCTGCCAAATGCCAGAAATGTAAATGTAAATGTAGTACTGTATCCTAAATTCTGTTATTTAATCTTATTTCTTTTAAATAATTTATTAGTTCATGATAAATTCCCGAGCAGAACCTGAAGAGACAAAGTGTTTATTATTGATGGCCTTAAAGCATGCGTTAGATGAAACTTCTTTCATATGCGACACATTTACTGAGTATCTGTTCTTCAGTACTGTTTCTTCTTGTCCACATTTATCACAATTCCATGTTTCCCTATTCTGTACAGACTCTTATTTAATGAACAGTGTCCAACATACATGCCACATTCATGAAATTCTAACATCATCTTTCCTGATGCCAAATTGATTCCTTTCTGGACCAACATTTTTCTGAATGTAGTATAAGTGTCTTCCTTTAATTCTGCTGTCCCCCTCCTTCTGCCACTTCTTTCTTATTTCTTTTGCTATAATCCCTTTCACTTCCTTTTAACATAAAGGTACATGTATGTCAATTTGTGCATGACTCAGAGCCTGCTTGGCCAGAAGGTCTGCATCCTCATTTCCTATTACAGCTCTGTGTGATGGAACCCAAGTTAACTGTTAACTGTAATCCAATACTGACTTGTTCTAAAGAGGCTTTGCAATGCTTCTTCAACCAGGTCTTGTCTTGCTGAAGATGTTCCACATGATAAACTGCTTTAAATTGAAAATAAGTGAGTACAAATCACTGACCTAATAGGC
>JAUCMX010000013.1:24466205-24673943 GCA_033459395.1 Hemibagrus guttatus
GAGACTGTATTTTGGATATTGTTTATATATTTATAGACTTACAGATTATTACATGTTATTACACATAGTGTTGAGAATTTATGAAGTTATTATTTAGACATTAGACATGAATTACCAACATTAAAACAGACAGCAATCATGTACATGGATTTATAAAAAGAGATTCTAAAATTATTTTATTTTGTTTTGTAGGTCATTTTGTCATTTTAAAGGTTCAAGTCTAAGACTAAATGTGTTAAGTTTCTTTAGCAACACTGTCACCAGGAACACATGTCTGGCTCCAGACTCCTACATGGTGACACAGTCATCTCTCTTCTTCTATAAAATTTTGCAGGTCTTGTAGTGCAACCGAGTTTACAATTAAGTCCAAAGAGAGATCACTGGTCAGTTTATATTTTGCATTTTTTATTTAGATGTCTGTTCTTTTTGTTTTTCCAATCTTATGTTTTTATAGCATTGGTGTAGATGTAAAATTAAGTCTCTGACATAATGTACTTTCTAGTCTCAATAAGCAGGGAGTCACATGTGAATTCAAAGTTACACGATTCAGTCATATGTGTGGAAATACAGAAAAACAATTTCCCAAAACATCTATTATTGATCAGACTTCAGACGTTTCATGGATATAACAATTATATTTATTATAGCAGCACAATACTGATTATTATTTGGCTAACACTGAAAAATATCAGAAAAAGTAGCCTGATGTTTGAGACATTTTCTTTAAGGACACGTTTTCCTCAGCACTGTACTGATATCTCTGTGTGGCTCTCTGTGGATGTTTTAGGTAGCAGTGATAATGAGAGAGATTCTTCATCTGAGGATTCAGATTCACACCAGACTGCAGGAGATGAGAACATCTGGATTAAAAATCTGATTGTAATATGTATGTTCTTCATCTCTGTCCTAGTCATCATCATCATCATCATGTGTGTGTTTTGCGGCCGTGTGAAAGGTAAAAGTGGTTGCAGATGTGAACGATTCAGACAGAATATTTGCACTAATTGTGTTTTTCATGTGTCTGTGTTTATTGTCTAATTTCAGGAAAATCAACATCATCAGTATCATCATGCTGCAGTCGCTCCACCAACTCCACTGAAAAGGTATGAAAACATTTAAATGATTTTTTTAATTATTATTATTTTAAAATAATAATTAATAAAAAATAATTTTGAGAAACTCTATTTTGAACCTTTAAAACTGCATTAAAGTAAAAACATTGCTGCTTTTTTCAGTCACAACCATGGTCACCATACACACACACTAGTCTGAAAGAAAAAACGAATGCTGCACTCTTATTCATTTATTATGATTCATCATCAATTATCAATCCAATATTAAACAACTATAATAAACCAAGTGTTTAAATTAGAAATGTGATAAGTGTGAAGTACTATAATAAATGCTTGTGGAACACACTACAGTAAACAGTGCAAGTAATGCGAAGGTTTTCACAATAAACAGGAAAAAAAACCTGTTCAGTGCTGGTTCATCATCTGAATCTCTCTACAGGACGGAAACATTCATCATGACAGTTCACTGTATGAAAGAAAATTCACAGGATCTGCTAAGAACAACACAGATTCAGATTTGGACTGTGTGACCTACGTCACATTCACCTCCCAGCCACAGTGACACTGACCAACACAAGGTGTCACAAATTATTTATTCATTATAAATTATTTATTCATTTATTCTTCTAAATGTTTTCTCTTATGAGCAGTTTAACAGAATAGTATCTAACTCTCTCTCTCTCTCTCTCTCTCTCTCTCTCTCTCTCTCTCTCTTTCTCTCTCAGCTCCATGATTCATCCCCATGTCAGGATCTTGAGATTTATCTCGAAAACTCTCTGATCACACAGACAAAGGATTTTTCTAGCTAACCTAATCAAAAATGTGTTCTGGCAGTGTGTGGTTGACAGACTATGAAGGTTACTAAATCCATATTAGGTAACAATTGCATGATACTCCTGTTATAATGTTTATCTTCTCACCTTCAAGCTTTAAAAATGTTTCATTAGAAGAATTCTTTGAATAAATCTGGCAAAACCAATAACAGGATTTCAGTCTACTTTTTTTGACTCAATATGATTCTTACACGAGCCATTTAATAAATTCTACAAATCTTTGTTCAGAAGCTAACATGTCGGTTTGCTTAATTTATAAATGCTGATTCCCCACTAAACACAAGCACATGTGGGCTTGACTAATAGTTTCTAAGAGACAGACTTTTGTTTGTTTACTTGTTTTGTTTCTTGTTCCTGCCCACAAAGCCCCATATCCACTTGCCAGCTCTACCAGTATAAACCTGCATGAGTGGGCTAACCCTAACCCTAACCCTAACCCTAGGCCTGATCACCAGTTACTATGACAGGGTGGCCTATTCATCAGAGCCCCAGCCAGAAGCCAATGTGGTGGACTCCTGTGCAGCACTCCCTCCAGATCCCAACAGGCCTCAAATGCAGAGCTTCCTCCAGAGGCTAGCAGGGCAACCTTCTATGCAGAGATCCCAAACCCTGCTCCCTGCTGGACAGAACCATCCTCTGACTTTTGGCATGCACAGACAGGGACAAAAGAGGGCACTGATATATATTCTAAATATCTGTCCTGGGCTGACTGTGTGCCCAAATCTCATGTTATACTATTTATTTATGACCTTATCTAAGACCTTGTCTATAACCATGATATCCTTTGATCTGGCCTAAACATTCTTTCTTTTCTGTTCTGAAAAAGATGTGCTGAGCCCAGGCACTGTGTAAGGAACACCTCAAACCATCAGTAATGTTCTGCTACACCCTATACACCCGAGGAGGATATCAAACCTAGGTCTCCTGCGGGAAAGCTCAATCACCCACAGTACAAAGTTCAGACCCATGTAAAGGGATTAAAACAGATGAACATTTATTATAAAAGAGAGAAGAGAAAAAAAAAACGGAACACAAAGGGAAACACACAACCAGACATAAACTCTAAGAAAGGTGGAAAATGGAAACATTGACTAAGCAACTAAAACAGTAATCACAGGGCATATATAAAGAGGCTAATCAAGGGAAACAGGTGAGGGTGAAAGGCATGAAAATGAAACAGGTGGGGCAAAGAACACATGGAGAAAACATAAATAAGTGCACATGACACAGAAAACATAAACACAGACTTAGTCCTGCCAGAAGGCCCGCTGGTGGTCAAGTAGGGAAGCATCTGAGCAGCTCTCCTGACCCCTAAATAACGTAGCTCCACTTAGAAAAAAATAATTAGAAGAAAAAACAAGCAATCTGTTATAGTGCACACAAATGCACCTTAAAACTGACCACCAGATATTTAGAACAGATAATTCCAGGAGCGACTGAACTTGTTCTAAAAAATAATCAACTATTCCCTTAGTACTGGCTGGGCATTGGTGGCTCAGTGGTAGGTTTCTTGCCTACCATGTGGAAGGCCTGGGTTCAATTCCTGAACAGAGAGCAGCCAAAAGCAATTTCTTCTTCCCTTAGTACTGGCTGTGTATCTAAACCTTTTAAAACTAGTTGATTTGAAGTTTGTGGAGTCCAAGAAAACTCAAGATGATGGTGTGCCACTGTGATCAGAAATCAAATTTCTTTTTGGTGGAGCCAAACCTCCACCCCTTAGCTGTGGATGTGAGGCACAAGGACAGAGCCCAATGAGGCGGTCTGAAACACCTCCCTCTCTCCCTCCCTTTCTCTCTCTCTCTCTCTCTCTCTCTCTCTCTCTCTCTCTCTCTCTCTCTCTCTCTCTCTTCCTTCTTGTTGCTGATTTTTCATGTT
This sequence comes from Hemibagrus guttatus, assembly GCA_033459395.1. NCBI lineage: Eukaryota > Metazoa > Chordata > Actinopteri > Siluriformes > Bagridae > Hemibagrus > Hemibagrus guttatus. The sequence goes on from JAUCMX010000013.1 coordinate 24,469,987, forward strand.
GCATGGTTAGAGTTAGCAGAAATGAAAGCTATTAAGCAGGTGGTTGAGGCAGATGGCAAAATTGATATGGGAATTGACTTGGCTTGGCTTGACTTGGCTTGTCATGGTATGCAATCTCCATGAGCACTTCAAAGATGAACCCTTGCCGGAATTTAAGGGGCACACTCATCCACCCTGCTGGAACACATATAAGTGCAATCAGACAGTTTTAATGATAACAGGACAGTGTATCATAAACAAAAGGCTTGGTAAAATAAGAGTATGTGAATGGATTTCTCTTTTAGGCAGTGTGTGTGTGTGTGTGTGTGTGTATGTGTGTGTGTGTGTGTGTGTGTGTGTGTGTGTGTGTGTGTGTGTGTGTGTGTGTGTGTGTGTGTGTGGGGATTAGAACTCAAATTAAAACTGTGAACATGCTGGTGGTGTGTGGAGCTGGCAATTGTGTTTTGTGGCATCTAAGTTTGTAGGCTGCCATGTGATCAGGGTAAAGGGACACATTTGTACTCAATTAGCACCAACACAAATAAAATTAGAATTTTGCCTATTTGGCATTTTACATGAAAATATATATTTTTTTATTGCACACCCAGATGTAGATAATAGTGTTAAAACACCTAAAACTAATCATGACAATACTGCAGTTCTCATAAAAGATTGAGAGCCAAGATAAGATTTAAATCCCTACTGTATCTACAGCTACATTTATGTTTTTATTTACCACTGAATTATTTATTACTCATTTAATCTGTTTAACGTCCATCACATCCAAATTATCATTGTTCATCTCAATGACTGAGTTGTTAATTCAGTATTTCTGTGTTATGTGAAGTACAGCAAAATTAAAGGATAAATCTGCTTCTTTAGAAGAAATACAAATAAAAAAGAACAATGTTCAGTAGGCCTTGATGATCTCAAATATTGGCTCAAGGTGACAAGAAGAGAAACGTCACTTTAAAAGAGGCTTCGATACTCAGGCCAGATACAGAGGCTTCACTGCATCCACACAACTGCATAAAGGGATATCCAAATTTAAATCTATGTCACAGGTTTTTGGCAGGATTGGAAACTGTGGTCAACAAGCTTTTTCAGTGAGTATATAAATACAGAAACCACAGGTGCTGCTGTGCAGAGATGGAAAAAGTGATCTCATTAGTGAGTAATACTTCACCTAGTTGTTGTGAGGGTGAGGGGATCTGTGGCCACATTAATAGTAAAAACATCGACACTTGACACCCCCTGTTATTCTGTGGGGGTGCTGGCATGGATTGGCTCCACTTAAAATGAAAGTGTCACTGCTAATATGAAAATAAATTTCAGCATTTAATGTTGATGGTTCTTATGTTTATAGAGTTTTTCATGAATTCTGAGTGTTTTTTTGTTTGTTTGTTTGGTTCAGCTTTGTTGGTGGGTCAGTCCCACTGGCTCCTAAAACATACTGGCTGCTCTGACTACTGTTTCCCCATTTTACAAAGCTAGCTGATGTGTTACTTATTAGTGTTTGGCCTGACTAAAGAGTACACTGCTGCGCTGGGATTATTGCATCTAGGGGACAAAAATGAGAATGGCAACAAGAGCTATTAGAGGGTTATTCACTAGATACTAACATATAGTATTTCCTAAGTGTATTTGCATTTTGGTATGTCTTGAAGAAGAAGAGAAAAGAGAAGAAGAAGCCTTTACTTCAGTCACATAAACATTACAGCACAATGAAATTCTTTCTTCTCATATCCCAGCTTTGGAAGTTGGGCTCGGAGCACAGGGTCAGCCATGATGCAGCATCCCTGGAGCAGAGAGGGTTATGGGCCTTAACCTTAAGAGTGTTCTTGACTTGGTTAGTTGTTGTAAACAGGTTTTTCTTCACCAAGGAAAGAATTATGTGATCATCCATGTTAGTTGACCTCCATGGTCTCCTGGGCCTGAACATTTAGATCTTGATATAAACCTTCATCTACATGACTCAGCTATATCAGTGCTGTTCACAGTATTACATGGTGCAACAAGGTCTTCAAAGATTGAAAACAGCAGCACATATAGAAAATGAAAAATAAGTTTGTTATTGTGGTTTCTGTGCTTGATCATGCAGGTCTGTCTGTTTAATCCCCTATCAAACCTTTCTGCAGGTAGTGAATTTAGGGGCCATAAACACAGAGATTTTCTTAATCTTAATCTCTCTTTAACACTAGGCATGTTATTAAATCCTCTCTTATCCATTAATGACAGTCTCATATCTGCAGCTATAAACTTCAGATTTCTTTCATCTGGACTGAATGAGTGAATAAAGCTGCCTGAATGCTGCAGAGAGATGTGTCTGATTTTTACACTCTCATAAAATCTCATAAAAATGACGGCACTGACAGGAAGAAATAATTACTGTATTAAATGAACTTTAATACTCCAACTCATGTGTTGCACAGTGGGGCAGTGGGTAACGTCACTGTCTCACAACAGCAGTGTCCTGTTAGCTACATGAAAACAAATAAAAACAAAACTTGAAAAAATGAAAACAAAATAAAAAATACATTTACAAATGTTCAAATGAAAACAAAACTGTTAGCTACATGAAAACAAATGCATTCACATAAAACCAACAAACACATTTAAAGCAAATAAATACAACGACTGGACCGTATATCCTACACAAGAGTCTCATAACAGCTGAGAAAACAAGCTCCAAAATTGATGGATTTCTATGTTTTAACACTGATCCATCTGTTTAATTGTCTGTTACGTGTTTAAGTGTATTTAAAGTAGATTAAAGTAACTAATAAACTAATGGTTGTAAATATAAATTAGAGAATATAAAATGAGATCAGAAGTTTATTAAACACCAGAACAGAACAGGGGACAGGATGTAGAGGCTTGTGGCTGAAGCAGTTTAACCGGAACTTAAGAAACACCAGAAACAGAAGAGTTTTTATTCCACTAAGTGTCTGTTCACATGTTCAGTGGAGGATGTGTGTTAGACATGGCAGAGTTCCTGTGTGTGTTTAATCTACACCTGCTGTTTAGTGAGTTCATTTTTTTATTGAAAAAAAATAATAATAATAATAATAATAATAATAATAATAATAATAATAATAATAATAATAATGAGATGTTAAATGTGTCTCCATGGATGGAATGTACTGTAGCTGTGTGTGAGGTTTACAGAGTGCTGATGGATCTTCTCTCTTAATGTGGTGTTGTTCTTTCAGGTGTCATCAGTCTGAGTCTCCTTCAGATCATTTCAGCTGATCTGCTGTCTGTTGATCCTGGACAAAACATCACTCTGCTCTGTAACATCACTAATTATTCAGAGATATCGTGGTATCACATGAACTCAGCAGGCGTGAGGAAGCTTATATCAGCCAGACAAGGGAAACTGGACAAAGACTTTTATGTTGTTTATAATGAGGATAAGAGTCACTTTTATTTAACACAAAGCAGCAGTTCAGTCAGTTTAGTGATTATTGGAGTTAGAGAGACAGATCTGGGATTTTATTACTGTGGAGGTCGAAACAACAAGGTACACACTGAGTTTGGGAAACCCATCAGACTGAACTTTACAGGTCAGTAACAATACTTTATTTACACTGCTTGATGATGCTGTAATTTTAGTTATTGTACATATATTTATATACTTACAGACTTATCTCATTATTATATATCATAATTTTGAGAATTTACTGAAGTTTTTATTTAAACATTATGCATGAATTTTGCAAAAGTAAAACAGACAGCAATCATGTACATGGATTTTTATAACATTGCTAAACTAGAATTTTATTCTGTATTGTAGGTCATTTTAAAGGTTCAAGGCTAAGAATAAATGTGTTAACATTTCTGTATATCAAATTTTACAGGTCTTGTACTGTAACCGAGTTTACAATTAAGTCCATAGAGAGATAAATAGTTAGTGTATACATTGCTCTTTGTTCTTAAATGTCCGTTCTTTTTGTTTAGCCAAGCTTATTTTTTTATAGTTTAAAGCATTAGTTTAGATGTGAAATGAAGTCACTGATAATCTCACAGAGACAACCAGGGAGTCACGTGTGAATTCATAGTTCAGTCGATTCAGTCATTCACATATACTTTGATTCAGTCATATGTGTGGAAATACAGAAAAACAATTTCCCAAAACATCTATTATTGATCAGACTTCAGACGTTTCATGGATATAACAATTATATTTATTATAGCAGCACAATACTGATTATTATTTGGCCAACACTGAAAAATATTAGAAAAAGTAGCCTGATGTTTGAGACATTTTCTTTAAGGACACGTTTTCCTCAGCACTGTACTGATATCTCTGTGTGGCTCTCTGTGGATGTTTTAGGTAGCAGTGATAATGAGAGAGATTCTTCATCTGAGGATTCAGATTCACACCAGACTGCAGGAGATGAGAACTTCTGGATTACAAATATGATTGTAATGTGTGTGTGCTTCATATCTGTCCTAATGATCATCATAATCATCACCATCATCATGCGTGTGTTCTGCAGCAGGGTGCAAGGTAAAAGTGGTTGAAATTGCAGGTGTTAAAAAATCATAAAGAATATTTGTAGTAATCATGTTTTAGTGTATCTGTTTATTGTCTAACTTATATTTATGAAAATTTCTCTTTCAGGAAAATCAACATCATCAGTATCATCATGCTGCAGTCGCACCACCAACTCCACTGAACAGGTATGAAAGCATTCAAATTAATGACTATACTGGGGACAAAAACTGTATTTTTCCCCCAGAAGCAAATTTTATTACATGTCACAGTGACATTTTTAGTATTGGAATAAATTTCTAGGTAAGAATTTAGTATGAATTATAGTATGATAGTATGAAATAATTATTGCAGGAATGAAGATAAGGACAATACGTTATAAATAGTTTATTTGTAGAAATTTGGGAGAAAAGAAAAGACATACTCATATTAAATGACATATTAAAAGACTCATATTAAATGACAGCGTAATTAGATTAAAAAAAAAACAGTGTAATTTAGTATCAAAGGTGGAACAAAATACATTATGTTACAAATGAATGCATAAAAATTTTTCTTTTATATAACATTACCTGCTGCATTATTATTTATTTTTTGGTTTTAGAAACCATGAATTGTAATTGAACCTGTGCTGTTAAAGAAAGTCATCATTATTACTATGACTTCACAGACTCTTTCTATGTCCTTCAGAAAACTAGTTTTTTGAGATCAGTGTTATGTGTGTGAGCTTAGTGTTAAAATACACTCTAACCTCCTTGTTATTCACAGTAGGCACAATACTGAAACTGTGGTAAAAAAGGAATTTTCATTAACAGTGTGTTATATTTTTAAAATGTCTTTTTGATTAATTTTCTGAAAAGGTTCTTTTCTTATTTTAATGTGGAAAATAGTACAAATTAATTTACTGAGTTTTTACTTACCATCTGAACAGTAAGAGTATGGTTCATTTATAAAGAATATTATATGTGAAAACATATTTTACTATTCAAGACATTGAAAATGTACAATCTAATCTAATCTAATCTTTGCCAAATTAATCATATAATATAGGTTTATGTTCTGCTTGAATATTGCTTGCTGTAGTTCTGCAGGTTATGATGCAGTTGGTGTTTAAAATCTTGTTCTGTTCTTTTTAATCTTTTGTGAGAAGAGGTCTCTAAAGGTTATTTTAGTTTATACTTTTGGTTACATCTTGCTTGTATGTCGAGACTCATTGATGCACGTGGGGAGTGAAGGCTGGCCCGTTTCTTCAGTTGGCAGATTGCTGAACAAGTTAATGCTGGTTCTGATAGAAAGTGGTCAGAATACACAGTGCATGACGGGTCAGGCATTTTTGGCAGCAAAAGGGGGACCAACACAATATTAGGCGGATGGTCATAATGTTATACCTGGTCGGTGTATGTGCTAGTTACAAATAAAAAAATATTCTGAACCTTTAAAACTGCACATTAAGGTACACTGCTTTTTTCAGTCATGCACAAACACATTCACTATTCACAATCTTAGTTTGAGGTTTTCAAAAGAAAGAAAGAAAAAAAGAAAAACGAATACTCCACCTACTGTTCAAATACTGTACTCTTACTCATTTAGTATGTTGCATTATCAATCAAATATTTAAGCATAACAAAGTGTTTAAGGGGTTTAAATGAGATGATGGGGGTTATGGTATTTAAAGAATTTGTTTTTAAATGTTTCTGGAATAAAAGATCTGACAAATGTGAAATATTACAATAAATGTATTTGGAACATAATAAACAAGACAGTGCAGTTAATGCCAAAATTAAACAGGAAAAAACTGTCTAGTGCTGGTTCATCATCTAAATCTCTCTACAGGATGAGCGTATTCATTATGCCAGTGTTCAGTACAAAAAAAGGTCCAGAAAATCTGCTAAGAACAACACAGAATCAGATTTGGACAGTGTGACCTATGCAACAGTCGCCTCACAGCCACAGAGATGCTGACCGACACAAGGTGTCACCAATTATTTATTTATTTATTAATTTTCTCTTATTTTATTATTTTCATTTTCTCTCATATAATTATTTAACAGACCTTTAGCTTATATGGAAAAATTCTTTGAAATGGATTCAAACAACAATTTACACAGTAAACATATAGGCTTTTGTAGCTTCTAATGTGGCATGCTAGAAATGATCTTTGGCATTATTAAGATGAAATAAGGTTGTTTTTTTCACTAACTCCATGTGCTCACATGTTTTTCAAAACAATACCATATGCTGAAGACACTCTGTCCTCTCCTTTCCTCCCTCAGACACTGTTCTGTTCTGATCTCATCATGGACGGCAGATCGTCTTAAACTTAATCCCTGCAAGACCGAGCTGCTGTTCATCCCTGGAGCTGCATCACAATGTCAGGATCTTCTGATATATCTGGAGAGATTGCCAGATCTCCATGGACAACCAACTACACTGTAAAAAATAAATTGTTAAGAAAACTTAAACAAGGCAACTAAATGCAACAAAACTTTTGAGTTGACTCAATACTTGTTTTATCGTTATATAATACTTTTTTAGCCAACCTAAATTTGTTTATGCAGTGATGATTGTCTTGTTTTATTAATGAACATATTTTTGTCATAGCAACTGAAACAATTACTGTTGTCAAGTCAATTTATTTATTTATTCTATTTACTGGATGAAAAAAAAATTAATTTGCAAAACTTTGTCACCACATAATCCTTTTTTTTCTCAACAATTTTAGGTCTATTTACAAATGACGAACTTATTGCTTTATCATTTTATTTCAATTGAAAGCAACAAAAGTAAGATCACAATACACAAGAGTGTAAATGTATTCAGATGAAAAAGGCACTGCAAATTATGCTTTCAATCAAATAAAGAAGAAAAAACAATTTTATAGTTTTTACAAAAGAAACAATGGCCATCGTAAATGTAAAGAGCAACCCTTCTGGCCCAGTGTACCATACAATAAGTAGTAGGCACATGCAAATTCAAATATTTGTATCCAAAAATGCAGGGAAATAATAATGAACAATTTAAACTTGCATGTAGACAACATAATAAAGTCTAAATTTGCTTCAAATGCTTTTAGAACCAATCAGAGACAAACACATTGAATCCAGACACCAGCTCCATAAACATTCAAAACAAAACCAAACTTGACAAAATCTAAACAAAATGTAAAGTTTTTTTAATTCGAATTAAAACATTGGTTGACTATTGGCTCACCAACAACCCTTTGTTTTAAATGAAAGGACATAAGTTCACAGACCAGATTTAGTATTTAAACTATACTTCAGGTCTTTATTTGTGACATGAAAATATGCCACAACAGCGTTCAAGTTTTACTTTGAAGTTTGTTTTTAAGTAAAAGTACACGTTGGGTACATCCAGACCCAAGCTCCATTAACACATTCTGAATGGCGTCAAAAGTGTACTTGAGAACTTTAGAATAGGAAAAGATAAGTGCATAGAGAAGGCCAATCAGGTATTCCAGAGCATTAGAGGATCTGGAAGATCTTCCAGAACAACAACCTCCTCCAGTACAACAGCTATATTCTGGAACATTGGTGATGTTATGTGGTGTTATCTTGCAAAACATAGAAAATCCCAATAGAGACCCATTTTGTTCCATCTTCAGTTTCTTGTGACACAACACAAGAATATATTTTTGCATAGAAATATAGAAAATTGTTAGTGTTTTATCCACAAGTAAGTTGGATTTTTTAATACTATCAACATACTATGCATTAGACTAGTTTCCAACTTTATAATTGTACATAGTTATATAATATAAAATCAATACGCAAAACTGAATACAACAAATAAACAGACAGCATGTTGTTTATTTGAGAATGATAATGAAAAGAAAGAATGATAAGCACAGGTCTAGAACAAGTAAATAAGATGAAAACACCAACCGTTTAAGCTAGGGTGTCCAGTCCGGCCCCTAGAGGGCCACTGAGCTGCACAGTTTAACCTTAACTCCAATTAGCCAGTAAATCAGTCTTCAGAATTACTAGAATTTCCAGGTAGGTTTGAACACACTGCAGGACATTGGCCCCTACGGAAGCAGGTTTGTACTTTAATACACTCTTTACAATTTCTTGAATAGCTTGGTTGGGTTTCTTCTTGCCTTTTCAGTTTCTTCCACAAAGAAAAGTCTTTGCTCTTCAACTGGAGTGTCAGTGTGGTTGCATGGATTTTAGTTCAGATCACGATGTCGCCGCAGATGGCCGCCTCAGTGTGCAGCTCTCCAGTGTTTGTACTGTTTTTGTTAGTTTTTCCTGTTTTTTGTTTCTCAAACTTGATCAGTTTTACCAGGGATGAACTGCTGAACAATCGGCAGAACACACCACAAAATATTCTACCAGTTTTCAATTATTTGGGCATTTGCTGCTACTCTGTGTTTTACTGAATCCTGGCTGAATGATGCCATTCCGGACAATGTGGGGAAATCGTGTGGTGGTGAGTGTTTACATTCCACCGCAAGCGCACATGAGATCGGCTTTACAACGCCTGGCTAATCAGATCACACACACAGAGCAACAACACTCGGACTCTGATATTATCATTCTTGGGGTCTTTAATAAAGCAAAACTCTCACATGAACTGCCAAATTTCAAACAACACATTTCGTTTCCCACCAGAGACAAAAATATTTTGGACCACTGCTACACCACAATAAAGGATGCATATCGCTCTGTCCCCAGAGCAGCTTTAGGACTTTCTGACCACTGCCTGGTTCATCTTCTCTCAACATACAGGCCAAAACTTAAATCTGCTAAACCTGTAGTAAGGACTGTAAAGAGATGGACCAGCAAAACTGAGCAGGACTTACAGGCCTGTTTCGACTGCACTGATTGGAGTATTTTTGAAGCTGGTGCCACTGATCTGGATGAGCTCACAGAGACTGTAACATCATATATCAGTTTCTGTGGAGACATGTGCATCCCTACCAGGACTTATTTAACATTCAATAATGATAAGCCATGGTTCACAGCAAAACTCAGACATCTTTGTCAGAGGATGCCTTTAGGAATGTGGACAGAGTCTTGAACAATCAGGCCAGAAACACACTGAAAAAGGAGATTAGGGTGGCTAAGAGGAGCTACACTAAAAAGCTGGAAAACCAGTTCTCTTCCAACGACCCTGCTTCAGTGTGGAAAGGCCTGAAAGACATCACAAACTACAAGACACCATCCCCCAGCACTGAGGCAAATCAACAACTTGCTGAAGACCTGAATGAGTTTTACTGCAGATTTGAAACTGCCAGTCTAACACCCCATGCCCCATCTGAAAATCTCTCTACACAACCATTAACACCTCCAGCAAGCCCCCTATCCCCCCCTTCTGCACTTCGGATCAGTGAGGATGATATGCGTCAGACGGTGTCACACCAGCCTGTCTGAAAACCTGTGCTGACCAGCTGGCCTTCATCTTTTCACAGATCTTCAATAGAACACTGGAGCTGTGTGAAGCCCTGCCTGCTTCAAGCGTTCCACCATCATCCCCATCCCAAAGAAACCCAAGATAACAGGACTTAATGACTACAGACCTGTTGCTTTAACATCTGTGGTCATGAAGTCATTTGAAAGAGTGGTGTTGGCTTATCTGAAGAACATCACTGGACCCTTACTGGGCCCACTGCAGTTTGCTTAACGAGCAAACAGGTCCATGGATGATGCAGTGAACATGGGACTGCACTTCATCCTACAGCATCTGGACAAATCAGGGACTTATGTGAGGCTCCTGTTTGTGGACTTTAGTTCAGCCTTCAACACCATCATCCCAACACTCCTCCAGACCAAACTAACCTGGCTCTCTGTTCCTAGCTCTATCTGTCAGTAGATCACCAGGTTTCTGACAGATAGACATTAGCTAGTGAAACTGGGGAAATTCACATCAACCAGCCGCACCACCAGCACTGGCGCCCCACAGGGCTGCGTCCTCTCCCCACTGCTCTTCTCCCTTTACATCAATGACTGCACCTCTACTGATCCATCTGTCAAGCTCCTGAAGTTTGCAGACGACACTACAGTCATCGGCCTCATCCAGGACGGTGATGAGTCTGCTTACAGACAAGAGGTTGAGCAGCTGGCTGCCTGGTGTAGTCTTAACAACCTGGAGCTCAACACGCTCAAAACAGTGGAGATGATAGTGGACTTCATGAACAGCACTGTTAGTTTGGGTAAACCACCCCTCATGCCCCTTCCCATTTTCAAATATTAATAAAAAAGACCCCCAGATAATAAAAAGTTCCTACAAAGGGGGAAATTGTACTTCCTTTCGGTTGGAGGGAGGAATTTTTCAACCCCGGCCCCCAGGAGCGGGGCTTAAGAAAGGGCCCCCTTATAAAGGTCAAATAAAAGTCGGGTTCTGTTGGAAAATGTTTTAAGAACTGTTTTTTTTTGGGTTTTAAAAAGGGTTTTTACAAAATTGGGAACATCTCGGGGGGAGTGGGCAGATGGGTTTGGAAACTTCTGGAAGGAAATTAGATGGGTGTTCCCTTTTGCCCACGATTTCCAGAAACTATATACATCCAGAGTTAGAAAAAGGGCTCAGAAAATCACTCTGGACCCCTCACATTCAGGCCATCTCCTTTTTGAACTTTTGACATCTGGCCGGTGCTACAGAGCAGCAACTACCAGGACAGCCAGGCACAAGAAGAGTTTCTTCCCCCGAGCAATCTACCTTTTGAACAGTTGAATGTTCCCAACATTGGGCAATAAAATAATGTGCAATAACCTTATATATTTGGTACCACTCCCACATCCTTACATCTCAACTCATTCTATTATATTTTGTACATACAAAGTAATTTATTTTTCTATTTAAATATGTGTTTTTATTTCTCATCCTATTTTTTTTTATTTTTTGTTGTTGTTGTTGTTTGTATTGTTGTTGTTGTCTCTGTGCACTGAAGCCTGTGACACTAAAACAAATTCCTTGTATGCACAAACATACTTGGCAATACAGCTCTTTCTGAATCTGATTCTGATTCTGGATGTTTGTGTCACGACTCGCGCTTGAGTTGACCGCGAGAGGGAGCCCTCGCCCGTGTTTTGAAGCCGCTTCCGGTTCACGGGAGGATTTAAAAATGGTGCGCACTTCCTGGCCGGCGCGAAGTAATATTTCTTATGGGATTTACCGAGCGCTGGCGTACTGCTATTTCTGATTGGATTATTGTGTATGACCTGGACTGTTTATTGTTGCTGCTTTCATTTTGCCCTGGATATTCCCTATTGTTGGATTATTGATCTCGGATTGTTTACGGACTTTCGCTTTTGGATTACCCCTTTTTGTACTGTTGCTCGGATTGTTGTCTTCCCGGTATCAACCCTCTTTCTGTCCCCGATTTCTCAAACTGTCTGTCCCCCATCGCCAGCCCAGGTCCACCAAGTTGCCACTGCTGGGTCCTTAAGCAAGGCCCTTATCCCTCAATTGCTCAGTTGTATAAAATTGGATAAAAATGTAAATCGCTCTGGATAAGGACATCTGCTAAAATGGCAGAAATGTATTAAGAAACTAGATTTTTAAAGTTTGTCTTGACAAACTTTGATGTTGGCTTGACTAAGCAAGTAGTTGTAACATGCTCTTTGGAGGCGAGTGGGCAGATAGGGTGGCCAATACTTCTGGAAGCAAGTGGGTAGATAGGGTGCCAATTCTTTTGGAGACGAGTGGATATACCAGACATCACCAGGATACATACAGTGGTGTGAAAAAGTGTTGGCTGATATCTTATTTTTTTGCATGTTTGTCACACTTTAATGTTTCAGATAATCAAACACATTTAAATATTAGTCAAAGATAACACAAGTAAACACATCATTCAGCTTTTAAATGAAGGTTTTTATTATTAAGGGAAAACAAAATCCAAAACTACATGGCCCTGTGTGAAAAAGTGTTTCCCCCCCTGTTAAAACATAACTTAACTGTGGTTTATCACACCTGAGTTCAATTTCAAAAAATAAGAAATCAGGAAGGGGGCCAACACTTTTTCACACCACTGTATAACCCAGTTCTCATCATTGTGCGAAGTGTTCTGATACGTCACATGTGTATGTTGTGGTAATTTTGCAGTTCCACTTATTTTCAGGGTTGATGTGCATGTGACGTCATCAATACACTCATAACTGAGTTTTCCCCATTATGAAGAATGTTTTGATATGTCACATGTGTATGTTGTTATAATGTTGTGATTCACATTGTTTTGGGGATTAACGTGCATGTGATGTGGCATCAACAGAATACACATCACACAGTTCTCCTCATTCTGCTGAGGGTATTGATGTCACATGTCCATGTTGTGGTAATCTTTTGATTCCACATTTTTTGAGGGTTGGCATGCACGACATCACCAGAATACATGTAACACAATTCTACTTACTGTTCGTAGTATTTGTATATGTGACATGTCTATACTACAGTCATTTTGTGACTCCACTTAATATTGAATGAATGAATAGATGTATGCCTTCATCAGGCCTAATAGCCTGAAGGAGCATGTATGTGTACATCCCCCACCCGGTACTAATGCTAAGGAGGAACTATTTGAACTCTATGGGGCTATTAGCAATCTGCAGAATGCTCACCCCGATGGACTGTTTATTATCGCCGGGGATTTCAACCACTCAAATCTCAAATCAGTGCTCCCTAAATTCCATCAACATGTGGACTTTGTGTAAACAAGATCTAGCATGTTTGCCCCTCTTGTTGCAAACATCCCTGGACCACATCTTTGTTATGCTAATTAGCATACAAACCGCTCATCAGATGCTCTAAACTGGTTCTGAAACAGGTGAAAACCTGGCCAACAGGAGCCGCCTCTGCTCTTCAGGAATGTTTAAGTGCACTGACTGGAACATGTTCAGGGAGGCTGCAACCAACAGTGACTCCATCAACTGGGAGGACAGCGGAGACACCCAGCATTTGGAAAGGCATCCAGGCAAAAACGATCTACAAAACAACTTCACCTGTGTGTGACAGTGACACCTCCCTACCAGATGCGTGAATGACTTCTATGCTCAGTTTGAGGTGCAGAACAAAGTAGCGGCAACGAAGACCATCCCTCCTTCCAACGACCAGGTGCTCTGTCTATCCATGGCTGATGCAAGGAGAACTCTAGGCAGAGTTAGCCCACAGAAGTCTGCTGGACCAGACAACATTCCTGGCAGAGTGCTCAGGGAATGTGCAGAACAGCTATGGGGATGTCTTCACTGACATCTTCAACATTTCCCTAAGCAGCACTGTTGTTCTACGTGCCTCAAGACAATGACCATTGTTCCTGTGGCAAAAAAAGTCTAAAAAGAGTTTCCTGCCTCAATGACAATCATCCTGTCATATATAGTGATGAAGTGCTTCAAGAGTCAAGTAAAGTCAAGTCAAGACAAGAAGCTTTATTGTCCTTTCAACCACATATAGCTAACACAATACATAGTGAAATGAAACAACGTTTCCTCAGTACCCTGGTGTTACATAAACAACATACGACATATAATTCCAAAAACAGATCTTGTTCTAGCTACATAAAGTGCAACGTGTGCAAAGACAAGACAGTGCAAAGACAGGTAGTACAAAAACAACACAAGACAGGACACACAGCACCATAAAAAAAAACCAAATAAACATGCAATGGGCAAAATGGAATGTGATGTGCAAAGTTGAGAAACTGTAAAAACCGGGTTTCTCATTACATATATGTTTGTAAACATATACATAGCAGCATGACAATGTAGAGTGTGCAAAAATGCAGTAGCAGCATTCAAAGTAGTGCAAATAACAGTAATCAAGTAATCATTTATAACAGAGGTCAAAATAGTGCAAATAGGAGGTAACAATATTGTAAGTCCATTCACACAGGTGGGTGTGTGTTCACACAGGTGTGTGGGGGTGTGTGAGAGAGAAAAGGTGGTTTGGTTCAGTTCTGGGTGTTGAGGAGCCTGATGGCTTGAGGAAATAAACTGTTACACAGTCTGGTTGTGAGAGCACGAATGCTTCGGTACCTCTATCCAGACGGCAGGAGAGTGAAGAGTGTGTTTGAGGGGTGTGTGAGGTCGTCCACAATGCTGTTGGCTTTGCGGATGCAGCATGTGGTGTACATGTCCGTAATAGAGGGGAATCCAGTGATCTTCTCAGCTGTCCTCACTATCCGCTGCAGGGTCTTGTGATCCGAGACGGTGCAATTCCCAAACCAGGCAGTGATGCAGCTGCTCAGGACACTCTTGATGGTCCCTCTGTAGAAAATGGTAAAGGATGGGGTGAGGGAGATGGGCTTTCCTCAGCCTCCGCAGGAAGTAGAGGCGCTGCTGGGCTTTCTTGCTGATGGAGGTGGTGTTGAGTGACCAGCTGAAGTTCTCCGCTAGATGGACAGCAAGGAATTTGGTGCTCTTGACGATCACCACAGAGGATCCGTCGATGAACAGTGTAGAATGGTCGCTCTGTGCTCTCCTAAATTTAAAACAACCATCTCTTTAGTCTTGTCAACATTCAGAGACAAGTTGTTAGCTTTACACCAGGCTGATAGTCATTGCACCTCCTCTTTGTACGCTGACTGGCTGTTCTTGCTGATGAGACCCACCACGGTCGTGCCATCGGCGAACTTGATGATGTGGTTCGAACTGTGCATTGCTGCACAGTTGTGAGTCAGCAGAGTGAACACCAGTGCTCAGTGTGGTGGTTCTGGAGATGCTGTTCCTGATCCGGACTGACTGAGGTCTCCCTGTCAGGGAGTCCAGGATCCAGTTGCAGAGGGAGGTGTTTAGGCCCAGCAGGCTCAGTTTCTCAATCAGATGCTGAGGGACGATTTTGTTTAATGCTGAACTGAAGTATATGAACAGCATTCATACGTATGAGTCCTTATTGTCTAGGTGTGTGAGGGACAGATGGAGGGTTGTGGTGATGGCATCCACTGCTTCTGGTTGGAGTGTGTGGTGATGGTCTTGGAGACGATCACGTCATCGATGCACTTGCCGATGTAGCTGGTCACTGATGTTGTGTACTCCTCCAAGTTGATAGAGTCACTGTTGGTTGCAGCCTCCCAGGGAAAATATTCCAGTCAGTGCACTCAAAACAGTCCTGAAGAGCAGAGGTGGCTCCTGCTGGCCAGGTTTTCACCTGTTTCAGAACCAGTTTAGAGCATTTGATGAGTGGTCTGTATGCTGGAATTAGTATAACAGAGATATGGTCTGAGTAGCTGAGGTGGGGGCACGGGCTCCGCACGATACAAGCCGGGAATGTTTGTGTAAACAAGATCCAGTATGTTCGTGCCCCTCGTAGTCCACATGCTGATGAAATTTAGGGAGCACTGTTTTGATATTTGCATTGTTGAAATCTCCAGTGATAATAAACAGTCTGTCGGGGTGAGCATTCTGCAGGTTGCTAATAGCTCCATAGAGCTCACACAGAGCCTCCTTAGCATTAGCGCTGGGGGGAATGTACACTCCAAAAATGAAAGCGGTGGTGAATTCACATGGTAAATAAAATGGCCTGCATCTAACAGTCACAAACTCCACTAGTGATGAACAGTAACTAGAAACAAGTAAAGAGCTCCGGCACCATTCCATGTTGATGAACAAAACGCACACCGCCACCGCGAGCTGCATTCCTGTCGGCATGAAATGTGATTAACCCATCTAGCTGAATGGCGGCGTCAAGGAACTCTTTCTCTCCGTAAAAACAAAAATGCAGCAGTATCTGTAGTCATGCTGTGTAATTTGCTGGAGTCGGATGCAGTCCAGTTTATTATCCAGGGAGCAGATGTTGGATAGAATGATGGATGGGAGAGCCGGATGACTAGGGTTTGTTTTTAGCCTACACAGACACCCTCCCGTTTTCCATGCTTCCGCTTCCTCGAGCACTATTTGCAATGCTCTCTCTCCCGGCCACCAGCATCAAAAACAAGGTATGAACATTGATGACTGACTTGATCACAAAACAATAATGGTGTAGAGACTAAAGAAAGAGTAGTGCATCTCATCTTCACAAAGGTACTCATAAAATGATCTTCTTTAGGTCGTCCCATGCATACGAGGACATTGAGCATCTAGGGGTCAAGATTTCACATTTTGGTGTTGATTTGGTGTCCCTCCCAAAAAGCAACACTGGCTTGTAGCCAAGGGCATGGCGTCTGGCAGTATTTAGCAGTCTTCAGGGATTACTCACAACATATCTGAACAAATTTTGCTCTGTGCTTGGGTGCATTATCCTGCTAAAAGACAGCAGTGCCATCAGGGATTACTGTTTCTGTAAAGGGTTGTACATGGTCTTCAGCAGTTGTTAGGTAGGACAAGTCAAACTAACATCCACACAACCTGTGAGAACATTGCACAAAGCATCACACTACCTCCACCAATTTATCTTCCCATAACACATCCTCTTACCATGTGTTACATAGATAGGTAACAAACATGGACACTTTAAACACTTTTCCACATGCTGTCAGAGAAAATGTGATTCATCAGACCAGACCACCATTGCTCCATGGTGTGTTCTGATGCTCAAGTGCCCATTGTAGGTGCTTTTTCTCGCCGCCAGTGTCCTTCACTTCACCTGTCAGTGGTCATAATGTCATGGCTGATGGTGTATACTTAAAACATTGTTAAAGTTTTGGTTTATCTTCTTCTTCTTCTTTCTTTCTTTCTTCTGCATCCTCAACACTTGCACCCACTAGCTTCATATCCTCATTAATTACATCCATATACCTCCTCTTTGGCCTTTCTCTTTGCCTCCTGCCTGGCAGCTCCATGTCCAACATTCTCCTACTAATATACTCACTCTCCCTCCTCTGAATATATCCAAACCATCTTAATCTGGCCTCCCTAACTTTTTCCCCCAAACATCCAACATGAACTGTCCCTCTGATGTACTCGTTCCTAATCCTGTCCAATCTTGTCACTCCCAAAGAGAACCTCAACATCTTCAGCTCTGCTACCTCTAGCTCTGACTCCTGTCTCTTCCTCAGTGACACTGTCTCTAAACCATACAGCATGGCCAGTCTCACCACTGTCCTGTACACCTTCCCCTTGATTCTAGCTGATATTTTCCTATCACACAGAACTCCCCACACCTTTCTCCACCCATTCCAACCTGCCTGCACTCGCTTCTTTACCTCTTTCCCACACTCTCCATTACTCTGGACTGTTGACCCCAAGTACTTAAACTCCTGTACCTTCTTCACCCTGTAATCTTACTGTTCCACTTCCCTCCCTTTCATTCACACACATGTACTCAGTCTTACTACGACTGACTTTCATTCCTCTTCTCTCCAGCGCAAACCTCCACCTCTCCAGGTTTTCCTCCACCTGCTCCCTGCTCTCACTACAGATCACAATGTCATCTGCAAACATCATTGTCCAAGGAGACTCTTGTGTGGCCTCCTCTGACAACTGGTCCATCACAATAGCAAACAGGAAGGGGCTCAGAGCCGATCCCTGATGCAGTCCCACCTCCACTTTGAACTCCACAGCTCTTCTCTTGGCACCCTGTCATACGCTTTCTCCAAGTCTACAAACACACAGTGCAACTCCCTCTGACCATCCCTATACTTCTCCATCAAAATTCTCAGAGCAAAAATTGCATCTGTTGTGCTCTTTCTGGGCATGAAGACATACTGCTGCTCACAAATTTCCACTACCTTCCTTAACCTAGCTTCCACTACTCTTTCCCATAGCTTCATTGTATGGCTCATCAACTTTATCCCCCTATAGTTGCTGCAACTCTGCACGTCACCCTTATTCTTAAAGATCGGCACTAACACACTTCTTCTCCATTCCTCAGGCATCCTCTCACTCTCTAAAACCCTGTTAAACAAACTAGTTAAAGATTCCATTGCTGCCTTTCCTAGACACTTCCAGACCTACACTGGGATGTCGTCAGGACCAACTGCCTTTCCACTTTTCATCCTCTTCAAAGCCTTCCTGACTTCATCCTTTCTAATCTTATCTACTTTCTGTTCCACAGAGTTCATCCCTTCTACTCTTTCACCCCTTCTACTCTTAGGGAATACTCTCCGTCACCTCATCTAATTCACTCCAGAATCTCTCTTTCTCCTCTAACTCACAACCTACCCGTGGGGCATAACCACTAACAACATTCAACATCACCCCTTCAATCTCTAACTTCAGACTCATCACCCTGTCTGACACTCTCTTCACCTCCAGAACATTCCTCACAAACTCCTCCTGCAGGACCACACCTACCCCATTTCTCTTACTATCCACACCATAATAAAACAGCTTGAATCCTGCTCCTATATGAACATGCCAAGTATATATATTTTTATTTGGTAGTTAGACTCTGGTGAAAATCTTCAGGGGAGGAAGCTTATTGGATGATGAACTGCTGGCAATCCACTGGCTGAACAGACTGAGTTTGAATAGTTTACAGTGTGTGAGTAACAATACAATGCAGCTTGGTGTGATGACGTTTGTAGTCTTTGTAGACATTTGTAGTCTGTAGTCACTTGCTAGCAACCACATTTTTAAAGATACGTAAATATTTCTTTAAAAATCCACGATGGGACATTTACTGATGTTATTCATGTAGTAGAATAAAATGTTAGATTTCTTGACCTTGAGTTAACCACACACCCTTTTTCAGGCACCGAACCACAAAAAAACCCATTCAAAAATCCCATAGATGTCGTGACGAGGAAACCAGAAGTCTGAAAATGGTAACAAGTTCTTGGTGTTAGGATTACAAACTGTAGAAGTCTATTATGTTTTTAGCCTTTCTATTGTCTTAGTTCAAAAATGACCCGTGATCATTTTAACAGCAGAAACAAAAAAACCCTAAATGCTGTTTTTTTTCCAACTTGAAATCTGATGACTTTTTGTAAAATTAGCCCAAAGTTAGAAAAAATTAACCATTTTCACATTTTCATGAAGCCTTTACACAGCTAGGGTACAAAGATTGTCTTAAGGGTCAAATTTGACCTGCCAAAAACTACTGGCACACACATGCAAGTCCAACACACACAATAAGAAACTAAAATTGTGTGATATTGATTGATCTCTCTCTTATCTTCACATTACTTCATGCATGACTCAAGCTCAGACAAAATGTTAAAAAATCAGACAAAATAGACATGTCTTGAAAGTATTATTTGCTAATAGGAAATGTTTATAGGTGCCGTAGATTGCAGATGTGATTACTTCAGGTGTCATGGAGGAGGAAGATAGCACTGATTTGGAAGAGAAGGAGATATTTGAAGAAAAAGATAGCATAGAGTACAACCCAGAGAATGATTCCTCAACTTTAGATGAAGCAGGAATCCCCCAAGCTGACAAAAAGATCCTTTTTGTCAAAGAACAACAACATATCATGGTCTTCTTTACCATATGGCAAGCAGGGCAGGATGGCAGTAGAAAATTTCATGAAGATGACCACAGGACCAATGCTGTTTCACATGCCCAGGATCTCATCTCAACATTTTTCATGTTCAGTAAACCAGCCATCGAAAAAAACCTTCCTGGAAATCACCAGTCTTCATGGTGTCCAGAAGTATGAGAAAAGTGGAAAATCATAGATTAGTCTGACCTCCGTGCCTGCATAGGGTTGCTAATCCTAAAGAACGAGCGGTGCCCAATGATTAATTATTGATGAAATACTGCACACTGAGGAAAAACCTATACATTCACAGAGCTTGTGAAAGTGTTTAAGATGCAGAAGATAGGGATAGGTGTAGAGAGATGATTCGCTGTGGCGACCCCGGTAGGGAAAACCCGAAAGTAGAAGAAATTTGCAAAAATATTTTCCATAATTGAAAGTTGTATTGTAAAACTGCAGGTGCCATAAATGTTTTTAAGAGGTCAGAAACACAGTGGTGTTGTCATATTTATATATTTATATTTTATAAAAAAATATTTGTGTTTGACAGCTATCCTAGGGTTAGGGTTAAGGAGCACAAAGACATTTTTACATTTACATTTACATTTCTGGCATTTGGCAGACGCTCTTATCCAGAGCGACGTACAAAAGTGCTTTAGTTCTCAGTCACTGAATACATTAACACTGGTTCAATAGGACACAAACTTGGGATACCATTACCCTAACACTGAGTTGGTTTTTTTTTTTTTTTTTTAAACTTTGCAACATAATACGTAAACTGGAAAAAATAAGAGCTAGTGTAAGTACTTCAGGAAAAGGAAAGTCTTCAGTTGCCGTTTGAAGACGGTCAGAGACTCGGCCATATGGATACCTAGGGGAAGTTCGTTCCACCGCCTCGGTGCCAGAACAGAGAAGAGTCTAGATGTATACCTACCTTTTTCCCTGAGAGATGGTGGGACCAGTCGAGCAGTGCTAGTGGATCTGAGTGAGCGAGGAGCAGTGCGAGGAGTGATGACATACCTACTTTGACATGGTAAAAAGTGTAAAACCAAACCTTTCTTTTCATCAACATAATATTTAATGCACATTCAGCTACTACTAACTGAAATATTAGTGTGTACTACTTTAGAAAAAGCTCAATTTTAATTACCTCACAAAGGGATGTGCAAACTTTAGCATAATGTTTCCCTCAAAGGCTGTCATCACTCACAGTCTACTGCCCTCAACTCTGTGACTATGACACACAGAGACACACACACACAGACGAATTGTGCTTGCTTGCAGGTATAGAATTCTATACACCTACAGAAAATATTGATTATAAAAGAAGCTCTGTATATAAAATTGAATAGCTCAGGGATCCAGGCCCTGTGTATCTGTAAAGTCGGAACCTGATGTTGACAGAGAAATCTTAAAATTCAAGTGAATAAGTTTCTTGTTAAAGAAGGTAATCCAAGTGAGTACCAAGTGTGTAAGGTGCTACCTAATGTCACTTTTAAAACAATAAATATAATAAAAGAAATTCACATTTTTCTTTATACATAACCCTTTATTAAGTGGGAAAGTCTTTTGTAATTATGAAATTATATATATATATATATATATATATATACATATACACATACACATATACACACAGTGGTGTGAAAAAGTGTTGGCCCCCTTCCTGATTTCTTATTTTTTTGCATGTTTGTCACACTTTAATGTTTCAGATAATCAAACACATTTAAATATTAGTCAAAGATAACAAGTAAACACATCATGCAGTTTTTAAATCAAGATTTTTATTATTAAGGGAAAACAAAATCCAAAACTACACGGCCCTGTGTGAAAAAGTGTTTGCCCACTTAAGCCTAATAACTGGTTGGTCCACCCTTAGCAGCAACAACTGCAATCAAGCGTTTTCCATAACTTGCAATGAGTCTGTTACAGCGCTGTGGAGGAATTTTGGCCCACTCATCTTTGCAGAATTGTTGTAATTCAGCCACATTGGAGGGTTTTCGAGCATGAACCACCTTTTTAAGGTCATGCCACAGCATCTCAATGGGATTGAGGTCAGGACTTTGACTCGGCCACTCCAAAGTCTTCATTTTGTTTTTCTTCAGCCATTCAGAGGTGGACTTGCTGGTGTGTTTTGGATCATTGTCCTGCTGCAGAACCCAAGTTCGCTTCAGCTTGAGGTCACAAACAGATGGCCGGACATTCTCCTTCAGGATTTTTTGGTAGACAGCAGAATTCATAGTTCCATTTATCACAGCAAGTCTTCCAGGTCCTGAAGCAGCAAAACTGCCCCAGACCATCACACTACCACCAGCATATTTTACTGTTGGTATGATGTTCTTTTTCTGAAATGCGGTGTTACTTTTACGCCAGACGTAATGGGACACAGACCTTCCAAAAAGTTCAATTTTTGTCTCGTCAGTCCACAGAATATTTTCCCAAAAGTCTTGGGGATCATCAAGATGTTTTCTGGCAAAACTGAGACGAGCCTTTATGTTCTTTTTGCTCAGCAGCGGTTTTTGTTTTGGAACTCTGCCATGCAAACCATTTTTGCCCAGTCTCTTTCTTATGGTGGAGTCATGAACACTCACCTTAACTGAGGCAAGTGAGGCCTGCAGTTCTTTGGATGTTGTTGTGGGGTCTTTTGGATGAGTTGTCGCTGCGCTCTTGGGGTAATTTTGGTCGGCCGGCCACTCCTGGGAAGGTTCTCCACTGTTCCATGTTTTCGCCATTTGTAGATAATGGCTCTCACTGTGGTTCGTGGCAGTCCCAAAGTTTTAGAAATGGCTTTATAACCTTTTCCAGACTGATAGATCTCAATTACTTTCTTTCTCATTTGTTTTTGAACTTCTTTGGATCTTGGCATGATGTCTAGCTTTTGGGGATCTTTTGGTCTACTTCACTTTGTCAGGCAGGTCCTATTTAAGTGAGTTCTTGATTGTGAACAGGTGTGGCAGTAATCAGGCCTGGGTGTGGCTAGAGAAATTGAACTCAGGTGTGATAAACCACAGTTAAGTTATGTTTTAACAGGGGGGCAAACACTTTTTAACACAGGGCCATGTAATTTTGGATTTTGCTTTCCCTTAATAATAAAAACCTTCATTAAAAAACTGCATGATGTGTTTACTGGTGTTTTCTTTGACTAATATTTAAATGTGTTTGATATATATATTATATATTGAAATGCAACAAATAAACTCCATTGAATGTTGACTATATATATATATATATATATATATATATATATATATATATATATATATATATATATATATATATATATATAATATTTTGTAATACAATGGAGTTTAATGTTAAAAGTATATGATAAATATACAAGTATGTCATGTAAAACTAAAACCCCATGACAATGTATAGTTTGCTACTAAGGACAATAACAACAGTGGCGGATACTTTTTAACCCATTTACACATTTTCATGAAATACTTCCTGTTAACAACACTTGTCCAGGAAATTGAGTATCATCAATGGTGATTTAGTACTTTACCAGGAAAAGTGTCTTCCTCCTGCCAAAAATACCATGATTGACTACACTTTGCTTAGTTTATTTAATAGGATATAAATAAACAAAGTTGTCTTATTTTTTCTGAGCTTAACTCCTTGCTCCTTCAAATATCAAATATATTTATAATCCAGTGTATCTGAACTATTGATAGAGCTCTTCTTACAATATCTTCAATGATGCTGAATAACACAGGTCATTTAAAGCAAGATAAACAAAAATAAATAATTCATGGTGCTAGAAATCATGAGGTCACTCAAGTTAACAAGATTCAACTTTCAAGGGCCATGATTGTCTACATATTTCATGGCATTTTTCTTAATAAATGGCAAAGGCAAAGGCAACAGGCAAATCTTTTGTGCAGATTAAATCTGGGGAAATACAAGCAAAACAGTCAGTTTAGAAGTTGAAGATGGTCTGTTTTCTATAATGTACAATGTGTGTAAAGTGTTAAAATGCACAATCAAAGAAGGCTTCACTAGTAACATGAACATGTATAGTTCTGGATATAAGTAAATCTCCAACCTCAAGTGTGTTTGCCTCTTCATCCTCACTGGATTCTGGACTGATAAGGTCAGTCTGATGTTCTTCTTCGAACTGTAGGACAGAGGCCTCAGGACCTAAAGCAGTCTTGTAGTGATGGAGGACAACTTGCAATCTCTCAGATACCTCTAAAAGTTTCCATCTTAACAAACAGAAAGTCCTTTGTTTCCTTTCTCTGCATCTCAAAAATAGACACATAAAAAATTAAGATTAATTCCTGAGGCCACAGAACTTTAATGGAGTAGAAAAGTCTCATACTTCATACATACTTCAAATGAACTATTACTTGGCTTAAACATACCCTCTTCAGCAACCTTCTTGTTAAGAACAACTGCAAGGTTCTGCAGCCATGTGCAGTGTTGCGCCATCTCCAACACCAAAATGCTCTTTTCTAGTCGCAACATTAACATGACTTGATCATGCATCTTTTTCTTGACTGCAAGTTTTGCTACAACAGAACAAACAAAAACAAAATTATATCTATATACACAAGGCAATCTTGCACAACATCATTAAAGTGGTTAGGAAACTACAAACATTTACTTCATATACTACATAGCAGAAAATCTGTCTGTATAAATTTATATGATGCATCTGACATACCGCTGACATGAACCTCCCATGGCCAAACTGGGTTGCTCTGGGTTTGCATAGCAAAATCAATGGCTTTGGTGGACTCAACAACACTGTTGTATTTATAAATCTCCTCAAGAAGGAGCTTTTTGTCCTCTGCCAACTTTCTTTGAAGGTAGTGGTGAATCTTGCTGCTGTCTAGAAAGACATGAAGGACAGGGGAGACAATTTGTGACAATTGTACAATAATTTCCTTGTTTCACAGTTGTCAAAAACAAGTTGTGTCAACAATCAAATGCATAGCCTGCAAATTTTAAAAGTAGCATTAATCGAATCTTGGGAAAACTTGTGTAGTTTTAAAAAAAATTTGTGTAGATGCAATAAACTGCTGCTCCGTGACTACTTCGGATAAGAGGTTGAATATGGATGGATGGTTGGATAGATTAATAATCAAGCTGAAGTTGTCTTAACAGTGCCTACATCACATGTTCCTTACATGTGTTTTTTCAGTGTTAGCAGAATTATTAAATACTGTAGTCTGACTTTATCAACCTTTTTATTATATACAGTACCATTCTGACGGTAGAGGTTTTGCTTCAGCTGCCTCACACTAAGGTAAAGCGCCTCAATTGATTGCTGAAGTTCTGTGGGTGTTGTGCTTTGAGTGGTATCTGCTGTATCTATAGAAAGAAAAGTGAATGAACATTCACTATAACATAACACAATTTCAACAATGGAATTTGTGTAAACATATGCAAAGCTCAAATAGTACTGGATAAATAATACAGTGTGTTTTCTGTTATGTGCTCATGCTTAGCACCAGCTTCCCATTCCTTCACATCGTTATATGATGGGCAATTTCTTTATAAGTATGACAGAATACAGTAAACGCAATTAGCTGCTTTTGATATATATTTTGTTGTCAAACCACAATGAGAGAGGTAGCTGTTGACTTGCTCCACCTCCTCACCAGCTGTTGTCCCTGCACCTTCCTGCTTCTTACCACTCCATTTAATCTGTCAGATAAGAATGGGAGAAAAGCTAATGCAAAACCTTTATTTATGTATTTAAACATTAATTTTTTATGCCATAATATTTCTGTGCTTGTAAACATTTCATACAAAAATATCAAACATACCTCACACTTGGTAGCATGGGCTTGGTAGCATGGGCTTCGTTGCAGAACACTGGCAACATTCTCCTGGTACGGCCAGTATTTGCAAGCCACATCCATGGCAAAGAATTGTGCCTTGGTTGACATAAGCACCTTTTGAAGGTACATGGGATAGGAAAAGATCTCCCCCTTGTACATATTAAGGGCTTTCAGGAGGAATTCATGATGATACACAGCAACCTCCATCCCCTCCTCATCCAATTTAGAAGCCCTTCTTGAAGTCTACCTCACTGCTGTCCACTGGGAATCCCCACATGTACCTCTTCCATGTGTCTGTGACACACATCACAAAAACAAAGTAATAAAAACATTAGTTTTATATAATGTATGCCATTAATTCTATAAATTGGATTTTGAAGTTTCTGGACTAGATGTAGTTGCAATGTGTATTTTAGCAACACCTACTAAAATTCTTAGTAAAACTTGCATTTTTCACAGCTTTCAGTATGGTGTCAACAAATGCAGACACTGCCCTGTCTTCAGCCACAAAGACTCCCTCAAAAAAGGAAAGGTCATCAGAGCTAAGCAAGAAAGAAGATTGAGAAATCCACCCATGTTTAGCATCCAGATATGAGGGTAAAGAAATAAACCAATACAAACAATGAAGCAGAGAGCAACCTTCCATTTCGACGAAAGCGGTATAGCTTTCTGTTTCCATCTGCTGAAACAGCCAACATTTCCGGTGTGCATGCTGGGCAGGTGAAAGGAGCACCACAGCAAAGTTGGTCTTCCTCAAACAAAGAGTATGAAAACTCTAAAAAGCTGCGCTGCAAGGCATCACTGTTGATATGTCCAGACTGGATAATAGTTTTGAAAAAGAAGTTTTTTGTTGTTTTTATAAAGAATTTGTATAATGTAGTAAAGAACAAATACACTTACTCTTCCTCCACACTTAGTGTGATGTTCCAAAAGCTTTATAAAAGCCCGTCTGGAGAATCCGGGGGAAATGACCTACAGGAGATCTATTGTGTACAGAGCGGAAGTGCTGGCAGAGGCTGGCCAACATCCACTCCTCAGGAGGTCTTTCAAATCAGGGGTCCACCCTTGCTGGTATGATAGACACATATATAGTGACATATAAAGTAAGTCATAACGTCCTTGGTATTAAAAAAATAAAAATAATCAATACATTTTTAGCACATACATTCTGGAAACAATTAAAGTCAGAAGAATGCAAAACATATTACTTCTTGCAGAGGAAAACAATGTAAAAAAATATGTCCATCTTTGTTTTAGTAAATAACAACAACATGTTGTGGACAATAAGTTTTTTATACTACTGCAACTGTAAGAACAATGACACAGCACTTAAATGTCAACAAGATCAAATCAAATTATAATTCTGAAAGTGCAATGTTTTTACCATTCATGGTAATTAAAATCACTGGTTTGCCTGGTGACACAATGAAGTTAGTGCCTCCACAGGAGCAGTTTGAAACTTTCACGGTTGGCAAAAGGCAAGCTGTCAAGAACAAAGACAACGAATCACCTAAATGTATTATAACTGCAGGTATAAATGAACTGCAACACTCAGGGTTTCATAAGATCATACCTTGTTCATGGGTACTATAGCCATCCTCACTTCTGATGATGTGAGTGGATGGAGAAATGGCTTTGAAAAACCCATTAATCACACTATTCCTATTGTGGAGAGGCTGTTTTTGTGATGCAGGACATCAGTCTTCACAGAACCACCCCTTAGGAAGACACTCTCTGCACCTATGGAGGAAATCCAAAATTAACTAATGAATTTGTTGTTAATGTAAAGAATTTAAATTTCATTCATTGTCTGCCGCTTATCCGAACTACACTCGGGTCACGGGGAGCCTGTGCTCTCAGGCGTCAAGGCAGGATACACCCTGGACGGAGTGCCAACCCATCGCAGGGCACACACACACTCTCATTCACTCACGCAATCATACACTATGGACAATTTAGAGATGCCAATCAACCTACCATGCATGTCTTTGGACTGGGGGAGGAAACCAGAGCACCCAGAGGAAACCCCCTAGGCACAGGGAGAACATGCAAACTCCACACACATGGCAGAGGCGGGAATCGAACCCCCAACCCTGGAGGTGTGAGGCAAACGTGCTAACCACTAAGCCACCGTGCCCCCAGAATTTAAACTTAATTATTATTATTATTATTATTATTTTAAGTTAATAACTCATATATACTGTACTAAAGCTATTATTAGTTAGATTACTTTGTTATTGATTTTATTAGTACAGAATTGCTTACTTGCTCAATAGTTACCACTGACATCTCACAGTAAGGAAGATCTATATTTTTTGCATTCATATAAGTTCCCACTGGTTCTCCAGTCTTTCCCAAATCCAATAAACCATATATGTAATTCTACATAGTATGTCACTAAACATTAATGCTCAAACCTGTCTACTCTGGGTAGTTTTAATAAATAAATGTAATATTAATCATACCTGGTCTGCCACACTGGATGACAGGTCACATTCAGCCATGGAGTTTGTGACTGTAAAACAGTACATTGAAGAGTATTTGACGATGCTTCTACTATAGTGCCACTGAAATCTTTATGATCTACCATTATATGTAGAAGTTGTTGGACAAGGACAGTGCTCTAATCTGATTGGGCACTTGATTCACTAAACATTTTAAATAGTTAGGATATCCACAGATTGCTGAGGCTTTGTGTCGCCCTCCACGCCTCCCCCTTGGTTTGCTGTATGTTGTACACACTCTCTTTTAGATTTCTGTGGAGGATCCCCTCCAGTGTGTGCTCGTTATCTTTCCTTAGCTGCTCTCTGTATTGACAAGTGGGAATAAACCAAAAAACATCAAACTTGTCAGACAAATATTAAGGTAAAGAAACCAGAATACAGGTGACAAATTGAAAATAAACACTTCTGTTTCACACTGAGATACTTTTAATGCCACTCTGAAGACCCCCTCCACCTCAGTGCCTTTCACACAGAAATCGCATTTAGGGTACAACAGCCCCACATCAAACAGACTGTGAATGGGGCTCACGTTAGTAATGTGTTGAACAATATAAAGGATTGTTGGCATGGTTTGTCCAAGTCTTTATAACTATCCTGGAGCAATGGAGCCTAACTCTTCCAAAGGGTATTCCCATGTTTCCCATGACTGTATGAGGATGTGGTCTAAAATATGCCATAGATGTTCAATTGAGCTGAGATCTAGTGAGCATGAAGAGTATTAGCACATGACCTTAGTTGGGCTGCAGCTATCAATTATTTTAGTAATCGAGTATTCTACCGATTATTCCATCGATTAATCAAGTAATCGGATAAAGTATTTTTCTTAATTAAAGAGGAATACTAAATGTGCAATAGAAAATAAGACAGGTCTCTTAAAATGAACAACTAAGTTGTTTCCTTTTTAGAAAAATAAAAATAAAATCTGAACCCATTTAGTGCATTTAATTGACATATTACATTCAAAATGCAAATATAAATATATAAATAAAAAAACGCAATTGCTTAAAAAAAACGTAAACATAGTACAACCTAAAACAAAGTAATAATAATAATAATAATAATAATAATAATCTAGCCATGGGGGTCACAGTCCAGTGACTTCTGTGCCGGTCCCAAGCCCGGATAAATAGAGAGGGTTGCGTCAGGAAGGGCATCCGGCGTAAAACATTGCCAAATTTAACCATGCGAATCGTCAGTACGAATTTCATACCGGATCGGTCGAGGCCCGGGTTAACAACGACCGCCATCGGCGCCGTTGACCTACAGGGCGCCGGTGGAAATTGGGCTACTGTTGGTCGAAGAAGTAGAGGAGGGAGGAGAGTGCACAGACAGAGAGAGAAGAGGAAAGGTAAGAGTGTAGGACTGAGAATAGGAACTCTGAATGTTGGTACTATGACAGGGAAAGGTAGAGAGCTGGCTGATGTGATGGAGAGAAGGAAGGTGGATATACTGTGTGTACAGGAGACCAGGTGGAAGGGTAGCAAGGCTCGTAGTATAGGAGCAGGATTCAAGCTGTTTTATTATGGTGTGGATAGTAAGAGAAATGGGGTAGGTGTGGTCCTGAAGGAGGAGTTTGTGAGGAATGTCCTGGAGGTGAAGAGAGTGTCAGACAGGGTGATGAGTCTGAAGTTAGAGATTGAAGGGGTGATGTTGAATGTTGTTAGTGGTTATGCCCCACAGGTAGGTTGTGAGTTAGAGGAGAAAGAGAGATTCTGGAGTGAATTAGATGAGGTGATGGAGAGTATTCCCACGGGTGAGAGAGTGGTGATAGGAGCGGATTTTAATGGACATGTTGGTGAGGGGAACGCAGGTGATGAGGAGGTGATGGGCAAGTTTGGAGTTAAGGAAAGGAACCTAGAAGGACAGATGGTAGTGGACTTTGCTAAGAGGATGGACATGGGTGTGGTTAACACTTATTTTCAGAAGAGGGAGGAGCATAGAGTGACTTACAAGAGTGGCGGTAGGAGAACACAGGTAGACTACATCTTATGTAGAAGAGGCAATCTGGAAGATATTAGTGACTGTAAAGTGGTAGTGGGAGAGAGTGTAGCCAGACAGCATAGGATGGTGGTGTGTAGGATGACTTTGATGGTCTGTAAGACGAAAAGGTCAAAGATAGAGAAGAAAACCAAGTGGTGGAAGCTGAAAAAGGAGGAATGTTGTGAGGAATTTAGACAGAAGTTGAGGCAGGCTCTGGGTGGTCAGGTAGTGCTGCCAGATGACTGGGAAACTACAGCAGAGGTGATCAGGGAGACAGGGAGAAAGGTGCTGGGTGTGTCATCTGGAAAGAGGAAAGAAGATAAGGAGACTTGGTGGTGGAATGAGGAAGTTCAGGATAGTATCCAGAGGAAGAGATTAGCCAAGAAGAAGTGGGACATGGACAGGACTGAAAAGAATAGACAGGAATACAAGGAGTTACAGCGCAGAATGAAGAGGGAGGTGTCTAAGGCCAAGCAGAAGGCATATGACGAATTGTACACTAGGTTAGACACTTAGAGAAGGAGAGAAGGACTTGTACAGGTTAGCTAGGCAGAGAGATCGAGATGGGAAGGATGTGCAGCAAGTTAGAGTTATTAAGGATAGAGATGGAAGGGTGCTCACAAGTGAGGAGAGTGTACAGAGGAGATGGAAGGAGTACTTTGAGGAGCTGATGAATGAGGAAAATGAGAGGGAAAAAAGAGTAGAAGGGGTGAACTCTGTGGAACAGAAAGTAGAAAAGATTAGAAAGGATGAAGTCAGGAAGGCTTTGAAGAGGATGAAAAGTGGGAAGGCAGTTGGTCCTGATGACATCCCGGTGGAGGTCTGGAAGTGTCTAGGAGAGGCAGCAGTGGAATTTTTAACTAGTTTGTTCAACAGGGTTTTAGAGAGTGAAAGGATGCCTGAGGAATGGAGAAGAAGTGTGTTAGTGCCGATCTTTAAGAATAAGGGTGACGTGCAGAGTTGCAGCAACTATAGGGGGATAAAGTTGATGAGCCATACAATGAAGCTATGGGAAAGAGTAGTGGAAGCTAGGTTAAGGAAGGTAGTGGAAATTTGTGAGCAGCAGTATGGCTTCATGCCCAGAAAGAGCACAACAGATGCAATTTTTGCTCTGAGAATTTTGATGGAGAAGTATAGGGATGGTCAGAGGGAGTTGCACTGTGTGTTTGTAGACTTGGAGAAAGCGTATGACAGGGTGCCAAGAGAAGAGCTGTGGTACTGTATGAGGAAGTCAGGAGTAGCAGAGAAGTATGTCAGAGTGGTGCAGGACATGTATGAGAGGAGCAGGACAGTGGTGAGGTGTGCTGTAGGTCAGACAGAGGAGTTCAAAGTGGAGGTGGGACTGCATCAGGGATCGGCTCTGAGCCCCTTCCTGTTTGCTATAGTGATGGACCAGTTGTCAGAGGAGGTCAGACAGGAGTCTCCTTGGACAATGATGTTTGCAGATGACATTGTGATCTGTAGTGAGAGCAGGGAGCAGGTGGAGGAAAACCTGGAGAGGTGGAGGTTTGCGCTGGAGAGAAGAGGAATGAAAGTCAGTCGTAGTAAGACTGAGTACATGTGTGTGAATGAAAGGGAGGGAAGTGGAACAGTAAGGTTACAGTGTGAAGAGGTGAAGAAGGTACAGGAGTTTAAGTACTTGGGGTCAACAGTCCAGAGTAATGGAGAGTGTGGGAAAGAGGTAAAGAAGCGAGTGCAGGCAGGTTGGAATGGGTGGAGAAAGGTGTCGGGAGTTCTGTGTGATCAGAAAATATCAACGAGAATCAAGGGGAAGGTGTACAGGACAGTGGTGAGACCGGTCATGCTGTATGGTTTAGAGACAGTGTCACTGAGGAAGAGACAGGAGTCAGAGCTAGAGGTAGCAGAGCTGAAGATGTTGAGGTTCTCTTTGGGAGTGACAAGATTGGACAGGATTAGGAATGAGTACATCAGAGGGACAGCTCATGTTGGACATTTGGGGGACAAAGTTAGGGAGGCCAGATTAAGATGGTTTGGACATGTTCAGAGGAGGGAGAGTGAGTATATTGGTAGGAGAATGTTGGACATGGAGCTGCCAGGCAGGAGGCAAAGAGGAAGGCCAAAGAGGAGGTATATGGATGGAATTAATGAGGATATGAAGCTAGTGGGTGCAAGTGTTGAGAATGCAGAAGATAGGGATAGGTGGAGAGAGATGATTCGCTGTGGCGACCCCTGAAGGGAAAAGCCGAAAGAAGACGAAGAAGAAGAAGAAGAAGAAGAAGAAGAAGAAGAAGAAGAATACCTAAACATTGCATTTATGTTGTGCAACTTAACTTTCAAGTTTCAGTCTAACTACAGCTCAAGCATGACATGAGCCTTTACTGTCTTCCTGAAAGACTTTGTGGCTCTTCTAAGAGACAAACATTAGTGGACAGAAAGGTAACCTGGAAAAAGAACAAGAGTCCATATGCATAAAATAAAGAAAAACACATTTATCTTTAGCATTAAATTAGAGTTATTTGGAGAATAAACACTCTTAAATGTCTCTGAATATACTGGTGTGTGTATGTGTGTGTGTGCATGTGTGTGCGTGTGTGTGCGTGTGTGTGTGTGTGTGTGTGAGTGACAGAGAGAGAGTGAGGCTATCAACATGTATAACACTTAGGCTTTCACAAAACTTAGCTAAATTAGGGACATCATAACTAGCCACCATACTGATTTACGGTCTTAAATAGTCACTACATGTAGCCACAATCCGCATACATTTTTACGGGCCTTAATTTCAACTAGCAGTCATATTGATTTAAGCTAAGTGCAAATGCTAATGTTAGCTTGTGTCGACTCTGTGGACTGTGTGTTTTCGAGTGAGATATTGAAGTTTCAAAGTTGTACTGTTGTGGTAAACCAGTTCAATCTTACAGTAATCACACTGTATGGAGTTTTATTTCTGTTTTAGTTTGAAATGATCCCAAACATTGAAAACTTTCTGCCGTTTTCTTTGGCCTGAATCTTTTCTCCCCGAGTTTAGTGGGTTGTGCGTCAGTAATAATGGTCTGTGGGGAAACACAGCGCTCTGTGTGTAGTTACAGTAAATGGACTAAACGAAGCTTCGAGGTAACAAATTTGCCTCGATGATTTTTTTGTATTCGAATTACTCGAGTTACTCGAGGAATTGTTTCAGCCCTAGACCTTAGCACATGATAATATTATAAATATAATATTCACCATTGTCAAATGACTTCTTGTGCCCTGTACCTTTATCTTTGTAAAAAGGGGTTTGTGGTGTGCTTGACCACACAATAATCTGTGTTTATCTTTAATTTGTCAGTTTTAGTTCAATGGCCATGCGTCTCCCCTCTTGGTAGTGAAGATCCAGGGGGTCAAGGATATGTTTTGTGGCCATTGTACAAAGGTTTCAACCCGATCCCGCGGGAGGTTGGGGACATTGAGTCTTAGTGGACCATGTTCTCCTCCTCCATTGTTGATGCAGCCATCCGGAGCTGTGGCCATAAGGTCTCTGTTGCCGGTCGCGGCGGCAGTCCCCGAACACAGTGGTGGACACTGGAAGTAAGGGATGCCATCAAGCTGAAGAAGGAGTCCTATCAAGCCTGGTTGGCTCAGGGGACCCCGGAGGCAGCTGAAGCGTACCGGCAGGCCAAGCAAGCTGCAGCCCGGGTGGTCTCCGAAGCAAAAACTCGGGTGTGGGAGGAGTTCGGTGAGGCCATGGAGACGGACTATTGGACGGCCTCGGTGAAATTCTGGTGGACCGTTTGGCGCCTCAGAAGGGGTAAGCAGCTCTCTGCCATCACTGTTTACAGTGGAGGCAGAGAGCTGCTGGCCTCAACTGGGGATAGTGTCGGACAGTGGAAGGAATACTTCGAGGATCTCCTCAATCCCACTGACATGCCTTCCGTAGAGGAACCAGAGGCTGAGGACTCAGAGGTAGATTCATTCATCACCCAAGCTGAGATCACTGAGGTAGTTCAGCAGCTCCTCAGTGGCAAGGCACCGGGGGTGGATGAGATTCGCCCTGAGTACCTTAAGTCTCTGGATGCTGTTAGGCTGTCTTGGCTGACACGTCTCTGCAACATAGCGTGGCGGTCAGGGACAGTGCCTCTGGACTGGGCGATCGGGGCGGTGGTCTCTCTTTTTATTAAGGGGGACCGAAGGGTGTGTTCCAACTATAGGGGGATCACACTCCTCATCCTCCGAGGGAAAGTCTATTCCAGAATACTGGAGAGGAGAGTCCGACGGTTAGTTGAAGTTCGTGGGAGTTTGCCCAATCAGTCCACATGTGTTTTGTGGACTTGAAGAAAGCATTCAACCATTTCCCTCATGGCATTCTGTGGGAGGTGCTCTGGGAGTATGGGGTCTGGGACCCTCTGTTAAGGGCTGTTCAGTCTCTGTATGACTGCAGCAGGAGCTTGGTTCGCATTGCCAGCTGTAAGTCAGATCTGTTCCCAGTGCATGTTGGACTCCGGCAGGGCTGTCCTTTGTCACCGGTTCTGTTCATTGCTTTTATGGACAGAATTTCTAGGCGCAGCCAGGGGCTGGTTGTTCTGTTGGCTCCTTCAAGCCAGGACTTGTATCGTGCATTTAAGACATTTTAATTTTGAGTGTCCTTTATAAAATCAGTGCTTTAGACTGCTGCGTGATTTTCTACTGAAAAGTGAATTATGATCTGAATGATGATCTGCTAGAGTTTCATTTCCAAAAATATAACCCATTTTTCTCGAGGGTTGTCCAGTTTGATTTTTGGAGGATAAAGAGTGTACACGTGCACACACACACACACACACACACACACACACACACACACACACAGATTTAATTCATTTCTTTCCCTAATTGCATTGAAGGCTATGAGACACCAGTGTTTTTCTTTTATTAACTGGTTTAATAACTGTTTTATTGCCTATTTGGGTTTATGTATATGCTTTATTTTTTCAGATTATGTTTTTTTAAGGCATTGTTACTTGCCAGTGTGTCCTGTCATAGCTATGCAAATATTTGATTCCTAAAACAGTATTAAACAATTTTTGCTATGAAGTCTGGTGTTGTGGTGGCTGTGATTAAAAATAAATGAATATAATCTTAATTCAAGTGATGAAAGATTTATAAATTCTAACAGTAAACAGAGTTGAGTATTACTGTATTTGAAAAGTTACACTACTTATTACATTTTAAATAGGGTCATTTGTAATCTGTAACCTATTATATTTCCAAATGAACCTTCCCAACACTGATTATAGATATCTGCAATTGTCATTAAGGATGTGTGTGGCAAGCCGTTTTAACATTTAATGGCTAAAGATGACTGTCCGGAATGAACATTACAGATATCAACAATATATTTTTGACTAGTTGTAATTGCATTCTGACTAGTTACAATAAAATTTATGGATATCTGTAATTCAGTTTTGAATACTCAGAAGTGAGTTACGGATATCTGCAATGACGTCACTGAAAACGATATTCAACTCGTCACACATCCTTAATGACAATTGCAGTTATCTATAATTGAGTCTTCCCTAGGCAGAACTAAAGTTAACGATATCGCAAACGTCATTTTGACTCGTCAGTATTGTTGTGCATGACGTTGGGCACGCAAGGCTTCCCATTGGATATTCGCTAAGCAAACAAATCATTTAAACAGTGTTAGCAGAAGAAATGGTGGTCGCTGTTGTAAAAAAAATAATTAGAAAATGACATGAAATAGAACGATTACACAATCAAGGAATTTGTGGGGAACGAGAGCTTCGTTCACTTGAGAGTTGTGGCAGAAATTTACGTCGTATTGAACATTTTTTG
Source organism: Hemibagrus guttatus (assembly GCA_033459395.1). Taxonomy (NCBI): domain Eukaryota; kingdom Metazoa; phylum Chordata; class Actinopteri; order Siluriformes; family Bagridae; genus Hemibagrus; species Hemibagrus guttatus. The sequence goes on from JAUCMX010000013.1 coordinate 24,505,818, forward strand.
TCTCCAGACACACTTGAGGATAGCAAGCCCCTCCTATAGCAAACCCCTCCTCCTACCTGCCGTGACATAATTACAGATATCCGCAACATCATGTAATTACAAGATATCTGTAATTACATTTTGCCTAGGCAGAATGAAAGTTAAAGATATCTCTAATTTGAGATATCTTTAATCAAAATTCATTTGAAGATATCTATAACTTGATAACAGATATCTGATTCTAATTTATGACTATCCATAATTCCGGTTAGATATCTACATTTAAATTCTGACTATTCACAATTCCAGTTCAAGATATCTATAATCTAGTATTGACTAGTGAAAATAGAATTTAAGATATCTAAAAAAAAAAAGACATTATAGATATATTTAATTGAGGGGAGATGAAGATATCTTGAACTGGAATTGTGACTAGTCAGAATTAAATTGTAGATATCTCTAACCGGAGTTATGGATAGTCATAATTTAGTTGTAAGATAGTTATAATTTAGTGTTACCATTTCACATTGTGGATATCCACAACTGAATTAAAGATATCTGTAAAGGGATACTCGATAGATATGAATGGGAAAAGTGATGTCATTCATCTTAGTGTTACTTTCCGCGCTTCGTTGAATTTCTGACAGCGGGGTGTAACAGCTCGTTAGTTCGCGTTCGGGCAATGATGAGTGAAACGAAGTTTACCAATATATGCAATTTTACTGATTCTTGCAGGGTGAAGTTGTCAGGTTTACAGTTCACAATAACTCCTGGGTGGATCGACTTGAATGAACTCACAACAAACAACGGATAATCTTCCTTTTTGCACAGCACAGCGAGAGAACATTTCCATCACACGAGCACGCTTGATCTGAACTACATTACCCATGAAGCATTTCGCTAAAGACTACAACACCCGCAATTAGTGGTCTTAAAGAGATATCTCTCAATTCCCCTCTCCTGCAACACTAGGAAGAATGACGTTGTGGATATCTGAAATGTTCCTTTTGACTAGGAAGAACTGAATTACGGATATCTGTAATACACATCCAGACTAGCTATTAAATGTTAAACGGCTTGCCATAATAACGCGCCCTTTCAATCAGGTTTCTTCCGGACTAGCTGACGCGGGTCCTTGGGTTGCCAGGTATTCCGTCCTGCGATTAACCCACACTAGGAAACTATTTATCTTTACATTTATCTTTATTATTCGCAACAGGCAAACATTTTTGCGCGGCCGCGATATATTATAAAAGCATCCCAAAAAAACTCAACCCGCGGCTCCGTAAATTAACCGCGACTGGATTTTCAAAATAGTCCATTTGTGCGGGGAAACCGCGACCCTGGCAACACACAGAAACTCCCATGATCAAACGTGACTCCAGAAGGAACACAAACTGGAGTTTTGCAGCGCGAATAACAGAACTGAATATAAAATGTAAAAAAAAATACAATAAATAAATAAGTAAACTAACTAAATCGATCAGGAATAGTAAAGTAATCGTATTGCCACAAAATCGTCTACTGTGTACAGCTGTCCTTCTCCCACCCATGACAAAGAGAAAGTAAACACTGTGCAGTTGTAATACCACACTGTAAATGGCGGTTAACAGCAGAAACCTCTAAATTTATATACTTTACACAATTCCTACTGAATCACAGGAAATGTTCTTCCATCTCCAAGGTAAAGCTGAGTTTTAAATTCTGTTTATCTAAATCTGAGCTTTCAGTAGTTTAATGTTCTAGACGCCGCTCTGTGGGATAAACACACCGAGGGAGAATCACTGTTCCTTTATTCACACTGATGAAACTTTTCTATAAGAGCAGATCATTCATTATAGACACTGGATTACTTTTTCAGAGGGAGGGTTAATAATTAAGGTGATAAGCATTCACATAATAGTGAACAAATATCAAAATTCTTTAAAATTTCATGTGTTTGTATAAAAGCTGGTGACTTCCTTGTTCCTCCATGAATTATTGAGTACATGGAGAAATATTCAGTCACGTGTTCATATGAGAACTGAAAGGTAGATTTCTGTGTATAAAGTAAATCAGCAGAAACGGTGTAATGTAGTGATAGAGCAGGATTTTAGCTCCTAGCATTGTTTAGTGAAGGCTGATTGGATTTAGTTCTCAGCAGTCACTGAGTTCAGGTTGAGTTTATGAAGGAAATGACTCGTGTTGTGTTTCAGACAGGAACCTGGTCTACAGGAAGTCATGATATTACTGATTCTCTTATCAATCTGATATCCAGTAAAAACACTGAAACTCGTATCCTGATACCTGTAGCAGTGCTGAGAAAAGAGATCATTGAGTTCTTAATATTAATCATCTTAAACAGCTTAATATTAAACTCTATGCTGTGTTCAGAGTCTGTCAGTTCTCATTCTCATATATTACATAATCAAATAAAACAATCAATCAATTTGTGTATTTATTCATTTATTCACCTGCATTGTATTTAATGGCATCATAGTGCTGTGTACTTCCTTCTTTCTTTGATTTTAACTTTACTCAATTAAAGCGTCTCTGATTACTCATTTAAAGCTGCTAACATTTTGCTAGATGAATGTGTGACTGCTTTAGAGGATTCAGCACAAACATACTTAATTCACCAATTTGATGCTAATACATTTACTCAATAAACAATTAAAAATAGATATTATGCATGACAGCACAAACACTGCAGTTTTAAACAATGTTTACTGTTTTAATCTAATATAAGTTTGGTTCAGATGAAAAAAAGCTCAGATTTACAGCATTTAGCAGATGACCTTATCCAGAACAACTTGCATTTATCTCATTATACAAATGAGCAGCTACAACTACCCAAGTTAGCACAGAATATTTTGAAATAAAAAAAAAAATCATCCTGAAAAATGAAACCAGTGAAATCAAGCGACATTTGCCCTTATTTATATTTCACTGAATAGCCACTAAAGGGTGCTAAACACATGCTAACTATTATACAACTGTGTGTGAAATCAGTCAGCTGTACTGTCACTTTTGTTTATAACATGTCTCTGTTTGTTTCAGAAAATCTGCACACAAGAGTCTAACAGTCATCATGTCCCTCCTTTATATTTACATCTTATGGGTCACTGCCTGTGTGGGTGAGTGACCAGGTTCTACAACACCAACAAGACATAAGTGTTTTTCCATTGAATAAAATATAATAATGTTTTGTAAAATGCTACAAATCCTGTAGATTGTAATGTTTCCCCCACAGACGCTGCAGAATCTCTGGTTACTGTATCAGCTCCAGTGGGTTCCACAGTCATCCTGCCATGTAACCTGACTGAAGTGTTCAACAAAACACCAGTTATTTGGTGGCAGATCAACAGAAAAGATGTTGTGTTTGAGCGAAACAGTAATGGTGTGAGTTCAGGTTCAGGATATGAAGGCCGTGTGGATATTCCTGTGGACGAGCTGCTTAAAGGAAACTGTTCCCTGGTGTTGAAGAACGTCAGAATCACTGATGAGGGTTTATACAAAACCTTTAGGATGGAACATGTGGACAGTACTAACCCTACAGAAGTGAAAGAAATTAACAGGGTTAGTCTCTCAGTCTATGGTAAGTAAACTGTTCAGTGTAAAATACTGACTAATTATAGAAGTCACAGTATATCAGATAACAGAGCTGGAAATAAGGAACAATAATCTATTTTAGAGATGCATTAATACATTAATTAGAGTAAACAGATGATGTGGTAGAAAAATACAGACATAAATAAAAGGCACAATATTTTATCTGTAGAAATCTTCTTGTAGAAAAGTTCAGAAGTCATCAGGACTGAGATCCTGCAGCAACAGTTTACACGAGCAGGAGGTTTTTACTTTCATGTGGATGTGAGCAAGTGATCAGATATGAAGCTCACAGGACAACCAAAGCAATCAGTTTCTATAAAATAAATAAAAATATAAAGTTCCTAACATCAGATCATTTCCTAAAAGGTTTTTCTGTGTCTCTGCAGCCCTTCAGATATCAGCTCGAGTGGGTTCCACAGCTGTCCTGCCGTGTGAATGGAGGAATCTGTCCATCCAGACACCTCATGTTCAGTGGGTTATCGATTCTGAGACTGTGTTTGAGAGAAAGGGTAAAGAGTTATTTCAGGGTGAAGGATATGAGGGCCGTGTGGACGTTCCTGAGGACGAGCTGCTTAAAGGAAACTGTTCCCTGGTGTTGAAGAACGTCAGAATCACTGATGAGGGTTTATACAGAACCTTTACGATGGAACATGTGGACAGTACTAACCCTTCAGAAGCGAAAGAAATTAACAGGGTTAGTCTCTCAGTCTGTGGTAAGTAAACTGTTCAGTGTAAAATACTGACTAATTATAGAAGTCACAGTATATCAGATAACAGAGCTGGAAATAAGGAACAATAATCTATTTTAGAGATGCATTAATACATTAATTAGAGTAAACGGATGATGTGTTAGAAAAATACAGACATAAATAAAAGGCACAATATTTTATCTGTAGAAATCTTCTTGTAGAAAGGTTCAGAGGTCATCTGGTTGAGATTAAAGGTTCATCAGGACTGAGATCCTGCAGTAACAGTTTACACGAGCAGGAGGTTTTTACTTTCATGTGGATGTGAGCAAGTGATCAGATATGAAGCTCACAGGACAACCAAAGCAATCAGTTTCTATAAAATAAATAAAAATATAAAGTTCCTAACATCAGATCATTTCCTAAAAGGTTTTTCTGTGTCTCTGCAGCCCTTCAGATATCAGCTCGAGTGGGTTCCACAGCTGTCCTGCCGTGTGAATGGAGGAATCTGTCCATCCAGACACCTCATGTTCAGTGGGTTATCGATTCTGAGACTGTGTTTGAGAGAAAGGGTAAAGAGTTAAATCAGGGTAAAGGATATGAGGGCCGTGTGGACGTTCCCCAGGACGAGCTGCTTAAAGGAAACTGTTCCCTGGTGTTGAAGAACGTCACTGTTACTGATGCAGGAATCTACAGCAGCTTCATGCTAGTGAAAGACACACAGGAACCTGTCTTGGTCCAGAAGATTAAACTGTCAGTAGATGGTAAGTGGATTAGTCTCAGACGATACTGAGTACGACACATATCACTACACAAAGTTTAAAATGTCTGGAAAGTTACTGCACTCACTTGAGCAGCATGTTTCCTGTAGATGTCAGTGTTTTTCAGTCCTGGTTGTGAGAGCACTACACAGTTTAATGTTTCCACAGATAATTCTAAAGCTTTTCATGGCTGTGTTAGACTGAGTGAGGAGAACACACACCTCCTGTCCTGCATTTCACTACTGTTTCAGCACACACTCATCAACTTCCTCTTACTAATTAAGACTCAACCCTCATCTAAGAGCCGTATGAGCTGATAAAGTACTGAAATGGTTCTTAACCCTGTAACTCTGATAAATCTGATATCTATTAGTGATGTTCTGATCAGGGCTGAATGACGTTGTCTAGTGTTGGTGTTGAAGCTGATCCAGACACATTCTGATGGATCAGGATTAACTATTTGAAGTTCAACCCACATTCACACAGTTATACACACATGATGTAAGGGGTTTAGGGGTAAATGATCTAAAACTAGACCTGATATATGCTTTAGAATTTAAATCAGTCTTTATCTACATGGTGTCATCAGACTTTAATGGTTTTTAATGTAAATAAATGTAGTTAAGCTGAAGTCAGTGACAGTTAAATAGAGTTTGAGGAAAGATCAGATCTCACAGTTTAGCCACTTGTGGGCTAATAAATGAATGTTCATGAGGCTGAATAAGGATCTAAAAAGATCAGAAGTTCATCATCTGACTGTTCATTACACAGACTAGTGACTAAAACATCAATAATCAGTTATTAACAGCAGCAAACACTTCCAGTGGGTAAAATATCAACTACATCACTTGCTTATTGCTTACAGAGTCCCACAAACTGCTTCTCTTGTTTCTGTAAAAATTTAATCCTTTTTCAGTGATGTCATATGACAGATTCATCTCTAAACTGATCATCACACCTCGCTCTGACAGCTACGTAAAGTTTAATGAATAAAAAAAGTATTTAGCATCATTTATGTATTTCTTTTATTGATGACATTTAATGTCTCTGTCTGAAGCATAGGACTTTTCTTAATCTGGCGTTAGCTCCAGTTCTAAACATCTATTATTGTTCCTGAATAAACTTTAATAAAATAAGTGACATAATTATAGCAGTACAGTACTGATTATTATTTAAGGATCAGTGATATGATCTGCATGTATGGCTGAAAAACACCGAAAAATAAAATAAAAAGTAATGTGATGTTTGATAGATTTTCTTCATGGACACATTTTCCTCAGCACTGTACTGATATCTCTGTGTGGCTCTGTGTGTATTTTAGATGGAATCAGTGATGAGAGAGGTTCTTCACCTGAGGATTCAGATTCACACCAGACTGGAGGGAACATCTGGATTATCTGGTTATGTGTTGGGATCGGAATTGTACTAATCATTGGTGTGAGTGTGTACTGCTGTGTAAAACAACAAAAAATAAAAGGTAAAACTGGTTGAAATTGTAGGTTGAACATGTGAAAAAATCAGATAGAATATTTGTTCATGTTTTTCATGTGTCTAAATTTATTGTCTAATTTTTATTTATGAAAATGGAATTCTCCTTCAGAAAGAGTAACATCAGTATCATCATGCTGCAGTCGCACCACCAACTCCACTGAACAGGTGTGAAAGCATTCATATTTTCAAAAATCAGCATTTTTTTAACCATTTTTTTAATTATAAAAAAAATCCATAATGGATTTGATTGTAGTTCAGGTGGGAATTTTACAGAAACATGGCAACCCTCCCACCTTTTCTGGGTCAGTGTAATTTAAAGGTGCATTAGACAAGAACAGAAACTTTGATGGAGTTTTTTTTTTTTCTGGTCATACTGATTTTCTTGTATTTAAGTTACTTGAAGCACTGCACTGCTTTTTTGCTTACAGAGCATTTTTTTAATGATGTGTCTTGATGTGCTGGGCAAGTTCAGGTTGAGATGGAGGGAATGAGCACCATAGAATTTCTATTAAATGACCGAGACGAGGTTCATCCAAACACATACAAATCTGTTTCTCAGTCTCTTGGTGCTCTTGTGCTGAATCAATGGCTTAAATCATTATTGTTACTTCATTATTTTCCAGGTTATATGTACTAGAAACAAATAGGAAAATCTTGACTTTTGCACTTGTACTGCATATTAAAGTAAAAACATTGTGCTGCTTTTTCAGTTACAACCTCAGTCTCCATGCACACACTCAGTCTGAAGTTCTCCTACACTTACTCTACTCTTATTCACTTAGCATGATGTGTTATCAATTATTAATCCAGTATTAAATCACAATAATAAACCAAGTGTTTAAGGTGTTTAAATTAGAAATGTGAGAAGAAAAGTGGGAAATACTAAAATACATATAAGTGGAACACAATACAGTAAACAGAACAGTGCAGTTAATGCCAAAGTTTCCACAATAAACAGAACAAAACAACTGTTCAGTGCTGGTTCATCATCTGAATCTCTCTACAGGATGGAAACATTCATCAAGGTACTGATCTGTCATTACTCAGATCAGGTGACCCATGGCCAGAGTTAATGACCAACACAAGGTGTGACCAATTATTTATTTCTTTTCTTTTTTTTATTTACTTCTGAACAATTATTTAACATGTCTTTAACCCTTTCTGTTCTGCTCTGATCTCATCATGGATGGCAGATCATCTTAAACTTAATCTCTGCAAGACAGAGCTGCTGTTCTTCCCTGGAGCTCCATCACCATGTCAGGATCTTCTGATGCATCTGGACAACTCTCAGACTGCACATCATGGTAGTGTGTGTGTGTTTGTGCTGCAGAGGAGATATGTGCTAGTTGCTAACATGGATGTATAAGAAGAAGACTTTTTTAATGGCACATTACAGAACAGTGAAATTCTTTCTTCACATATTCCAATTTGGGGTCAGAGCACACGGTCAGCCATGATGCAGTGCCCCTGGTGCAGGGAAGGTTAAGGGCCTTGCTCAGGGGCCCAACAGCGGCAGCTTGGTGGTGCTGGGGATTGAGAACCGATCTTCCAATCAACAACCCAGAGCCTTAAACACTTGAGCTACCAAAGCGCTTATACAATGTACAGTGTGTCTGATGTGTATTTTATGAAAGTTCTGAATCATTTTTTTCGTATACACATATATTGTACAGTATATTCACATAAGCAGAGAATTGTGTGTCTTGAAAATAACCACCTGGTTTATTGAATCTTTATATTCTGTGATTAACAGGGTAGGGCAGAGCACCACTGAGCCTAGTGTTTTATAGTTGTTAGCATGCTGCTATCTAGCAGCTCTTCTTTGAAAAATTACTGCAGTGCAGCTACAGCTCATCTAAATCATTATTTAATCTCAGAGCTACCTGAGAGACTGATCAGTTTCTGGTACAGTTACAGCTCAGCTCTGTGTTTGGCATTTTTGTAAGCTGCTTTAAACACCTGCCAAGTGCATAGAAGCAAATACGAGTCATAATTCTGTGCAGTGAATGATTTATTTGTATCTGAGAATCTGGATATGCTGGAATTATTCACAGGTTGCGTGAGAGTGTGTTCGACAGAAAGCAAAAAAACAACAACTGAGGCACAATTCGCTGAAATATGAAACATTTGCTTAAGGATAAACAGTTTAATAATGAGTTCTCACTGGGTATGTAGAAAGCCGAAGGGCAGTGTCTGTGCTTGGCTTAAAACAAACTCTAGCCAGCTCCAAATATTCTATCAAAATGTGGACTTTGCAGCAAGAGAGAATCCACAGACAACAGTGACTCTTCATGCGTGTGGCAGGGTATCCAGATGATCACTAAATACAGAACAACTTCACATGCCTGTGACAGTGATGTCTCCATTCAAGATGTGCTAAACAATGTCTACACTCTGTTTGAGGTGCAGAACAATGTGGCAGAGAGGAAGACTGTCCCTCCTCCCAATGACCAGGTGCTTTGTCTCAATTTAACCTACAGAAGGCTGCTGAACCAGACATCAGACGTCTTCAGCAACATCTTCATTTCCCTGAGCAGCGCTGTTGGTCCTGTATTACTAAAGACCACGGTGATCATCCTCTTGCCAAAGAAGTCCACATTGTCCTGCCTCAATGACTATTGTCCCGTCGCACTGACACCTAGCGTGATGAAGTGCTTGGAGAGGCTCGTCATGTGGCACATCAGGACCCAGATACCACCTTCACTGACGAGCTATATCAATAATCACATAACTTACAAGAATTCAAACCACAGGCGAGGCTGGCATGTTAAGCAGGTCTGTGTGTGTCCTTCGGTACAGAAAGCATAGTTGAAGTGGCCATGTTCAAATTACATTGGTGCAGAATGGGACAGAATGAGAATAAGTTAATGTTCAGCCTGTAAATACACCCAAGAAATACGGCAAATAAAATCTTAACTGTGTGTTATGTAAAATGAATGTATTTTAACACCTGGTTGCCAGAGAAATGTGATTAAAAATACTAAAGGTTTGATCTGGGTTGTGATGGAGCAACTGAAATGCATGGTGGTTTATTGAGAAACACAGTAGAAAAAATTACAACACAGCCCGAAAACTCCGCCTTTCCCATGTAATATAAAATCTTGAAGTAATAATAGTGCAAGCATTTACTGTAGTTGTTGTAGTTGTAATAGTTGCAAGTGTTCAGGATGCAGAAGATAGGGATAGGTGGAGAGAGATGATTCACTGTGGCGACCCCTGAAGGGAAAAGCCGAAAGAAGAAGAAGTTGTAGTTGTAATAGTTGTTTTTTTCAGCTAACTAAATATATTCATGTTGTTAAATTAATCTCCAATTCTGTCAGTATTTTTATTCATCTGACACTGAAAGAAAAGCAGTGTTTTTTTTGTTTTGTTTTTTTTATTTTGCATTTATTTTTGTAAATTAAAATGTTAAAAGCCCTTTACAAATAAATTGAATTAAATAAATATAATAATATGTGTCCAAATAGCTTGATAAATCCTTACAGTGGAACAGTTATTCCTGTTCACTCTTACAGAAACACCTATTTCCTCTAAACAAACAGCTAAGAATGCAATTCCCAAAGGTCAACATTAAATTTCTGTATTTCATTTGCTGCAAAACAGGCATTTTATTCAGCTTTATTCATAATCACTCAACCAGAGGCTCTGGAAAGCTTCCTGTCTAATGTGACTGAGTAAGCCAGAAAACTAATGTATGGTTAAAATCAGTGACGTCTTTCCCACAACAAGACACTGCAGCTATTGCTCTCAATATACAGTTCATAGTAATAGGTATTTAGTTATATTTTATTACATTTATTTGGGTTTGTTATATTCCTGAAAGATCAGAAACTGTCAGTTTTCTGACCATGCTATGGTAATCTATCAGAAAGCTGAACACAGTGCTACAGTGAAATAAAAACAAAGAGAAAGATAGATAAATAACATTTTATTAATCAAAATCACTTGATTTCACATTGTAATGCTTTTAGGGGAATCCAGGCTTCTTTTGTTGTCTTAAAGCAAGCACCTGTGATGTGCATATAATATTTTATGTGTACACAGTACATGTATACGGAGTACATGTATAAACTGCCAGAACATCTTACATGATACTTGGCACATATTTCACATGACACTAAAGTAGTAGTAAAAATGAGTCAGCATACTGAGAGGAAGTGCAAAAGCTAACAATCTGGTGTAGAGCCAACAGCCTGTCTCTGAACACTGACAAAACAAAAGAGATGGTATTCATGTCACGGAGAACTTCACCTGGTCACTCAACACCAGCTCCATCACCAAGAAAGCCCAGCAACATCTCTACTTCCTGCGAAGGCTGCGGAAGGCTCATCTTCCACCTCCCATCCTAACCATGTTCTACAGAGGGACCATCGAGAGCATCCTGAGCAGCTGCATCACTGCCTGGTTTGGGAATTGCATTGTCTCGGATCGCAAGACCCTGCAGCAGATAGTGAGGACAGCTGAGATCGTTGGAGTCTCTCTTCCCTCTTTCATGGACATTTACACCACTAGCTGCTTCCACAAAGCAAACAGCATTGTGGATGACCCCACACACCCCTCACACACACACTCTACACTCTCCTGCTGTCTGGAAAGAGGTACCAAAGTATTCAGTCCCTCACAACCAGCCTGTGTAACAGTTTCTTCCCACAAACCATCAGACTCCTCAACACCCAGAACTGAACTATACCAAACTCTCTCTCACACACATACACACACACACACACTCACTCTCTCACCTGTGTGAACTGATCTGTTCCGAACTCAACAAACTGTTTACATGCTGTATTTGCACATTATTCAATTGTTGCTGTTTTGCACATTGCAGATGTAACAGGTATTCATTGTATTAATTACACTATCCAGCAGACATTAACATTAAGACAAAGTTAATAGGGTCATAATCTTCTTCTTCTTCTTTCGGCTTTTCCCTTCAGGGGTCGCCACAGCGAATCATCTCTCTCCACCTATCCCTATCTTCTGCATCCTCAACCCTTGCACCTACTAGCTTCATATCCTCATTTATTACATCCATATACCTCCTCTTTGGCCTTCCTCTTTGCCTCCTGCCTGGCAGCCCCATGTCCAACATTCTCCTACCAATATACTCACTCTCCCTCCTCTGAACATGTCCAAACCATCTTAATCTGGCCTCCCTAACTTTGTCCCCCAAACGTCCAACATGAGCTGTCCCTCTGATGTATTCATTCCTAATCCTGTCCAATCTTGTCACTCCCAAAGAGAACCTCAACATCTTCAGCTCTGCTACCTCTAGCTCTGACTCCTGTCTCTTCCTCAGCGACACTGTCTCTAAACCATACAGCATGGCCGGTCTCACCACTGTCCTGTACACCTTCCCCTTGATTCTCGCTGATATTTTCTGATCACACAGAACTCCCGACACCTTTCTCCACCCATTCCAACCTGCCTGCACTTGCTTCTTTACCTCTTTCCCACACTCTCCATTACTCTGGACTGTTGACCCCAAGTACTTAAACTCCTGTACCTTCTTCACCTCTTCACCCTGTAACCTTACTGTTCCACTTCCCTCCCTTTCATTCACACACATGTACTCAGTCTTACTACGACTGACCTTCATTCCTCTTCTCTCCAGCGCAAACCTCCACCTCTCCAGGTTTTCCTCCACCTGCTCCCTGCTCTCACTACAGATCACAATGTCATCTGCAAACATCATTGTCCAAGGAGACTCCTGTCTGACCTCCTCTGACAACTGGTCCATCACCATAGCAAACAGGAAGGGGCTCAGAGCCGATCCCTGATGCAGTCCCACCTCCACATTGAACTCCTCTGTCTGACCTACAGCACACCTCACCACTGTCCTGCTCCTCTCATACATGTCCTGCACCACTCTGACATACTTCTCTGCTACTCCTGACTTCCTCATACAGTACCACAGCTCTTCTCTTGGCACCCTGTCATACACTTTCTCCAAGTCTACAAACACACAGTGCAACTCCCTCTGACCATCCCTATACTTCTCCATCAAAATCCTCAGAGCAAAAATTGCATCCGTTGTGCTCTTTCTGGGCATGAAGCCATACTGCTGCTCACAAATTTCCACTACCTTCCTTAACCTAGCTTCCACTACTCTTTCCCATACCTTCATTGTATGGCTCATCAACTTTATCCCCCTATAGTTACTGCAACTCTGCACGTCACCCTTATTCTTAAAGATCGGCACTAACACACTTCTTCTCCATTCCTCAGGCATCCTCTCACTCTCTAAAACCCTGTTGAACAAATTAGCTAAAAATTCCACTGCTGCCTCTCCCAGACACTTCCAGACCTCCACCGGAATGTCATCAGGACCAACTGCCTTCCCACTTTTCATCCTCTTCAAAGCCTTCCTGACTTCATCCTTTCTAATCTTATCTACTTTCTGTTCCACAGAGTTCACCCCTTCTACTCTTTTTTCCCTCTCATTTTCCTCATTCATCAGCTCCTCAAAGTATTCCTTCCATCTCCTCTGTACACTCTCCTCACTTGTGAGCACCCTTCCATCTCTATCCTTAATAACTCTAACTTGCTGCACATCCTTCCCATCTCGATCCCTCTGCCTAGCTAACCTGTACAAGTCCTTCTCTCCTTCTCTAGTGTCTAACCTAGTGTACAACTCTTCATATGCCTTCTGCTTGGCCTTAGACACTTCCCTCTTCACTCTGCGCTGTAACTCCTTGTATTCCTGTCTATTCTCTTCAGTCCTGTCCATGTCCCACTTCTTCTTGGCTAACCTCTTCCTCTGGATACTATCCTGAACTTCCTCATTCCACCACCAAGTCTCCTTATCTTCTTTCTTCCTTCCAGATGACACACCCAGCACCTTTCTCCCTGTCTCCCTGATCACTTCTGCTGTAGTTTCCCAGTCATCTGGCAGCACTACCTGACCACCCAGAGCCTGCCTCAACTTTTGTCTAAATTCCTCACAACATTCCTCCTTTTTCAGCTTCCACCACTTGGTTTTCTTCTCTATCTTTGACCTCTTCATCTTACAGACCATCAAAGTCATCCTACACACCACCATCCTATGCTGTCTGGCTACACTCTCTCCCACTACCACTTTACAGTCACTAATCTCTTTCAGATTGCCTCTTCTACATAGAATGTAGTCTACCTGTGTTCTCCTACCTCCACTCTTGTAAGTCACTCTATGCTCCTCCCTCTTCTGAAAATAAGTGTTAACCACACCCATGTCCATCCTCTTAGCAAAGTCCACTACCATCTGTCCTTCAAGGTTCCTTTCCTTAACTCCAAACTTGCCCATCACCTCCTCATCACCTGTGTTCCCCTCGCCAACATGTCCATTAAAATCCGCTCCTATCACCACTCTCTCTCCCGTGGGAATACTTTCCATCACCTCATCTAATTCACTCCAGAATCTCTCTTTCTCCTCTAACTCACAACCTACCTGTGGGGCATAACCACTAACAACATTCAACATCACCCCTTCAATCTCTAACTTCAGACTCATCACCCTGTCTGACACTCTCTTCACCTCCAGGACATTCCTCACAAACTCCTCCTTCAGGACCACACCTACCCCATTTCTCTTACTATCCACACCATAATAAAACAGCTTGAATCCTGCTCCTATACTACGAGCCTTGCTCCCCTTCCACCTGGTCTCTGGTACACACAGTATATCCACCTTCCTTCTCTCCATCATATCAGCCAGCTCTCTACCTTTCCCTGTCATAGTACTAACATTCAGAGTTCCTATTCTCAGTCCTACACTCTTACCTTTCCTCTTCTCTCTCTGTCTGCGCACTCTCATCCCTCCTCTACTTCTTCGACCAACAGTAGCCCAATTTCCACCGGCGCCCTGTAGGTCAACGGCGCCGATGGCGGTCGTTGTTAACCCGGGCCTCGACCGATCCGGTATGAAATTCGTACTGACGATTCGCATGGTTAAATTTGGCAATGTTTTACGCCGGATGCCCTTCCTGACGCAACCCTCTCTATTTATCCGGGCTTGGGACCGGCACAGAAGTCACTGGACTGTGACCCCCATGGCTAGATTTAATAGGGTCATAATCCTGTTCAATATTTTGTTTAAAGTACAAAGTAATTAATTGTAAACACATTAATTGTGTTTGAAAGAGGTGGGAATGCAACGGGGAAATAGTCTACTAATTAGTTGTTTATCTGGCGGTGTTATTTACAAGGGTGTTCGAATAGGCTGTGATCAGCAAAAGAGGCCTGATCCATTAGTCTGGAATCGACTATCAGTGTCTCGATCCACTTTCTCAGGCGGAATCACGAGAGTTTTCATGTTCTCACTGAGGAAACATCACAGCATCACTTACGATTATTTCTCCCTGTTTTTCTCAGGGCGTGACACAGACTGTGACCAACTGCTGCTATACAGAAGTATATACGTTTACAAGAACCCTCTTTACAATTCTCCTATTTTTTGTGATATTCTGTCTATTTTGTGTACTTTGTGTATGTGCTGTTTTTTTTGTATTGTTTGTTTGCACTAGGTTTATGCAGCTAGAACAACTACTTTCTGTCCTTAGCTCTGTGTTGTTTTGTAGCTCTATGTTGTTGTGTCTTTTTTATGTAGCACCAGGGTCCTGGAGAAATGTCTCATTTCACTGTGTACTGAAACAGCTATATATGGTTGAAATGACAATAAAAGCTTCTTGACTAGACTTGATACCCAGTAGGCTATAGACCTTGCACAGTGACTTCCCTGGAAAGCCCAACCCCCAACCCCGCCCCCCCACCCGCCTCAACTGGCATACACTGTCCACCCCCGACTGCCACATTCCTCAACCAGTTCAGTATTTTCCCTCTTCCACTCATTGTTTTCCATTCTTTCCTCCCACAGAACAATTTCCGGTCTCAGAGGTCTCTGTGATGTTTTCCGGGAATCTAAGCTGTTTCCCATATCCACTCTCATCTGCCAGTCCTGAGCAGATTAAGAACTACAAACACGTTAGGTAGTATTTTTGGATTATGCACAATGTGACTTTATCAGTAAGCATCACCACCTAGAGGATATTTCCACATACTAGTGCTTTGTACTATTGATGATGTTTGAAACAGTCAGAGATAAAGCTGTAACTTTAAATATCTTTAGGACAGAGGTGTTTACACTTTTGTATCATAAATTTAAAGAGAGAAGAAAAGTGAGGCTGGTAATGGAAAGTGTAGACCTCTGTACCAAACCCCTGATTAAAAATCCGACCATCCGACCAATATCAGACTAAAAACACATTTGTTTAGTCAAGATTTTTAGGTAGGTATTTTTTCTTAGGTAAAGGAGCAGATCTGGAGAGTTCATGGGCATAGAGTGTTTGGTGTACTGGGATGTCACCTTACCACTCTCTCATGTTCACAGGTTTGCTGACTGTGAAGTGGTTGGATGTTTTACGGGAAGCCCTCATATTTGTGTTTCACCTTCTGGTTCTCCCTTTTAGTTATACTGTCATAGCTAGTCTTGTCGAAGTCCCTGCCTGCACTTTGCACATAATATACATTAATGTACATGTAACGCACAACATTTTGAAGATTATACAGGCTCACAATAACCCAATGTGTGCATGTAAAAAGTGCATGGTCTTAAAGGGAAACGTGTATACGGATCTGTGTGCCCTCTGGTGGTGGAGCATCAAACTAATTAAAGGGGTAGAATTTCCTACACTGTACTCCATGGACGATGTGAGCTACTCTTCTGAAATTCCTGGAGGTTTATCTTCCCTGGGATCTGGTCAGTGTGTATTTCATGAGTAATAAGGCTGCAATGTTCTATGAATTATGTCACACCACAACAGAAAAATAATAAGAATGAAGGAGTGGCGAGACCAGGGGTGTATCATTATTATCATTATTATTATTATTAATCATTATTATATTATTATCATTATTATTATTAATCATTATTATATTATTATCATTATTATTATTATTATTATTAATCATTATTATATTATTATCATTATTATTATTAATCATTATTATATTATTATCATTATTATTATTATTATTATTATTATTATTAATCATTATTATATTATTATCATTATTATTATTATTTATCATTATTATTATTAATCATTATTATTAGTTTTAGAATAATGAGGTCAACATGATATGACTGTTAGAGGTAAAAGGCTTTATTTCATTTAAAACTTTGTAATACTTTAAGGTTTAAAAAATGTAAACAAAAAAGCAATATTTACAATAATTTGATCATTATTAAAAACAAATACATCATCTGTTCAGCTTCTTAATGAATAAAACATTTCATGAAAGTTTTTTAAAAAGAATATCACACACAGACTGAATCCTCCTAATCCACATGACAACAACGAATCGTCATTTTGCAGTGTTTCTATTTTAACCAGATTTACCGGAAGAAAGAATTAAATATTAGATGAAAAAGTAAAGTCGACCAAATCAGACTAAATTACTTTCTGTTGCAAAAACTCAATATACATAATGCTTTGATATTTTAATTTCTATCACTTTGTTTTTTACAATGTAGACCAGAAAAGACAATAAACATACAATAAGAGAAAAGACCAGGAATAGCTGAGAGAGGGTTGGTCCAGAGTCTTCTGCAAAGAAACAGAAATGTGTTCGAATTATTTTGTTTCATTAAACAACATTTTGCCTATTCACTTTTTAGGTCGTATCACACACAGACACACACACACACACATTTATCTATATATTGTTTTTTGCAGTTTTCATTCATTCATTGTCTACCGCTTATCCGAACTACACTCGGGTCACAGGGAGCCTGTGCCTATCTCAGGCGTCATTGGGCATCAAGGCAGGATACACCCTGGATGGAGTGCCAACCCATCGCAGGGCACACACACACACGCACACACACGCACACACACACACACACACACACACACTCTCCTTCACTCACACAATCACACACACACACTCTCCTTCACTCACACAATCACACACTACGGACAATTTAGAGATGCCAATCAACCTACCATGCATGTCTTTGGACTGGGGGAGGAAACCGGAGTACCCGGAGGAAACCCCCGAGGCACGGGGAGAACATGCAAACTCCACACACACAGCAGAGGTGGGAATCGAACCCGCAACCCTGGAGGTGTGAGGCAAACGTGCTAACCACTAAGCCACCGTACCCCCCGTTTTTTTGCAGTTCTTTAAAATAAAAATGTAATAATGATTTTAAATTATAAAAAAGTAAAATAATTATTTAAAACATATATTGAAAAATGTAATTCCTCTTCTTATTATTATTATTTTTATTCTTATTATTTCTTATTATTAGCCTATATCTTAAGTGTGAGAAAAAAAGGCAAGAAAACAATTTTAGTACTCTTTCCAACAATTAATCTAAAACAGAACTCTAGTTCAGGAACATGTGTAGGCCAAGAACACCAAAAATACAGTCCAGTGTTTCCTCAGTGTTCCCTTATCCAAGTCCTGCTTTATTGTGTAGTGTTTTAACCCCGCCTACTATGACTTCCTCTTACTGGTTTCCTATTGGTTAAGAACCCTCATCCATCTCCTTATTGATCATATCAGGTTACATTTCTAGATTACAATGGAATAGTGGCTTACAGAACATTCCTGTAAGATTTAACAAATACAATATAATACAAAAGGAAATGTTGTCTTAATTAAAGAAGTGGATCTTAATGTCTACCACAGTGCTACAGTAAACCACAATGCTAACCACAATCCAGAGTTGTGGACTGTGATTGGTCAGGTGATTAATTTTACTATATCAGCAGTTCTGACTGTGTCACAGCCACAAATCACAGGTTTATATGAGTGTTATGTGCTCTTCACCCAAACCTCGCTGAGTTAAATCAGCTCATGCTAGGTTACCAAAATGAATTAGTTTTAATTCAGCCATTAAAATTTAAAACATTTACCGTAAACCTCGAGTTTGATTCTCTGGATGAAACGAGTGAGGGATCTCTTGCTGCGTTTCATAAACAGGTAGGTGTAGTAAACTCCAGCATCATTAAACCACACGTTCCTCAGCACCAGGGTGCAGTTCCCTTTAAACAGCTGCTTCTCAGGAACGTCCACACGGCCTTTATACCTTTCACCCTGGTACGATTCCCTTCTCGATCTTTCAAACACAACGGCAAAATCAGTGCGCCACTGGATATACATTGAAGGCTTGGGCAAGCTGCTCAGTTCACAGGGCAGGACAACTGTGGAACCCACTCGGGCAGATATGACCTGAGAATCTGCAGAGAATGAAACGTGAGAATAGTTTTAGCATCTCTGAGGAAATTATGAGCAATTATCTGTCCACGTACCAACAGAAGTGATGAGCCATGCGATGTAAATATAGAGGAAGTTCACACTGTCCATGAGTCCCTGAGTTTCTAAAACACAAACACAGACTACAGCAGATGATAATCGCTTATGAAATATGAAACACAATACACAGACTTCTTTTTTTCTGTGAGAGAATGCAATGCTGACTTAGTGTAAGAAAGTGCATGTAAGCTGGATCTGTGAGTTACACTGTCTGTTTTATTTGGCAGTTGAACATCAGTCCAATTATTGTTATTGCTCATTGTAATTATTATTATTATAATTATTGCTCATTGTAATTGAGGTGTATTAAAATTCACACACACACATCACTGTTTTAGCTATAATTTAGGTATGAAGATGCAGTTATTTGTTGCATTTATAATCCTTGCTAACACTCACTACAACATTTGTGATTGATGCTAGCACTGTATTCATGCCTATAAATAGTCATGTTTATTAATGCTTAAAATACTAAAATGGAAAGTTGGTGAAATGTATCCTGTGACATTCTTAACAAGCAAGAAAACTTAATTGTACATGTAGTCTATATTACTGTAGTTATTTATTGTACAAATAATAATCATTTCATTTAATAGATTCACAAAAACAAGTGAAGTTCACAAAAATAGAAATAAATTCCAAATATTGCTAAAGAGGTCAATAGGAAATATGTAAGTTAAGTAGAGTTATTTGTCCCATATACATTACGGCACAGTGAAATTCTTTCTTCACATATCCCATCCTTGTGGGTTGGGGGCCTTGCTCAAGGGCCCAACAGTGGCAGCTAGGTGGTGCTGGGGCTTGAACTCCGATCCACAGGACAATGACCCAGAGCCTTAACCACTTAAGCTACCACCCACACCCACACCCATCCCCCCGAGTATAAATAAGACCCCCCGAGTCTTATACTCAAAGTAAATAAAAGAATAGCTGTAATAAAAAACAAAACATGCTTCCAGTATGAACATAAATCATAAACAGGTTAATAAACTTTTACATAGTTTGCATTCTTATGTAATTTCCTGCTGCATCTCTGTGAACCTGTGTGACAGCCGGCAGTAGATTAAGACCTAACCTTTTCTCACCAGCAAACACAACAAGGATCAAATCCCATTGATTTGGAAATAAATCAGCCAGGTTTTACCTTGGATGAAGAAGATATTCACTGTGTGTTGACAAAGATAAAGCATCCAAACAGTTAAACAAAAGTCTAATCTGCCTGCTACACCAGTTTCCAAGTTGTGCTAAAGGTCTGCTTTTGTTTCCGTGAAGGTGGATAAACCGGGTAGTTTTGATATGAGGGGCGAGTCCTTCAGCTTTTATGCAGTGATGTGGCCCAATTGCTGTCTTTCTCTTTATTAGCTTCCTGATGTTACACTTTGTTTTATAAACACAACCTTACAATAAACACAACCTTACAATAAACACAACCTTACAGTCAACACAAGTCAGCTAATTAATGGATTAAGTTCAGGGTGGAGATCAGTTGTCAGCACACGCTTTGAATATTCTATAATGTCCCTTGCCAAACAAATGACAGAATGATCATGGATGCAAACCATTACAGCTGATAGGTAATGCCTTTATTGTTACAGACAAAAAGCTAAAATAATAAACCACCAATATCTTAATATCTCAAAGCAGATCAGGCTTGTTGTGAGCTCACCCTGTAATAATTGTTCAAGTCTTTGGCACATTATCAGTTTGATCATTTCCTGAGTTCTCCTACACCACCACGTTCCTGCATTCTCTCCACTGGCTTCCTGTAGCTGCTGCATCAGATTTAATGCTTGCCTACAAAGCCAAAAACGTACCAGCATTCACTTACCTCAAAGCTCTTATCACTACTCACACTGCGCCTCACTCATTCAGATCCTCCAGTGCTGTATGACTGATCCCACCATCTCTCAGGGTACAGGAAAGACCTGCATCAAGACTCTTCTCTGTTCTGGCTCTAAGGTGGTGGAATGAACTTCCTCTAGACGTCCAAACAGCCAAGTCACTGACTGTCTTCAAACGCAGAGTGAAGACCTGCCTCTTCCTGAAACACTTAAACTAGCTTTTATTTTTACATGTTGGTTTTTAAAATAAATAAATAAATAAATAAGCAAGCAAGCAAGCTGTGTGCTGTATTTCCTCCCAATAGAGATAAACACTGCTGGTTCCTTTAATCTGTGACCCACTGAACCAGCATCAATCTATTCATTAATGGAGACTTCAAAGCAGTTTTGCACACTGTTCTGGATGAAGGCGTCTGCCAAATGCTGTAAACGTAAATGTAAAATTGTTAGCATGTGTGTGTATTTAGGTGTGTTCGTGTGTCAGGCATAACAGCAGTAGAACAAGTGAATACTGGAATTTGGAGTATTTCTGGTTCTTCCAGTAAATGACTCTCTTCAATCTATTCCATGCTTTAAATTCCACTCTCAAATGTGTCAGTAAACAATTAGTTTGTAAACTCCCCCACCCTACACACACACACACACACCCTACACACACACACACACACACTGTATGTGAACATGCCAGCTGCTGTGTTGTGTTGTCTACCGGCAGTGCAAATGTGTAATTAAGTGTATTTATTCATTGTTTTAAATTCTTGTGTGCTGTAGCTTAAATAGTTCTCAAATTTCCCCCTGAGGGATCAACAGATCTACATCTGTGTGGTTGTAGATTTACTCTACAGTGTTTAGCAGACGCTCTTATCCAGAATGTTGTATAAGGTCCATAAGGAATATTTCCTCACACTAGAATGACACAAGACTAAAACCCTGGTACATATGAGTTTATGCAAAATGCATTACCTTAGAAATGTCTGCATTCATGTTTCTAAATATTTGTATCTTGGGGATGGTGGGTCCAGTTGAGCCGTGCTAGAGCCCCTGGGGTTGGGGTGGTGCAGAGCAGAGTGTGATGAGTGACACAGAGCGAGCAGCTACCAGGAGCCAGTAGAGGGAACACAGCAATGGGGTGGAAGAACCTCAGGAAATTGATCAAATTCTGTTATAGATGCAGCGGCATCAATGGTGGCATGTTGAGGAAGATCTGCCAGGACAGAGTTCAGTCCACTGTTGATCCGACAAAAGCATGATCAAACACTTGAGTGGCCTCTATGGATAAAAACAGCTTGATCCTCCTAATGTTCTAAAGTAGAAACATATATTGACTTATATTCAGGTTAGTAAAAAAGAATAGCTGGATATCCAGACCTACCTCAAGGTTATATATAGTGTCATATGTGCACTGAGAGTTCTCCAGAGAGATCATGACATGCAGAGGCCTTTCCATGTATATATAGCAGTTCAATTTTGTTTTCATTTCCTGTTTCCCCGGCACATTACTCTCAATATACTGTTACATGCTTTGTAAGCTCTTTGTGGACCATGACTTGTGAATTAAGAAATCCTACCGAAAGAGCTGATGAGAGTCACTGAAGGAACACAGAGAGAATAAGGAGGAGCTTCTTCCTGCAGGTCATTATCCAGGACAGCACATAGAACTAGAGCTTGAACTTTTCTGCACTACACCCAGTACCACATTGTGACTCAGACAGTGGAAAAGCATTTTACTACATGATGTGCTGTGCATGGCTGTGGATGCGACAATACAATTTGAGTTTGATGAAAGCTGTATGATCTACCTGAACATCTGAGTATAAGTCTAAATGTGTTACACATAAACCATTATGAAAAGGTGTGAGTACTTATGGAACCTGGCTATTGTATTTTTATTTTATCTATCTATCTATCTATCTATCTATCTATCTATCTATCTATCAGCTGACCCGCTGTCACATGCAGATGATCATAGAGCATGTGATCCTGAAGGTCAGCTGTTCTGTCACAGCCATCACGCAGATATCATGTGAGGTTTGACCGGCTGTCCAGTAGGGGGCTGTCCAGTAGGGGGCAGTAATGCTCCTGTCATAATCAACAGATAGCGTCTAATGCAACAGGTAAAGTAAAAGTGAATGACTAACAGAGCGAGTCTCAGCAGGAGCTGCAGGTCCACTACCTGACTGATGTGTGGAGATTTTTACATGAGAAACAGTAAGACTGGTGTGAGGAGCTCTGTCCAAGACGTGTTCAGTGAAAAAGCGGGATGTTTCACAGCTGCTGGTGGGGTAAGTAGGATCTACTCTAACTATGATCCAGAGCAAAAGGGAATTAAACTGCTCAGAGGTTTATCAGGACAGTTATAACAAATTGTGCAACTGATATATTATGTTAACACACCTGGACAGAAAAGCTGTGAAAAGTAATCGTGTGTGAATTGGGTTTCAGTTTCGTCTCTGAAATAATGCTGCGTGGACAAAAAATAAATAAATAAAAATAAGCCACGCCCCCCAAACAAAACAAAACAAAACAAACAAACAAACAAACAAATAGGGAACGAACTTCTGAGCTTTGATTTGTTTAATATAACTACAGGTTAAGAGAAAATGAATTGTATTTTAAGGTACAGTTTATCCAAAAAGCTCAAGAAATGTCGTTTCTACCTAAAGTGTCTTGCCTTAACGTTTTAATAAGAAATAGCGTATTTAATGAACCCGAAATAAAACAGATGTAGTCTGTAATTATGATTATTGTTATTATTTTGTTATTGCTATTATTTTAACAAGTTTAAAATCAGAACTTGAGTTCAGATGGACTTTTCCTTGTTGCTGGACTGTACCGTGAACCGTACATCTTTTTGTGGTTCCCTTATTCTGCATTTCCGGGTTTAAAGGGACTCTCTTCACCCTGAGTTGAGTTAAAAAAAAAAAAAAAGCAATGAACCTTTTATATTAAAACTGTTCTAAAATACAAAGAATGTGTAAACTGAAATCAGTGCCCACAAAAAGCACATATCAGTGTGATCATGTGTCCTTATACTTCTGACCAAGTAGTATAAATGTCTGACATTTTTATTAACGTTTGTCTTTGTTTTGATTTAGAAAATGTGCACACAGAACCTCAGAGACTATTCTGCAAAACTTCTCTTCTTTCTCCTTACATCTTGGTTTTCTAATGTTGCTGGTCAGTAACTACCTCAAATAAAACACTATGAGAAATAAGAAAGGGCATTCCTTAAATGCTGCTGAATATTAATTGTTTGTTTTGTTCTCCTCTGTCTGCAGTTCCTCAGAGCATTTCTGCTCGAGAAGGTTTCACAGTTGTCCTGCCGTGTGAGTTTAAGGTCATCTCTCTCCAGAGACTGTATGTCGGGTGGCGCACTGATCAGAAGGTAGTGTTTATGCGACTGGGTAACGATTCGTTTCAGGGTGAGGGATACGAGGGCCGTGTGGATGTTCCAGAGGACGAGATGCGTAAAGGGAACTGCTCCCTGGTGTTGAAGAACGTCAGTGCTGCTGATGCAGGAATCTACAGAAGCTACCTGAAGAGGTTCACTCAGAGTGTTGAACTCTCAGTCAATGGTAAGCCTCCAGAACACACATCAGAAATAAGGAATGGATGAAAAGATGATTTGTTTTCACTTATGATTTTTATGCATCATTATTTTTCATTATTAATTGAATTCCATGTAATTGTTAATTTTTTCATTTATGATTATTATTTATATTATTTTCCACACATGATTACATTTTCCTCGCATCCATGCTTTTATTTTCCTTTAACTGCCCAGCCTCTCTCCTCTTATACCACAGCAACCTGCCGACTGTTACCATTTTTATACACGTCAAAGACACGTTGTACTTTCTGCTCACTTTTTATCCACTTGTCATTATATTTTAATGTCTAAAAAGACAAGTTCCTCTTTTCATTTACGTTACAGAAGCTTGTCATGATAAGATGATAAGCAAAAAATCTCCTTCCATACATCATACAGAACACATTTCTCCTCTCAGAAAACACCATATCTACAATATTAAAGAATTTGTTCATGTGAAGCACTCGCTGTACACGTCCCCGTGAATGAGCTGTTACTATAGAAACAACGACATGTCAGAGTGAGTGCATTATTATAATCCTGCGCTAGTCAGAGCGGCTGTTCTAGAGAATTAATCAACGCCTTCTGACCAATCAGAGTCCAGGACTCAGCAGCACTGTGGGTTAAATATTGATATTAGATTAGATCAGTAACTTCCTCACAGCTGGCTGATGTTATAATCTTGACCTGTAGACTTTTTCTAGCTTACAGTGCTTCCTTTCTTATTTTTTCTTTCTTATTTCTTTTTCTTTCTTCTTTGTTCCCTGTGCACAAAGAAACTCCAGAAATTCCATCTGTCACAGGTGAGCAAAGGAGATATTACACCTAACACTGAAACACTGCAGAACTAAACTTTGAGCATGGAGCAGCTTTGAGTTTAAGGTTGAACTCAGCACCGTTCTGCATTAAGCAGCTGAGCTCAGTACATTCTTATAATCAATATTCTTTTAAATTCCACATTTCATTTTACATTTATTTTTGTATTTATTGTTTTATTTAACATTTATTAATTTGAATTATATGAAAGCCATTTTTTAATTGTTTAGTTATTCAATTTCTGTACATTTTATTTCATTAAGTATGGAGTATTAAAAGATTTCACAGTATTTATAGCAGTATTGGTGGAATATTGTACTGCATGTACACAGAATGCTAACAGAACATAGTTTTCTCTTTTTGCGGTATTGAAATTAAATCACAGCACATCAGATTTTTATTTCTGCTCACTTTGAAGTGACTTCCTACAGAAATAAACTCAATTCAAAATAAACAGAGAAAAATCCCATCTAATCTACTTCACTCTGGCGTTTCAACACAGCAAAAAGAGAAATAATCAGGTGGAGGTGAAAACTTTCTTTTTTGGCAGTTCTGTCTGTACAGTGTGGAGACATAATGAGTTTATCTCGTTCCAGGTGACGCAGGAATGAACTCTCCTCATCCGCGGGTGATTGTCTTATCCCTGCTGGCATTTCTACTACTCTTTCATGCCTCTAGCAGGGAATTAAAACCATCACAGCTGCCCGTGTAGTGAAGACTCAGATATATACTGTGAAAAGTACTGTAAACTTTTTTCTCCTTTCTGATGAAAAGTTTGCAGTGTTGAACCACCGCGTAATGATTTAACAAACGTTACTTACAGGAAGCTGATGATGGTTTTGAGGATTTAACTAAGAGATGGTTGAAAGTGTTCAGCTCTGTGTACGCTACATTCATTCACTCATTTTTACTTTTTTATTTGTATTTGTTTCACTACATAAAGTCTAAAGAAGTCTAGAGAAAATCTAGAAACAGTCTAGAGATGGCACAGACCCAAACCCAGGAACAGAATCAGACAGTTTTGGATATCAGAGGAAAAAAAAAAAAAGAAAGAAAACTTATTCTGACCCTGAAACAAATGGAAAAGTTTTGTATTGGAACTACATCTTTTGTTGATGCAAATGTTTACATTTATTTTTTAGGATATATATATTGGATATATTTTTTTATTTATAATGCGTATAGTTTATATTATTTAATGAAGTCATGTTTCTAGCTTTTTATTGGTTCCAGTATTTTATTTTGTTTAAAAAATATAAAAATTAAAAAAAAAAATGAAGGCTTTTTATAAAATAAAAAAAACATGATAGGATCTTGGCTGGTCCTCAAAGTTTCAGCATCGTTCTCTAACAGAAATAAACTCACAAAATCATCACTGCACTACATCTCAGTGTGAACAGAGTTGAGTGTGACTCCGCTGCTCTACACACTGTCCTCTGGCCAGACGTGTAACTCCGCTGCTCTACACACTGTCCCCTGGACAGACGTGTAACTCTGCTGCTCTACACACTGTCCTCCAGACAGACGTGTAACTCCACTACTCTACACACTGTTCCCTGGACAGACGTGTAACTCCGCTGCTCTACACACTGTCCTCTGGACAGACGTGTAACTCCGCTGCTCTACACACTGTCCTCCGGACAGACGTGTAACTCCGCTGCTCTACATACTGTCCTCCGGACAGACGTGTAACTCCGCTGCTCTACATACTGTCCTCCGGACAGACGTGTAACTCCGCTGCTCTACACACTGTCCTCTGGACAGACGTGTAACTCCGCTGCTCTACACACTGTCCTCTGGACAGACGTGTAACTCCGCTGCTCTACACACTGTCCTCTGGACAGACGTGTAATGTTGCTGCTCTACACACTGTCCTCTGGACAGACGTGTAACTCCGCTGCTCTACACACTGTCCTCTGGACAGACGTGTAACTCCGCTGCTCTACACACTGTCCTCCGGACAGACGTGTAACTCCGCTGCTCTACATACTGTCCTCCGGACAGACGTGTAACTCCGCTGCTCTACATACTGTCCTCCGGACAGACGTGTAACTCCGCTGCTCTACACACTGTCCTCTGGACAGACGTGTAACTCCGCTGCTCTACACACTGTCCTCTGGACAGACGTGTAACTCCGCTGCTCTACACACTGTCCTCTGGACAGACGTGTAACTCTGCTGCTCTACACACTGTCCTCTGGACAGACGTGTAACTCGCTGCTCTACACACTGTCCTCTGGACAGACGTGTAACTCCGCTGCTCTACACACTGTCCTCTGGACAGACGTGTAATTTGCTGCTTTACACACTGTCCTCTGGCCAGATGTGTAACTCTGCTGCTCTACACACTGTCCTCTGGCCAGATGTGTAACTTTGCTGCTCTACACACTGTCCTCTGGCCAGATAAAAAACAATGAACGATGAAAAACAAGCAAAGAAGAAATGCTAGAGATTTTTTTTATAATATATTTTTTTTAACTTTGTTTAGAACATTCTTGTTTGCATAGAATGATCATTTCAATGTAAAATAAATGAATGTAACATGCACAGAGCCACGAATGTTATCATTATTTGTTTGCGCACTGTATCAGTGATTAAATGACGGCTAGCTGCGCTTTCCATAACAAACCATTTGCTAAAGCATAGCCACTGTTCATCAGAGTTCTCTGACAAGCTTAAGATTAGATTAGTACTTAAAAATCAGACAACCACACCCCTACAGACAGATGAGAGAAGAGTTGGAGGAATTTAATTAAACCAAGCAAACAACAGGATTAATGTTTATACCCTTCAAATGTGTTGAGACATATGACGATATGTTTGGCTAACTAGCGAGAAAATCTCCATAATAAAGTCTGTTCTTGTAATCTTGATCAGTTCCATACCAATACAATACTGAAGTCTTTAATAATAACTAGTCCTCACGTGCTCACTAACTCATACAGCCCGGTTCTTTTCAGTCTATCAGAACATTTGACTCAGTTCATCAATACGAATCAATTCTTTTCAGCTCCTGAGCAGCTTATTGTCATTTTCTACTTAAACCTACAAAAAAGTGTGAAAGAATATGACCAGTGATTGTTCGTCTTAGTTTAAAGCTTAACTGAGGCTGATAATGCTTCATGAAATCAGACGATAGTTGTTAAAATCATTTAGCTGGACATCTAGTTAAAGATGAATTTTATATCTTTGTAATTTTATACGAAGCAAAGAGACTAGAAACGTTTGTCTACTTCTCTCTGAAAGGATCTTCTGCATTTAAAACACACTAGTCAGCACTGCTGTGGAGGAAAACCATCACCAGGTTCCTCTGAGGAAATTCAGGCTTCATTTTAATTTTGTTAGGTTATATTGAGCAGAATCTTCCATAATGTGAAGTTAAGAGGTTTTGTCTAGCAGTGCATGTAAATGGAAAATCAATAAAAAAATCATTTGAGTGAGGACCTTTCTGGTATTGTTTGTTGTTTATAAATCTCTTTAGCTTTTTCACTGTATTTAATAGAAAGAAGATCTCTATGTTTTAATCCGTAGATGACATTTGTAAGGTTTTTATGTGAATCTTTTACACTGTGAACTATTATTAATAAAATTACTCCCATCTATCAACACTAACAGTTCTGCAGATATCCATCTCAGCTAATCATGTAGCAGCAGCAAGGTGCATACAACCATGCAGATACAGGTCAAGAGCTTCAGGTAATGTTCATGTGAAAGAAAAGAAGGAGGAGGAGAAACAGGGGGAAAGGAGAAGAAGTGGATTGTTTTTCTGACTGATTTGCAAACAAAACTGTGTTTCACTGTGACCCCAACCAGTATAAAATGTTGGCTATCTAGCTTCAGACCTGGATTTTACTGAAGCGGTCTTTATAAAACTGGATTTCAATTACTAGTAGACTTTGGCTTTGTTGAAAACAAATAATAAATTACAGAGGTATGACCTTTAAAAGTTATTTGAGAGATTTCATATTTAGAGAACATACTGCTGTGTGTGTGTGTGTTTGTGTGTGTGTTTTATCTACAGATTTCAGATATGAAAACATGACACACTAATGTAGATCTGTGTTGATCCGCCTGTGAGCTCAAAATGAGATCCAGTATGGAGTCGAATTACTGACATGAATCATAAATCACAATCATAAATAGTGATATGTTGTAAATAAATTGTAAGTAGAATGTCACGTTTGATTATTTGGTCTAAATGTCTAGCTGTCACTATCTTCTACAGCTAGCTAGTGGAACAACATTCTATACTTCAAAGCATGTGTTTACAAACTATATATCCAACACCTTGGACATTTACATTACATTTAAATACAGAAAGTAATAAGGCTATAAACTAACACACGGGGTAATGAGAAAAGAGATGTTTTAGCATGTCCTTCTATTTTTTATCAAGTGGAACATCTTCAGCAAGGCAGGACTTGGTTGACGAAGCACTGCAAAGTCTTTTTTTTAGAACAACTTACAGTCAACTTAAGTAAGTTAACTTTTTATGTGCTCCAGCACATAGAGGTGTAATAGGAAATGTGGAGGCAGACCTTCTGGCCAAGCAGCCTCTGAATCACGCACAAATTGTCATATTTGTACCTTTATGTAAAAAGGAAGTGGAAGGGATTATAGCAAAATAAATAAAAAAGGAATAAATAAAATGTACAGAATATAGAAACATAAAACTGGGAATTGTGATAAATGTGGACAAGAAGAAACAGTAGAACATGTACTCATGAAATGTAATATATACATAATACATATGAAAGAGCAAAAATCTAACGCACGCTTTAAGGTCATTGGGAATAAACACTTTTCCCCTCCAGGTTCTGCTCTAAGATTAATTACTAGAACTGTAGTGTACTAGTGGAAACAACGCGTCCCATGTTGTGTCTCTACTTCCCTTCCATTTTGTGCACCCCAAGCCAGTAGGTGGCGGAAGTGCTTCTAATCGGTCTGCCAACGAACACCCGAAGAAGCGCACATGCGCACATATATATACACACACGCGTTTTTTTTTCACGGTAAGACTCGATTTTATTTACTGTACTTCTGGTATTTATTGTATTTGTACTAATGAATATATTAATATAACCTCTTAGGAGAAATTTCAAGTTATTTTGTAAGAATTAAAATGAGTGATGTCCAGCGGCGGCCGGTCAATAGGGGACAACGCCCCTTAGTTAGCCAGAGAAGAATGCTACTTTAACACGTTAACAATAATTATATATTTTGACAACGAAATAAAATCATTTAGTCGTATTATTCCGCTCTAAGTCATTATCGTATATTATAAAAAAAAATAAAAACTGTATTTCGTTCATTTGTGGAGGCTCAGTGGTAGATTTCTCGCCCCAATGCCTCAACCCCGCCCAAGCCCGGAAAAATAGGAGGGTAGTAATACATGTAATAGATATCAGTTTATCTTGGAAATTTAATTGTACACTTAGTGCTTCTTATGTTTGTCTATTGTAGTATCGTGTCAAACCTCCTGTTATTAGGCTGAAGAGTATTTTATTTATTTATTTTTTAATTTCATACATTTCTATTATTTATTTTTATTCTTTTTGTAAGGGAGACGTGCAAAGTAAGAATTTTATTGTACGGTCTAAATCTTTGTGTTTTCACTGTGCATATGACAATAAAGAAGTAGCTTTCGGCTGCTCCCTGTTCGAGGTCACTACAGTGGACCAACTGGTCCGCACAACAACTTGGCAAATGTTTTACGCCGGATGCCCTTCCTGATGCAACCCTCCCATTTTTCCGGGCTTGGGACCGGCACTGCATCCAGTGGCTGGGAATCGAACCCGGGCTTTCCGCATGATAGGCGAGAAACCTACCACTGAGCCACCAATGCCTCTACACTGTGCATATGACAATAAACCTTGAATTTTAATGAACTGGACAAGTGTATCATTATCTCATCATTAGCATCATAGCATAGCATTATTGATGCTCAGACAGTAGAGTAGTGCGCTAGAGGAACTTAGCTCATGTTTTCAGTTTCATGATGCAATGTAAGACGTATTGAATAAAAATAAAATTTTAAAAGAATAACAGCCAAACTCAAAAAGACTGGATTCAGACACAATTGGTTTTTTGGTGATCAGTAAGACAGCAAATAAACCAGCTGGCACCAGGGGTTCAAGTCCATTGGACCTCAATGTCCTTATATACATTTTATGCATGTTCCTCTTTTCTTGTAATTTTTTTGGTCAGATCATTTCTCCAGCCCGTCCCTTCGTCTATCCTTTGTCCGATCACATTTCAGTGCTCGTTGCACACATTCTTCATCTTGTAAGTTTTATGTTCTTGCCTTTGCAAGCTTCCAGTTATCTCCAAAAAGGGTCATGTTTCCTCCCCTCGCTTTTGTATTACATCATAGAGTTTCTTCATTTCACTCTGGAGCTTTATTTCTTATGAAGCTTCATGAGTAGGCCTGCTATAGGCTTCTTGTTTAAAATCTGGTCCTCTTCTTTTGGTGTACACCTGCCCAACCTTCAACACTTGTACAACTCTAGAGTGAAGAAACAGACAGGTAACATCATCACAGACGCCTCTCACCCCGGCCACAACCTGTTTGCACTTCTCCCTTCAGAAAGACGCTGCAGATCTCTGTGCACTAGAACATCTAGGCACAAAAATAGTTTTCCCCCATGCCATCTCCAGCTTAAACAGCTAACACGGGGATCATTACCTGTGTTCTGTAAATCATTTCTGTAATTCATTCTCCATCTCTAATTACTGCCTCTTTCTCAAGAACTATGTAAATACATACTCGTATCTCTTTATTTATACAGCTGTATAGAGTAAATAATGCACAAATCTGCACATAAATTCTTTGTTCCTGATTCATACACATTATTATTTATTGTTAAGTCTTACTATTTAAATGTTTTTCTGTGCCAGATATGTGTGTATGCATGCATGCATGTACAGGAACATCTCAATAAATTAGAATGTCGTGGAAAAGTTCATTTATTTCAGTAATTCAACTCAAATTGTGAAACTCGTGTATTAAATAAATTCAGTGCACACAGACTGAAGTAGTTTAAGTCTTTGGTTCTTTTAATTGTGATGATTTTGGCTCACATTTAACAAAAACCAAGAGCACCTTAAAAAACCCCACAACAAATTCCTTGTGTCTGCGCACACTTGGCGAATAAAGCTGCTTCTGATTCATTAATACTCTCTAGTGATAATGCTGTTTGAGTTTACTCTATATCATGTGCTTATTGGACTATATCGTACTCCACCACGGTACACTGTGAGGCCTTACTTACCTCTTACTATGATAAATGTTTATTCTGATTTCTCTTATTTTGTCTCATGCTATAACTCTCTATTCCTTTTGGCCAAAAAATGACCCTATTGCTTCCTTACTGGTTTTAGGCTTTTTTATACTGACTTAATTGAACGTCTTTTTTTGCAGTCCAGCTGGGGTAGCTGCCTTGTTTGTTTCTACTTCTTTATTTTATATCATTTTTTTGTCATTTAAAATGTACTACACTTTGCCTGTGGCCACACATACACTCAATCTCTGTTAACAGAAAAAATGGTTTTTAATTCCTAGTATTTTGTGTTATTATTTTTCAAATTTTGTATTCAATTCTTTTCATTGCTCATTATTTTTTTATGACCACGATACTTATGTCGTGAAATTGACACTTTGATCAACACATTCTGCTTTATTCACTTGACAGATCTAGCAAGGCCCTGAAAGAGAAGTGCAGCATCTGTCTTTCTGTGCTTGAGTTTGTGTTTTGTGAGTTTGTGACCGTAACCCATTAGACTGCATACCGGTTTTAATTACAGCTTGCTCTCATAAGATATAATCTGTGTAAAATATTGCATTGTACTGTATGATTAAATATTTATTTTTTGACACACTCCCTTTGTTTGTTGTAGAAAATCTTCACACACTGATGGCATAATGACCAAAGTTTCTGTACAATGTATTGTGTGTAACCTCATCTGTGTGGGTAAGTAACTTTTAATTTCATAAAACAGACTAAAAATAAGGTTCTTAAAATAAGGAAAGGAATTCATCTAGATTGTAATTTTCCCATCTCAGGCGTCCTCTGTGTAGAACCTAATATCACTGTATCTGGCTGTGTGGGTACTACGGCTGTCCTGCCATGTAAACTGCAGAGTGAAAACATTGAAAAACTGTATATTAGGTGGACCATGGATTCTGAGACCGTGTTTGAGCGACGGGGTGAGGATGTATATCAGGGTGAAGGATATGAGGGCCGTGTGGACGTTCCTGATAAAGAGCTCCGTAAAGGGAACTGTTCCTTGGTGTTGTACAACCTGAAACTTACTGATGCAGCTGTCTACACGAGCTATGAGCTAGTGAAACGCACCAGGACATCTGACAGATCAAAGAGAGCTGCCATACCAAAACTAATCCTGATCAGCAGTGTTGAACTCTCAGTCAGTGGTAAGCAAGTTATTGTCAGTAAAACACACACTGATCATTACACACATCAGAAAACAAAGGAATGGACATCAGGAATAACTGGAAAATTGCAAATCTCACCGTTTTAGCAAAACATAAGGACAAATCCAGTGGCCATGCATGTTTTCCAGTCCTAGTGGATTCCTGCACTACACAGCTACAGAGCTCTTCATGGGAGTGTTAGATGGAGGCAGCAGAACACGAAACCTCATTTCTGTACATCTCTTTCTGCACACACTCCTAGGCACCAACTAACATCTCTGACAACTTTAAATCAGAAGCATTTGCATTACACAAATCTTTTTAACTCCAGATGAAATGATTCCCATGCTCATTTGTACAGTTTATTTACTTTTAAATACTATTTCGATGCTATTAATTAATTACCATATTCAGTTGACATTATTCTTAAATATTATATCATATACGGTTAAAAGATAAGAGTTATAATGTTTATAACATGAACCATTGCAAAGATCAGGCAGAATTGTGATCATTTTTGTGGAGACTAAGTAAATGAAAGCTGTGTTTAAAATGGAGTAAAAAGTAAAACTATGAATTATATTATGGACATTGACTTGCACATAACCCACTGAAATCACTGAAGTGAGAAGTGCTCATACAGAAGATTATTAATTTATGATTGTGCCAAGATATTAATTATACTTTTTTATTTTTATTTTAGTGTCCTCTATTAAAGAAACAAACAAAAATATTTCACCAACTCCTTCAGGTGAGTCACTGTGCACCTTTATTTTCCTGACTAATCACCAGTTGAGTTTTTTAGGATGTTATGTTAGAGGTGTGAGTAGGACTGTTTTTTTTTTTTTTTTTATTAAATCCTGCTTCCACCTGCTCCCTAAAGCTGAGTTCAGTCATCTGCTCTTATCCAGATCCATATTATTTACATTTACGGCATCTGGCAGAGGCCTTGATCCAGGGTGACATATTAAAGTGCATGGTCAGCTGTGATACAGTGATACAAGCAGTGGCAGGTGGGCATTGAACCCCTGCCCACCACAAGCTACCAAAATATCTTCTTGGCATCGAATCCACAAATTACAGGAACTGTACTGAGGTGTGTGTGTGTGTGTGTGTGTGTGTGTGTGTGTGTGTTTTCACTCATTTCTCTCCAGGTGATGCAGGAATGAAGTGTCCTCACCTACTGGTCATGGTCTTGTCCCTTTGTCTCATGTTTACTCGTCCAGCTCTCCTGTGAAGAAACATGAGCATGCTGTGAGCTGTGCACAGGACTGTGACACTAACCTGCCTCCCTTTTTAAATTACACAGTTGTGCGGTGCTGTCTGTTCGGTACTCCAGAGTCCTAGCGTTGTTGTCCAGTCAGAATAGACCATTTCAGATGTTATAGCAGTATTTGTTAGGGTAGTCAGCTGTCAGAAGGTCACTCAGCCAGTAGCTACAAAAGGTATTTAATAATTACTAAATGCACAGTTTGCAAAACTTTTTTTTTTTTTACAGAAAGCTTACATTATCCTAATTCTGTTTATGTGGACCATCAGCCATTCAAGTCCTTTTCATCACCAAAAATCTGATCATAAGTGATGGAATGATCAGTCATTCAGACATTCTGAAAGTTGTGTAGTGTGTGAGCACTCAGCATTAATGTTACAGGACTTGGTTCTGAACAAACCAGCTTGTTCTTCCATAGGGTGCCATATCAAGTGATTTCCAGTTACATCTGCACTTTACTCCATGTTGAGTTGGTTACACTGTGATTACAGCAACACTTACAGCTGTCTTTAGTGACAATCGCATTAAATCCGACACTAGAGAGCATGTTGAACTATGCAAAAGATTTTCCTGGTAGCAAAACTTGAAATTGTACAGTATGAAGCCAGTTTAACACTAAATAATAGGTACAATGTCAAGTTATGAAACATCAGCATTCACCAGTGTATAATGTGTAATATGTATATAAGATAATGATTGATAAAGTTTTATTATAAACCCTGGTCTCTAGTCAATTTGTTATAGTAACAGAATGAGCAATTAGACTCAATTTAATTTTGATAAACACATGCTTTCAATCCAGATTCTGTTAGCACGTTTTGGAATTTTAATATTTATTACAATCATATCATATTGATTAAATTCTTCTTTTTCTTCTTTCGGCTTTTCCCTTCAGGGGTCGCCACAGCGAATCATCTCTCTCCACCTATCCCTATCTTCTGCATCCTCAACACTTGCACCCACTAGCTTCATATCCTCATTAATTCCATCCATATACCTCCTCTTTGGCCTTCCTCTTTGCCTCCTGCCTGGCAGCTTCATGTCCAACATTCTCCTACCAATATACTCACTCTCCCTCCTCTGAACATGTCCAAACCATCTTAATCTGGCCTCCCTAACTTTGTCCCCCAAACGTCCAACATGAGCTGTCCCTCTGATGTACTCGTTCCTAATCCTGTCCAATCTTGTCACTCCCAAAGAGAACCTCAACATCTTCAGCTCTGCTACCTCTAGCTCTGACTCCTGTCTCTTCCTCAGTGACACTGTCTCTAAACCATACAGCATGGCCGCTCTCACCACTGTCCTGTACACCTTCCCCTTGATTCTCGCTGATATTTTCCTCTCACACAGAACTCCCCACACCTTTCTCCACCCATTCCAACCTGCCTGCACTCGCTTCTTTACCTCTTTCCCACACTCTCCATTACTCTGGACTGTTGACCCCAAGTACTTAAACTCCTGTACCTTCTTCACCTCTTCACCCTGTAACCTTACTGTTCCACTTCCCTCCCTTTCATTCACACACATGTACTCAGTCTTACTACGACTGACCTTCATTCCTCTTCTCTCCAGCGCAAACCTCCACCTCTCCAGGTTTTCCTCCACCTGCTCCCTGCTCTCACTACAGATCACAATGTCATCTGCAAACATCATTGTCCAAGGAGACTCCTGTCTGACCTCCTCTGACAACTGGTCCATCACTATAGCAAACAGGAAGGGGCTCAGAGCCGATCCCTGATGCAGTCCCACCTCCACATTGAACTCCTCTGTCTGACCTACAGCACACCTCACCACTGTCCTGCTCCTCTCATACATGTCCTGCACCACTCTGACATACTTCTCTGCTACTCCTGACTTCCTCATACAGTACCACAGCTCTTCTCTTGGCACCCTGTCATACGCTTTCTCCAAGTCTACAAACACACAGTGCAACTCCCTCTGACCATCCCTATACTTCTCCATCATAATCCTCAGAGCAAAAATTGCATCTGTTGTGCTCTTTCTGGGCATGAAGCCATACTGCTGCTCACAAATTTCCACTATCTTCCTTAACCTAGCTTCCACTACTCTTTCCCATAGCTTCATTGTATGGCTCATCAACTTTATCCCCCTATAGTTGCTGCAACTCTGCACGTCACCCTTATTCTTAAAGATCGGCACTAACACACTTCTTCTCCATTCCTCAGGCATCCTCTCACTCTCTAAAACCCTGTTGAACAAACTAGTTAAAAATTCCACTGCTGCCTCTCCCAGACACTTCCAGACCTCCACCGGGATGTCATCAGGACCAACTGCCTTCCCACTTTTCATCCTCTTCAAAGCCTTCCTGACTTCATCCTTTCTAATCTTATCTACTTCCTGTTCCACAGAGTTCACCCCTTCTACTCTTTTTTCCCTCTCATTTTCCTCATTCATCAGCTCCTCAAAGTACTCCTTCCATCTCCTCTGTACACTCTCCTCACTTGTGAGCACCCTTCCATCTCTATCCTTAATAACTCTAACTTGCTGCACATCCTTCCCATCTCGATCCCTCTGCCTAGCTAACCTGTACAAGTCCTTCTCTCCTTCTCTAGTGTCTAACCTAGTGTACAACTCGTCATATGCCTTCTGCTTGGCCTTAGACACCTCCCTCTTCACTCTGCGCTGTGACTCCTTGTATTCCTGTCTATTCTCTTCAGTCCTGTCCATGTCCCACTTCTTCTTGGCTAACCTCTTCCTCTGGATACTATCCTGAACTTCCTCATTCCACCAGCAAGTCTCCTTATCTTCTTTCCTCCTCCAGATGACACACCCAGCACCTTTCTCCCTGTCTCCCTGATCACTTCTGCTGTAGTTTCCCAGTCATCTGGCAGCACTACCTGACCACCCAGAGCCTGCCTCAACTTCTGTCTAAATTCCTCACAACATTCCTCCTTTTTCAGCTTCCACCACTTGGTTTTCTTCTCTATCTCTATCTTTGACCTCTTCTTCTTACAGACCATCAAAGTCATCCTACACACCACCATCCTATGCTGTCTGGCTACACTCTCTCCCACTACCACTTTACAGTCACTAATCTCTTTCAGATTGCCTCTTCTACATAGAATGTAGTCTACCTGTGTTCTCCTACCTCCACTCTTGTAAGATGCTCCTCCCTCTTCTGAAAATAAGTGTTAACCACAGCCATGTCCATCCTCTTAGCAAAGTCCACTACCATCTGTCCTTTTAGGTACCTTTCCTTAACTCCAAACTTGCCCATCACCTCCTCATCACCTGTGTTCCCCTCACCAACATGTCCATTAAAATCCGCTCCTATCACCACTCTCTCACCCGTGGGAATATTCTCCATCACCTCATCTAATTCACTCCAGAATCTCTCTTTCTCCTCCAACTCACAACCTACCTGTGGGGCATAACCACTAACAACATTCAACATCACCCCTTCAATCTCTAACTTCAGACTCATCACCCTGTCTAACACTCTCTTCACCTCCAGGACATTCCTCACAAACTCCTCCTTCAGGACCACACCTACCCCATTTCTCTTACTATCCACACCATAATAAAACAGCTTGAATCCTGCTCCTATACTACGAGCCTTGCTACCCTTCCACCTGGTCTCCTGTACACACAGTATATCCACCTTCCTTCTCTCCATCATATCAGCCAGCTCTCTACCTTTCCCTGTCATAGTACCAACATTCAGAGTTCCTATTCTCAGTCCTACACTCTTACCTTTCCTCTTCTCTCTCTGTCTGTGCACTCTCCTCCCTCCTCTACTTCTTTATCCGGGCTTGGGACCGGCACACAAGTCACTGGACTGTGACCCCCATGGCTAGATTATCATATTGATTAAATAAACAAACATATTTCACTATTGTGTCAATATTGAAATATTTAATATTCCTATGTTCCTAGATATTATTCTTGGTGTCCTAAAGCATGTACCTGAGATGCATTTTAAGCTGTAATATTAAGCTATATTTTATGTATATTATTTTTACATTACAAACAGAATACGTGATTTTAATGAGATTCCACACATTTATCCTATCCAGATTTTTCGTGTCAAGAAATGAAGTGTCCAAATTTAACAGTATCACATGCGTGGAGAGTAAATAAACAGAGATTTAAAGAAGCTATTTCTTGAAATTTCCTTTTGCTCACTTCAGTCTGTTAACACAAACACAAAATGGCCGAAGCAGTGAAGGGGTGTGTGAATTCTAGAATCCTATAAACTCAATAAAACTGTATCAGCTAGACGCAGGAAGAGATCAGCACACTGCATACTGTAATATTTCTAATGGGCCTTGTGATGTTAACTGATGGACACGGAGTCTGACTTAGTCTCATCAGATTCTCTAGTGAGTGTGCATGTGTGTCGGCCGTAGACTATTATTATTGTTATTATTATTGTTATTATTATTGTTAATAATAATAATAATAATAATAATATTATTATTATTATTATTATTGTATCTGCTTCACAGATACAATATTCACAGATATACTTTATTCAAAAACTTCATCTGTAATAGATTTTTTCACACCAGAACACATTTGCCTAAGATTACTCCATATGAGAGGTTCAGGATTATTTTTTAAACCAAAGCACATTTTTTCATTTGTATGAAATAGACAGGCCACTATATTTATATCATAATGCTATTCAGTTATGTGATATAAAGCAATTTCAGTTCATTTTGTTTATAATCAGATGAGTCAGAGGGCACTAGAGGGCGTGCATCCTAGTGAACTGCAGTTCTGAATCATTCTAATCTCACATGTCAGAGCTGTTTACACACTTAACATTGCACCCTGAGACTATTCTGGAAACCTTCTGCTCTTTGTGTTTACATTTTATGCTTTACTAATGCTCTAGGTAAGTAATGGTTTAAAATAAAATACACAAGAGTTTAAAGAAAGCTCAAACAACATTAAAATCCTGTTGGAGGACTGATGAGGAGACAGTGTTTGAGAGTTTGGGTTGGGAATTGAATGAGGGTAAGGGATATGAGGGATGTGTGAATGTTGCTGATTATGAGCTGAGAAAAAAACCTGTTGTTAAACTGTTTAAACTGGTGTTAAAGAATGTCAGTGTTTCTGATGCAGGAATCTTAAGGAGCTACCTGTTAATGAGACGAAGAAAGAGATCAGTCACTCCACACTGGAGTTTGATTCAAAGTGTGACTAGGGCTACAATATGGAAGTATAATAGTACAAAAAAATACAATCTTCATTATTTTTCAACATCACAAATTCAGGTTGAAAAACTTCAAGTATTAAAATCAAGTTGAAAAAAATTCAGGTATTAATATTCAGGTTGAAAAAATTAGTTATTTTACACAATAAAGACAAAAAAAATCAACAGTATACTAAAATAACTCATACTGCCCTGTTAATTAATAAAACTAATCGGCAAGTGGTTCCCCACAAAGTAAACTGCACAGGGAGCAGGATGCACACTTTAAAGTGCACTGCGACACCCGAGACACCCAATCCTTTACTCTTCCTGTAATAGCCCAAATGTTAAGACCTGATTTTTTTTTACCTGAATTCGTCGACCTGAATATTAATACCTGAATTTCTTCAACCTGAATTTGTGAGGTTGAAAAATAATGAAGTTTGTATTTTTTTGTAAATGCTGTAAGAATTCTTTTCATTCAGATCACATTGCAAAGCAGAAAAATTCAAACGTCTTTTTTTGTGACAAGTTTTTATTCAGTTCATTTAATTTTGTTTTCAGCATTTAATAATCAAATAACATTCCAGTAGTCCAGGACAACTGGCAAAGGGACAAAGTGCAAAATAGTGCAAACATTCATTCATTCATTCATTCATTCATTCATTGTCTACCCCTTATCTGATCTATCCTCGGGTCACGGGGAGCCTGTGCCTATTTCAGGCGTCATTGGGCATCAAGGCAGGATACACCCTGGACAGAGTGCCAACCCATCGCAGGGTACACACACACTCTCATTCACACACTTCAGACAATTTACAGATGCCAATCAACCTACGATGCATGTCTTTGGACTGGGGGAGGAAACCGGAGTACCCAGAGGAAACCCCCGAGGCACTGGGAGAACATGCAAACTCCACAAACGGCGGAGGCGGGAATCGAACCCCCAACCCTGGAGGTGTGAGGCAAATGTGCTAACCACTAACCCCATAGTGCAAACAGTGCAAGAAAAAAGATAAATACAATACAATACAAAGCAGTACAGGACAGATATACAAAATACACAAAATAGCACAGACCAGTATACATTCTGTATAATATATTATACATTAAATTGGTCCTACTAAGAGGACACTGAATAAGCTCCTCTGATGCTTGTAGTCAGAAGTGAAGGAAAAAAACATGCAAGAAGAGGAAGGAGGATGATCTGAGGTCCAGGACAATTCACTCCTGCATCATCTAGAGAGAAAAATAAAGAAAATGAGTTATTGTTCATTATTGTGTATTTGCACTGGAATACACTGGAATATCTGAGTGTTGTTGGGAGTTTTAGAAACTCAACACTCACCAGTTATCCACATGATAAAATCTTTCTGAGGCGTATCTTAGGAAGAAAAGAAAATGAATGTTAAACACTGTCACAGATCTAATGATACTTCACACTTAACACTTTAAATCTAGTCTAGCAGTGTGTGAGGTGTGTGTAAGGAAGGAAGAAAACATTACCGCAGATTTCAAAACCAGAACTTTGTGGTACTTTCACAAAATCTTTAGCTTTAATCTTTCTAAATGAAATACACTTAAATATTAAAATCACTCACCTCTGGTAGCTGAAATGTCCTGTGAAGTCTCTTCAGGTGTTTCTTTGAGTGAAAAAAAAGAAAAAAATGTAAATATTCCACTGTTTAATCACCTTCCTCCTCTTCATTTATCTGTCCCTTAAACCTAGATGAGTAGTGTTCCTGTCCTGAGTTCTAGTATTGTGCTCAGTGTTCCCTGTTTCTAATCTTTACCAGCTGAAACATGTTATAGCAGCTATAAACAGTCATTCCTTTACCAGCCTCTCTTTATTCTCTCTCATGAAGACAAAAAAGGTTGTCATGTTACTGAGAAACTGCAAAGAAGTGGAAGCTGTTCTAGAGAATTAATCAATCCCTTCACAGTCCAGAACTCAGCAGCGCTGTGGTTTTCTGATATCCACGTACCATCGACTGAGAGCTTGACCCACTGGACTAAAACCCATTTTGTAGCACTGGCTCTCTTCATGCGCCTCACAGACAGGTAGCTCTCGTAGATTCCTGCATCAGTGAGAC
The DNA here is from genome assembly GCA_033459395.1 of Hemibagrus guttatus. Classification (NCBI taxonomy): domain Eukaryota; kingdom Metazoa; phylum Chordata; class Actinopteri; order Siluriformes; family Bagridae; genus Hemibagrus; species Hemibagrus guttatus. Next base: position 24,547,826 of record JAUCMX010000013.1, read on the forward strand.
TGACGTTCTTCAGCAGCAGAGAGCAGTTTCCGACAAGCAGCTTGTCTTGAGGAACGTCCACACGGCCCTCATATCCCTCGCCCTCGTACAGCTCCACTCCCTTTCTCTCAAACACAGTCTCAGAAGTCTCTTTGCTCCACTGAACATGAGGTATTTGGACGGAGAATTCCCTCCACTCACACGGCAGGATAACTGTGGAACCCACTCGAGCCGATATCTGACAGTCTGCTGTGGGAAAGATTGAGGGAACATTTTAAATGCAATAAAGTTATTTTAGCACCTTTCAGTCAATTCCTTCATGTTCGGAGTCTTATGTATTTATTTTAAAGAAAGTGGACACATACCTACACTCACAAACCACATGATGCCTAAATATAGTAGGGAGTTCATGATGTTTAAGAGCTGCTGGAGTTTCGTGTGAAAATTTCCTAAAATGAAAAACAGCAGATTTTGCTTATAGTCACACAACACAGCTGATATTTTCACATAAAAATGAAATTTCACATAAACACCATCACTGCACACGTGAAACAAATTAAAATTTCTAATCTTACAGAAAAATCATGTCACATGATTGTGAGTGAAATATGATCACCTGTGAAAAAGTGTGTGTCAAGAGTTTTGCATCTAAATTTCCACAAATTTTTTTGTGTGTGTGTGTGAAAAATAAAAATCACATGGTAAAAATTCATTTAAAAATGAATGAGTTATGTATAAGTCACAATTAAAAGTGTGTATTTGTGATTCAACTAGTAGAGTTATAGCAAATATTCACTCCTGTCATGGAAAAAATCGTGAATTAAATACCAACATCCCTGTTACTGATGTGGACCAAACTATAATTCTACACGAGGCTCTATAAGTAAAGTTTGGAGAGAAATGTAGGAGACTGGATTGTAAAGAGGATAAAACTAGTGTGTTTTTTTCACAAATTGAAAAAGAGGCACAGTTCTCAGTTTGACATCAGTGAAGTAAAATATAAAAGCCCCAGTATGTTAATGCAAGAAAATACCTGTAAATCCCACATGACTAACCAGACAATGGTACTTTCCATATGCGTCTATCTTCCTCTTTCTGTTCTAACTTTACTATTACTTTTGATTCATTGCAAAGAGCTCGACTTTCTGGGAAAACACACACAAGCTGCCAAGCCAATTAAAGAATAATATAAATAATCTAACTCGTCCTGCAACATCAGTTTAGGTTACTTTATTTATAGTCTAAATGCTTTCACTTTCAGTTTGTTGTTTAGCATGAAGAGTTGTGTTCTACAGATGGCAAAAGAGAAACCCAATCCCATCTACACACACGCAGTACTTCAACAAGTTTTTTTTTTTTTTTTTTTTTACCGAAAATGGTTTAAATGCTTATTAGTTGAACAAAACAGTCAGCTTTAAGAGGATAAAGATTTTTATTCAATTGCTAAGAAGCAATGAAACAATACTGAAGCCACTCTTTTTTTTCAAAACTCTTTACACACTTTATGCATTAGCAACATGACTTTCGGCCAAACAGCTGACCCCATCTCCAAAACTCACAAAAACACTGAACTAAAATTCCAAGCTGCAATAATTATCATAAAAACCCAAACCACGTGTAGTGTATAATCACTCATACTGTGTGTTCAGTGCTGTGAAGGCTCTAGCACACACACACACACACACACACACACACACACACACACACACACACACACACACACGTCCTAAAACACAACATGGCTCAGTACTCAGAAAGGTTCAGCATAATTCTCACAAAACCTCGAATCCTAACAAAAAAGTCATCATCGCATCTAACGACAGCCTTAAATCTGATCAATTCTCACATTTTAATCCTTCCTAAAAAGCCTGAAGTCTCTCTGGAGAAATAATACTGATAGTCACTGTTATAAATGATATAAGTCTTACCTCAAAGCCACTGGAGGAGAGAGGCTGAGAGAGAGAGAGAGAGAGAGAGAGAGAGAGAGAGAGCGTGTGTTCGCATGTTTTTAAAGCTCACAATCATTTCAGTTTCGCTTTCTCTCAAGCAGGGGTTTTTTGAGATTATTCCCTCCCTTAACTTTCCTTATTATATAAACAGAATTAACTCTGATTACTCACTGATGGAGTATTCTATATTGAGTACCCTGAAGCGTGTGCACTTAAATGGACAGAAAATTATCAGCAATCTCGCTGAAGTTATCATTTCAGACCCGCGGTGTGTATCACAGGCATCATTCACACCTGTTAGACCCTGTCCACAGGAACACGGGTATTTTTTAAAACTTTTAAAACAGGACGCGGCATCAGGTCACTGAAACAGGACACTTTTGAAAACTCCGGTCAGGGTGAAGATTTAAAAAAAAAAACCCGGTTGCGGTGTTATCGTGTAGACGGCGAAACCGGAGATTTTTGGCTTATGACGTCGGCATACGCGCCGTCGTCTCCTTTGTCTGACGTCCGATTGTGCTGATCTCCTGTTTTCTCCAGATCTCCTGTTTTTATTTATTAAACGCTATTATTATAATAAAAACAACTGAACATTGAAGCATTCAGTATTTGAACAATTCAAACAAAATAAGGCACAGAACAGGTTTACAAAACAAGTACACTATAGCAGGGTGGGATTTGTGGAGAAAACAGAGGGGGATGTTTTGAAATGAAGCTGATATACTGCTCTGATTTTTCACTTATTTTGCTAGTTGTATTTTTCACGCTGACATTGAGCGTTAGTCGGTGCTTGGTGACATTTGGAAAAGACGTGCATGGAAAACCACTGGAAGAGGATCGCAGTATTGTCCTAGATGCTGACAATGACTTTTGTTACTGACTTTCGTTGTTGTTGTTTCGTTATTGACTTTCGTTGGTCCGGGCCTCCCCTGTTACCTGTCTCTATCGTGGGAGTGGATGTGGAGAGGGTCAGGTCATACAGATACCTGGGGCTACAGCTGGATGACAAGCTGGACTGGTCAGTGAACACTGACTATTTGTATAATAGCCTGGAGAGAGCTGGACTCTCTCAAGGAAGTGGTGGAGAGGAGGACATTAAATAAAATGCTGTTCATCATGGCCAACACTGACCACCCACCGCACATGGTTTTCTGCAAGCAGAGGAGTGTGTTCAGTGGAAGACTTCTGTCGCTAAGCTGCTCAACGGACAGACTTAGGAAATTCTTTGTTCCCAGAGCCATTCAGCTCTTCAACACCTCTCAACAGGGACACGGTAATGTGGACTAGGAGATCTAGACTAAGGCTTGTCTGATATATGCATCACGGTGCTACATGTGAACTCTTTCATCCGTTAGACTCAGGGTCTGCTCAGTTACTCTCACTATTGCATATCTTGCCATTACAAACAGACAATTTCATTGTCATTTGCACAATTACTCCCCCCTTTTTTTAAACTGTGATTTATATTCTTTATTTATATGTTTCTTATATATCTGTAGTTTTGTTTTTAGTATTTCACTAGTAAATTTTGGTCAGTTATCACATTACCCTGTGTATACTGACTATATGTAGGATATACATACAGAGTGCAATCTACAACTTGTCTTTGTGTTACTGTCTCTATTGCTGCTGGATATCTGGAATTTCCCTCGGGATCAATAAAGTGTCTGTCTGTCTGTCTGTCTGTCTGTCTGTCTGTTTGTTTACCTGCAGGTGCGCACAATAATTAGCCGAGTACAAGATATAAAGTATGCTATAGATGACAGGGTCATTATAGTAGTGATGGCAAAATTAAGCTTTTCTTCCCAAAATTATGAAAAGTTAATTATTTAGAGCCTTTAAGACTCTATTTAATTAATACAGTTGCTCTGCTGCTGAGCACTTTGCCCCGTTCGTTGTGACGTGTCACTTTGTGGGCGTGGTTAACATTCAGAGAACCTCCTTCTCCCAAATCAGTTGAAAAATAGAGATTTAAGGCCTTCTTTCATTTCGATGAGTTTTATAGGAGTTATTTGGAGATAAATAGAAGGACAGTTTTGGACATGATAGTCGGGTCTCATGAATTTAAATTTATTTTCTGTTGTTTTTACCAGTTGGGGACGAAGTTGTAAGACTGCTGATGATACATTTTAGCTATTTATACTTACATTAATTAAAATAACGGATTGTTCCATTCTCTGTACCACTTATCTGATCCATTCTCGGGGAGCCTGTGCCTATCTCAGGCATCATCAGGCATCAAGGCAGGATACACCGTGGACGGAGTGCCAACCCATTGCAAGGCACACACACACTCATTCACTCACGCAATCACACACTACGGGCAATTTAGAGACTTCAATCAGCCTAGAAGCATGTCTTTGGACTGTGGGAGGAAACCGGAGCACCCGGAGGAAACCCACCAAGCACGGGGAGAACATGCACACTCCAAACATTTACATTTACATTTACATTTCTGGTGTTTGGCAGAGGCTCTTATTCAGAGCAATGTACAAAAGTGATTTAAAGTCTCTATCAATGAATACATTATCACTGGTTCAATAGGACACAGACTTAGGATACCATTAGCCTAAAAACTCAGTTGGGGATTTTTATTTTTTTTGTAGATATGAACATAATACATAAAAACAGAAAATATAAGAGCTAGTTTAAGTGCTTCAGGAAGAGGTAGGTCTTCAGTTGCCGTTTGAAGACAGTCAGAGACTCGCTGTATGGACATCTAGGGGAAGTTCATTCCACCACCTCCACCTAAGTTGTGCAGCTGCATTTAGGATCATTTGCAGTGGACAAATTGCTTTCAGAGGTAGACCTGCCAGAAGAGAGTTGCAGTAGTCCAATCTCGAAATGACCAGAGACTGAACAAGCACCTGAGTATCCTGTGTGGATAGAAATGGCCGAATCCTTCTGATGTTGTACAGAAGAAACTGACATGAGCATGTCACATTAGCAACATGGGAGGAAAAGGACAGTTGATTGTCCATGGTTACCCCAAGGTTGTGAGCACTGGCTGAAGGGGAGATCATGGAGTTGATAACAGAAGGTTATCCCTCCGCACCTGACTGAGAAGCTGAGCCTGCTGGGCATCAACACCTCCCTCTGCAACTGGATTCTGGATTTCTTGACTGGGAGACCTCAGTCAGTTCGGATCGGGAACAGCATCTCCAGCGCCACCACACTGAACAGAACTGCAAGTGCTGCTTTGAATACGCTAGTCCTTAGAAAGCAGAACCCAGCTGGAGCTGGTCCATCTCTGGATGCCACTGGAGCTGGCACAATCTCTGTGTGTCCCGGGGGTGGGTAGAAGAAGGGAAACAAATGGAAAGGAATTAGCGTAGCTGCTATTCATAATATTAGCAGGCACTAGATGATGATGTGCATTTAATCAGATGTATTGGAGTACAAAGTTATGGGATTTATTAGGTGTATGCCTGGCTAAAGAGATATGTCTTTAGTCTACGCTTGAACTTGGATACTGTGTCTGAGCCTCGAACACTGTCAGGAAGACCGCTCCAAAGTTTAGGAGCTAAATACCCCCTTTTGTAGACTTTGATATTCTGGGAACTACCAGAAGTCTGGAGTTTCGAGATCTTAAGGAGCGTGATGGATTGTAATGTGTTAGAAGACTGGCTAGATATGTGGGAACTGAACCATTTAGAGCCTTGTACATAAGTAATGATAGTTTATAATCAATTCTAAACTTAACAGGTAGCCAGTGCAGGGATGATAATATTGGGGTTATATGATCATACTTTCTTGACCTGGTAACGACTCTGGCGTCTGCATTCTGGACTAACTGTAGCTTGTTTATTGAAGACGCAGGACAACCACCTAGTAATGCATTACAATAGTCCAGTCTGGATGTCATGAATGCATGAACTAGCTTGAAAAAGCTTCTGTGTACTGGTTTTTGGACCAATCAGTAATATCTCCATCTTATCAGAATTTAGTAATAGAAAGTTATCAGTCATCCTGTTACAGGTAGCAGGGCTGAGGTTGGACCACTAGGGGGCTCTCAGCATGGGGTTGGTTATGTCATGTTTGTTTTTGTTTACCTCGGCCATGTGTTAGTTAAGCCCCACCCTGTCCTATTGTGTCTTAATTAATGTTCACCTGCACCTAATGTTTCAATGATTACGTTTCCTATTTATAGTCCTGTGTTTGTCTGCTTTAGTTGCTAGTCCTTGTTCGTGTGTAGGCCGATGAAGTGTCACGGTTTCTGTTTCATGTTTTTGTCTCGTGCTTCATGTTAATAAACCCCGATTTTCACGTTAAGCTTCGCGTTGGGTCTGTTATATCCAGCCGGACACTACTGGCCGTAACAGAAGGACTAGCCCAAACCGAACAGATCCGGTGCGAAGCTTTCGCGAGAAGATTAGTTTTTTGTTTCCGGGGTTTTAATCTTTTGCTTGTTTTTAGTTTGCGCTCCGGGTTGGAGTGTTTTTTTGGGTTTTTTTTTTTATTCCGCCCCTCTCTCCGCCCGTGGTTAGGGAAAGGAGGAGGGTCCCAGCAGAAAAGTTAGCCTTTTGGAGGATTTTGATTTTTCTCGCTCCGTTCAGGTTCATGGGGGGGCGTCGCCTCACGATGTAGCTTCCGTGAGGGGCGTGCCCCTGTTTTTATTCCGCGGAGGAGAGTTCCGGCCGAGGGCCGGAGTTTCGAGTTTTTTTTCCGGCTCTCGCTCCGCCTAGGTTCCAGTGGGGGGCGTCGCCCCACAATGTAGCTTCCATGGGGGGCGTAGCCCCAATGTTCGCAGCCCCAATGTTCGCCGGCGGAGGAGAGTTCCGGCCAGGGCCCCGGACCCGAATCTTTTTTTTGTAGTTTTGTTCGTCCCGAATCTCGCTCCGCCCATGTTCCGGAGGGGGGCGTTGCCCCACAATGTAGCTTCCGTGGGGGGCACTGCCCCGCCCGTCGCCAGCGGAGGAGAGTTCTGGCAACACCTTACTCCCAACCTCCCGCCCCTTGGGGAGTTCCGGACTCCAGCGAGATGGACATTGTCGCCCCGGAGCCATCGTTCGTCGGTGGACGTCACTCGGTGCGAGTGCTCGGCGGTGGACGTCGCTCGCCGCTGCTGCTCGGCGGTGGACGTCACTTGGCCCTGCTGCTCGGCTGTGGTCGTCACTCGGCTCTGCTGCTCGGCTGTGGACGTCGTTCGGCGCCTCCGCTCAGCTGTGGACGTCGCGTTGGACCCTTTGGCCTTGCCGTCGAGTCCTTTGCTCCCCTCACTTGTCTCGCTCCTGCTTCTCACTCCCCCCACGTGCCTCGCCTTGATCCTCGTTCCCCCCACTTGCCTCGCCTTGGTCCTCGCTTCCCCCCACACGCCTTGCTTTTGCTTCTCACCCCCCCCAAGTGCCTCGCCCTGCTTCTCGCTCCCCCCACCAGCCTCTCTATGTTCCTAGCTCCTCCCCAGGACCCATCGCTGGACCAGACTTTTTGGGGAGGGCTAGGGTGTGGCGCATCGGGAGCCGCGCCTTTGAGAGGGGGGAGATGTTATGGGTAGCAGGGCTGAGGTTGGACCACTAGGGGGCTCTCAGCATGGGGTTGGTTATGTCATGTCTGTTTTTGTTTACCTCGGCCATGTGTTAGTTAAGCCCCGCCCTGTCCTATTGTGTCTTAATTAATGTTCACCTGCACCTAATGTTTCAATGATTACGTTTCCTATTTATAGTCCTGTCTTTGTCTGCTTTAGTTGCTAGTCCTCGTTCGTGTGTAGGCCGATGTAGTGTCACAGTTTCTGTTTCATGTTTTTGTCTCATGCTTCATGTTAATAAACCCCGATTTTCACATTAAGCTTCGCGTTGGGTCTGTTATATCCAGCCGGACACTACCGGCCATAACACATCCAATCTTTAATATCTTTAACACACTCTGTTAATCTAGACAGTTTAGATATTTCATCTGGTTTTGATGAGATGTATAACTGTGTATCATCAGCGTAACAATGGAAACTAATCCCATGCCTTCTAATGATGTTGCCTAAGGGAAGCATGTATATTGAGAAAAGCAGAGGTCCTAAAACTGATCCTTGTGGGACCCCATATTTCACTGGCATTACACTGGACAGTTCTCCATTTAAATCTACAAAATGGTATCGATCAGACAGGTAGGTTCTAAACCATTTTAATGCCTGTCCCTGAATACCTATGTGATTTTGTAAGCGGTCTACGAGAATGTTATGATCTATAGTGCCGAATGCAGCACTAAGATCAAGTAAGACTAATATTGAGATGCAGCCTTGGTCCGAAGCTAAAAACAAGTCATTTGTGATCTTAACTAGTGCAGTTTCTGTGCTATGATGGGGCCTGAAACCTGACTGAAATTCTTCAAGGATATAGTTTTCCTGTAAGATGGAGCATAATTGAGTAGACACAACCTTTTCTAATATTTTAGATATAAAAGGAAGGTTTGAAATCGGTCTGTAATTTGATAAGTCATTAGGGTCTAGTTTAGGTTTCTTCAGAAGAGGCTAAATAACTGCTAGCTTGAAAGGTTTAGGGACGTGACCTAAATATAACGAGGAATTAATAATGTTGAGTAGAGGGTCTCCAGCTGTGTGTATCACTTCTTTCAGTAATCTAGTTGGAATTGGATCTAACAAACATGTTGTTGAATTAGCCGTGGTGATAAGTTTATACAGTTCTTCCTTCCCTATACCTGTAAAGCATTGTAGCTTTAAATGTGGAGCTTCAGGTTGGACTAGATCACTGAATGCTGTCAAAGGTTGAACATCAATTATTTTATTCCTGATACTATCGATTTTGTCCTCACTACTAAACTGTGATGGAGTATTCTCTTCAGATATCTGATGTTTTGTTAGTCTAGCCACTGTACTAAATAAGAATCTGGGATTGTTTTGGTTTATTTCTATCAGTTTGCTCAGATGCAGTTTGCTCAGCTTTTAGAGCCTGTCTATAGCTGGACATACTGTCTTTATATGCACTTCTGAAAACTTGTAATTTAGTTTTTCTCCATTTTTGCTTGAGGTTACAGGTTGCTCTCTTGAGGGCGTGAGTATGACTATTATACCATGGTGCGGATGTTTTATCTCTGACCTTTTTTAATCGGATGGGGGCAACAGTATCTAGTGTGCTGGAGAAAATAGTGCCTATGCTGTTAGTTAATTCATCTAGGTCATCTGCATTTAGGGGTCTGGTAAGAAGTTGAGACAGATCCAGTAGATTACTTGTGAATTTGTCTTTAGTGGTGGGGATAATAGTTCTACCAAATCGATAACGTGTTTTGTTGGGATTGAGTTTCAACTGATGAGTCGTCATCCAAGATGAAATGTCCACCAGACATGCTGAGATCCGAGCAGAATCTGTGGTATCTGAGGGAGGGAAGGAGAAGATAAGTTGGGTGTCATCGGCGTAGCAGTGGTATGAAAACCCATGTGAAGATATAACTTTGCCAAGAGAGTGAGTATAGAGGGAAAAAAGGAGAGGTGCTGTGCCTTGTGGGACACCAGTATAGAGTTGGTGTGGAGCAGATGTCAATCCCTTCCATTTTACCTGATATGAGCGACCATCCAGGTAGGAAGAAAACCATTCCCATGCTGTTCCACAAATTCCAAGTCTCCTGAGGGTGGACAAGAGAGTCTTGTGGTTTACTGTGTCAAATGCTGCAGACAGGTCGAGGAGGATGAAAACCGATGACAGTTTGGCTGATCTAGCAGCATGTACAGTGGGGCAAAAAAGTATTTAGTCAGCCACCAATTGTGCAAGTTCTCCCACTTAAAAAGATGAGAGAGGCCTGTAATTTTCATCATAGGTACACTTCAACTATGAGAGACAGAATGAGAAAAAAAATCCAGAAAATCACATTGTCTGATTTTTAAAGAATTTATTTGCAAGTTATGGTGGAAAATAAGTATTTGGTCAATAACAAAAGTTCATCTCAATACTTTGTTATATACCCTTTGTTGGCAATGACAGAGGTCAAACGTTTTCTGTAAGTCACCACAAGGTTTTTACACACTGTTGCTGGTAGTTTGGCCCATTCCTCCATGCAGATCTCCTCTAGAGCAGTGATGTTTTGGGGCTGTCGCTGGGCAACACGGATTTTCAACTCCCTCCAAAGATTTTCTATGGGGTTGAGATCTGGAGACTGGCTAGGCCACTCCAGGACCTTGAAATGCTTCTTACGAAGCCACTCCTTCGTTGCCCGGGTGATGTGTTTGGGATCATTGTCATGCTGAAAGACCCAGCCACATTTCATCTTCAATGCCCTTGCTGATGGAAGGAGGTTTTTACTCAAAATCTCACGATACATGGCCCCATTCATTCTTTCCTTTACATGGATCAGTCTGTCAGGACCAGGTCTTGAACTCAGGTCTCTGGTGTGAAAGTCTTTTAGTTGCCACTGAGGCCCCCAGACAGGAGATGAACCCAATAGTCAGACGCCTACTTAAGTTGCTTCCAAAGAGTTTATTGAAACAAAAAAACAGAGTAAAATAATCCCTTTCTTCAATGCAGTCACAAAACATAAGAGTAGCCAGTCAAAAAGGAAGAAAGAAATCCACAAGGAAAATCAATGATCTTCAAACAAAAACTCTGGAAAAACTTCCCAAAAACAAACAGGAAAATACTCCAAAAGGCACAGAAGAAAACGTTAGAACAAGGGCAACACTTACGGCAGCAACTGGCTAGAGAATCACAATAACCAAACAAAGAGGCAGAGAAAGAGCACAGCTTAAATACACCACACAGAACAAGACACATGTGAAAACAATAGAGCTGATAACTAAGGTGAAAATTATAGGCATGAGGGTCCAATGGCGACCTTTAGTGGTCAAAATAAGGCATAACAAAGCCTAAACTCTGACAGGACCCCCTCCTCTAGGAACGACTCCTGACGTTCCTTCCAGGATGACTGGGTTTGCGAGCATGAAGTTCTCGGATAAGCTTGGGGTCTAAGATGTCCTTTGCAGGGACCCAGGAGCGCTCCTCAGGGCCATAGCCTTCCCAGTCTACAAGATACAGCCAGGATCCATGTACTTGACGGACACCCACTATTCGGTGGACTGTGTAGGCTGGCTGGCCACCGATGATACGAGGAGGGGGAGGTTTGCTGGGTTAACTTTCCTGGAGACCTTAAAAGGCCCGATGAACCTCTGGGAAGGCTTACGGGACTCCACCCGCAAGGGAATGTTCTTGGTGGAGAGCCAGACTCTTTGGCCCGGGCGCAGAGTGGGGGCAGACCTGCGTCTTCGGTTAGCCTGGTGCTGGTACTGCTGAGAGACCTTAAGGAGCTTAAGTCTGGCCCTTTTCCATGTCTGGCGGCAGCGCTTGATGAACTGTTGAGCGGAGGGGACTGCAGTTTCCACTTCTTGCTCAGGGAACAGTGAAGGAGTATACCCGAACTGGCACTCGAAAGGGGACATGCCTGTAGCAGAGGAGCGAAGGGTGTTGTGAGCATATTCTGCCCACATGACAAAGGAAGACCAAGAGGATGGGTTGTTAGCTGCCATACACCTCAGGGTAGTCTCAAGATCCTGATTGAGCCTCTCTGTTTGCCCATTGGATTCTGGGTGGAACCCAGACAGCTCTTTGGCTCTTTCCAGACTCACTGAAGCCCCCAAAGACTGACAAAATGCCCGCCAGAAACGAGAGGAAAATTGGGGACCTCGATCCGACACGATGTCTTGTAGGATGCCAAAGACTCGAAAGACATGGGTTATAATCAAATCAGCAGTCTCTTTTGCCGTGGGCAGTTTGGGCAAGGGAACAAACCGGGCTGCCTTGGAGAATCTGTCAACTATGACCATGATGACGGTGTTGCCCTGTGATAGCGGTAATCCAGTGATAAAATCCATGGAAAGATGAGACCAAGGTCTATGTGGTATTGAAAGAGGATGCAATAGCCCCTGGGGTGAACGGTGAGAGGCTTTACCTTGGTTGCATGTGGGACAGGCCTTTACAAATGTTGTGACGTCCTCTTTGATAGTTGGCCACCAAAACCGTCTCTGGAGGAACTCAAGAGTACGTGATGTGCCTGGATGACAAGTTAGGCGTGAGCAGTGACCCCACTGGAGGATCTGGGAGCGGACCATTTTCGGGACAAACAGACAGTTAGTGGGCCCTCCTCCTGGGTCAGGTTCTCTGGCTTGGGCTTGTTTCACAGTACCTTCCAGCTCCCACCTGATAGGGGCTACTATCTTGGAACTGGGGATAATTGGTGTAATGGCATCTTCTTGAGGTGTGTTTACGTAAACTCAGGACAGTGCATCAGGTTTTAGGTTCTTAGAGCCGGGGCGGTAGGATAAGATGAACTGGAATCGGTTGAAGAATAAAGACCAACATGCCTGGCGGGGGTTGAGTCGCTTAGCTTGCTGAATGTACTCCAGGTTTTTGTGGTCTGTAAGCACTCGGAATGGGTGTTTTGCCCCCTCAAGCCAATGTCTCCACTCTTCAAGTGCTAACTTAACCGCCAGTAACTCTCGATCCCCCACGTGATAGTTCCTCTCAGTTGGCGTAAGGCGGTGGGAAAGGAATGCACAAGGGTGGAGCTTGTTGTCCGCACCCCTTTGGGACAGCACAGCTCCAACTCCCACGTCTGAGGCATCGACCTCCATGGTAAAGGGAATCTTAGGGTTTGGGAGAATAAGAATAGGGGCAGAGGTAAAACGGCATTTGAGTTTGTTAAAGGCCAACTCTGCTTCAGGGCCCCAATGAAAGCCAGCTATGTTCCCCTTGGTGAGCGCAGATAAAGGAGCTGCTACAGAACTGAAGTTCCAGATGAAATTACGATAAAAATTGGCAAAGCCAAGGAAACGCTGCACTTCCTTTACCAACGAGGGGGAGGGCCAATCCACCACTGCTTGAACTTTTTGAGGGTCCATTTTTATCTGGCCAGGCTTGATGATGAACCCCAGAAACTGGACCTGGGTCACATGAAACTCACATTTCTCAGGTTTGACATATAGATGGTTGTCAAGCAGGTGTCTGAGAACCTTGCTGACGTGTATCACATGCTCTTGGAGGGAACTCGAGAAGATGAGGATATCATCTAAGTAGACAAACACAAATTGGTTGAGCATGTCTCTGAGAATGTCATTAATGAGAGCTTGGAAGACTGCAGGAGCATTAGTAAGACCGAACGGCATGACTAGGTATTCATAATGCCCAGTGGGCGTGTTGAAGGCAGTCTTCCATTCATCTCCTTGTCTGATGCGCACAAGATGGTAGGCATTGCGTAAATCAAGCTTGGTGAAAATGGAAGCTTCTTGAAGGATTTCAAAGGCCGTGGCCATTAGAGGCAGGGGATAGCGGTTGCGAATAGTAGTCTTATTGAGCCCCCTGTAGTCAATGCATGGCCGAAGCCCACCATCCTTCTTACTGACAAAGAAGAACCCAGCTCCAGCAGGGGAAGTAGATGGGCGGATGATCCCTGCCGCAAGGGATTCATTGATGTACTTGTCCATAGCAGTGCATTCAGGGGGGGACAATGAGAATATACGACCTCTGGGGGGACAGGTTCCAGGGAGTAGCTCAATGGCGCAGTCGTAGGGGCGATGAAGTGGTAAGGATGTGGCCTTCTTTTTGCTGAACACTGCCTTGAGATGGTGGTACTGAATAGGGACTAGGGACAGATCCAAGGATTCCTGAGACTCGAGAACAGGATCAGGGGAGCTCTGGACCATGCATGTGGTCTGACAGGTGGAACCCCAACTGAGGACTGTGCCAGTGGACCAGTCAAAGTGTGGGTTATGCTGGAGGAGCCAGGGGTAACCAAGGATAACAGGAAACTCAGGGGACTGTATAAGATGAAAGCACATTCTCTCCTGATGCTGGTAGGTGGAGAGATCAAGGGGAGAAGTGAGGTGGGTTATTTTCCCAGGAGCTAATGGTCTTTCATCCAAGGCTGTCACAGTTAGGGAAGCAGGGAGGGAATTAGTGGGGATCTGGAGGCTTTTAGCAAGGGAAATATCCATGAAGTTTCCGGCCGCGCCCGAATCAATCAAGGCCTGGAGTATGTGTTTTTGGTCTCCCCAAGTGAGTGTGATGGGTAGGAACAACCCAGAGTTGGAAGGTGAAGTAGTGCTTGTTAGTCCCGTTACAGTCCTTCCTTGCCTGTGCGGGACGGGGTGTTTCCCGAGAGTTCTGGGCAGGTGGAACGAAAATGACCATACAATCCACAATATAAACAACAGCGCTCCCTCATACGGCGGTCTCGTTCTGAAGGAGAAAGTCGAGTCCTACCTAACTGCATAGGTTCGGGAGAATTTTGGGGAACTGGTAGCATTTGAGCAGGAGTAGGGCTGGCAGACAGGGCGGAAACACAAGGACGGTTCAGGTTTCTCTCTCTCAAACGATTATCCAGCCGGATTGCTTGATCGATAAGGGTCTCAAGATCACAGGCGGGTTCTCTGATAGCCAGGTCATCCTTGATCGCCTCAGATAGCTCGTTCAGGAAACACACCATGAGAGACTCATCATTCCAGCCACTCCCCGTTGCAATTGTCCGAAACTGTATGGCATATTCAGTGGCACTGCCATTCTTTTGTCGGAGGGTGAGAAGGTTCTTAGAGGCTTGCCGGCCACTGAGAGGGTGGTCAAAGACTCGTTTGAACTCCTCTACAAACCTAGTGTAACTTGAACAGAAGGGTGCCTGTGCCTTCCAGACAGCCGTTGCCCAGGAGAGGGCCTTACCAGAAAGGAGGGTAATAACATATGCAATCTTGGCCCGATCGGAAGGGAAGGAGGATGGTTGCAGTTCAAACGTGAGAGAGCATTGAGTCAGGAACCCATCGCATGCACTGGGATCACCCGAGAAACGTTGCGGGGGAGGTAGACGAGGCTCAGCCAAAGGGGAAGGCATTGGAGAATCTGGGAGGGGCACAGAAGCAGCAGAAGCAGTAGCAGAAGTAGAAGGCAGTCGGTCAAAAATCTGACGGATAGAAGTCATGAGATCAGTCAGTACCTGTGAGTGTGTAGCCATTAAGGTCTCCTGCTGAGCTAGAGCTGCCTCGAGGCGTTGAACGGTGGATTCATGCTGAGCCACTGTGGCAAGAAGTTCTTGAGGATCAGGCGTCTCTGGGTTCATTATGTGGTTTGGTTATTCTGTCAGGACCAGGTCTTGAACTCGGGTCTCTGGTGTGAAAGTCTTTTAGTTGCCACTGAGCCCCCAGACAGGAGATGAACCCAATAATCAGACGCCTTCTTAAGTTGCTTCCAAAGAGTTTATTGAAACAAAAAAACAGAGTAAAATAATCCCTTTCTTCAATGCAGTCACAAAACATAAGAGTAGCCAGTCAAAAAGGAAGAAAGAAATCCACAAGGAAAATCAATGATCTTCAAACAAAAACTCTGGAAAAACTTCCCAAAAACAAACACAGGAAAATACTCCAAAAGGCACAGGAGAAAACGTTAGAACAAGGGCAACACTTACGGCAGCAACTGGCTAGAGAATCACAATAACCAAACAAAGAGGCAGAGAAAGAGCACAGCTTAAATACACCACACAGAACAAGACACATGTGAAAACAATAGAGCTGATAACTAAGGTGAAAATTATAGGCATGAGGGTCCAATGGCGACCTCTAGTGGTCAAAATAAGGCATAACAAAGCCTAAACTCTGACACAGTCGTCCTGGTCCCTTTGCAGACAAACAGTAGGTATGGTGTTCTTTGGATGCAACTCAGCATTCTTTCTCCTCCAAACACGACAAGTTGAGTTTTTACCAAAAAGTTCTATTTTGGTTTCATCTGACCATATGACATTCTCCCAATCCTCTTCTGGATCATCCAAATGCTCTCTAGCAAACTTCAGATGGGCCTGGACATGTACTGGCTTAAGCAGGGGGACACGTCTGGCACTGCAGGAATTGAGTCCCTGGCGGCGTAGTGTGTTACTGATGGTAGCCTTTGTTACTTTGGTCCCAGCTCTCTGCAGGTCATTCACTAGGTCCCCCCGTGTGGTTCTGGGATTTTTGCTCACCGTTCTTGTGATCATTTTGACCCCACGGGGTGAGATCTTGCGTGGAGCCCCAGATCGAGGGAGATTAGCAGTGGCCTTGTAAGTCTTCCATTTTCTAATAATTGCTCCCACAGTTGATTTCTTCACACCAAGCTGCTTACCTATTGCAGATTCAGTCTTCCCAGCCTGGTGCAGGTCTACAATTTTGTTTCTGGTGTCCTTTGACAGCTCTTTGGTCTTGGCCATAGTGGAGTTTGGAGTCTGTTTGAGGACTGTTTGAGGTTGTGGATAGGTGTCTTTTATACTGATAATGAGTTCAAACAGGTGCCATTAATACAGGTAATGTGTGGAGGACAGAGGAGCCTCTTAAAGAAGTTACAAGTCTGTGAGAGCCAGAAATCTTGCTTTTTTGTAGGTGACCAAATACTTATTTTCCACCATAATTTGCAAATAAATTCTTTAAAAATCAGACAATGTGATTTTCTGGATTTTTTTTCTCATTCTGTCTCTCATAGTTGAAGTGTACCTATGATGAAAATTACAGGCCTCTCTCATCTTTTTAAATGGGAGAACTTGCACAATTGGTGGCTGACTAAATACTTTTTTGCCCCACTGTAGTTTCTCAGTGACTGCCAAAAGGGCAGTCTCTGTGGAATGTGCTGCTTTGCAGCCAAACTGGTTGGGATCATGGAAGTTATTCTGCAGGAGATAGTCAGACAGCTGATTACAAACAACACGTTCGAGAATTTTTTAAATAAATGAGAGAAGTGATACCGGTGTTTATTTTAAAACTTTTAAAGTTAAAAAACCTTTTTTTGTAAATTAAGAAATCAGTCCCTTTAATTATTGCTCAGTGGTATTTTTTTTTTCAAACCGTGATCAAATCGGTGATGTGTAAATGAGACTGATGACTTTTTTGCTTTTTGAATTAATTTATGATAAAAATGTATTCAGTGTTGTTTTTGATCATTCAGTTATTCTCATGTAGTATGAGTGTCAATGTTCAAACGTTCTCACAGACAGTGATTTATTAGATTTTGTGTACATCTTCAAAAATAATCTAGCCATGGGGGTCACAGTCCAGTGACTTCTGTGCCGGTCCCAAGCCCGGATAAATAGAGAGGGTTGCGTCAGGAAGGGCATCCGGCGTAAAACATTGCCAAATTTAACCATGCGAATCGTCAGTACGAATTTCATACCGGATCGGTCGAGGCCCGGGTTAACAACGACCGCCATCGGCGCCGTTGACCTACAGGGCGCCGGTGGAAATTGGGCTACTGTTGGTCGAAGAAGTAGAGGAGGGAGGAGAGTGCACAGACAGAGAGAGAAGAGGAAAGGTAAGAGTGTAGGACTGAGAATAGGAACTCTGAATGTTAGTACTATGACAGGGAAAGGTAGAGAGCTGGCTGATATGATGGAGAGAAGGAAGGTGGATATACTGTGTGTACAGGAGACCAGGTGGAAGGGTAGCAAGGCTCGTAGTATAGGAGCAGGATTCAAGCTGTTTTATTATGGTGTGGATAGTAAGAGAAATGGGGTAGGTGTGGTCCTGAAGGAGGAGTTTGTGAGGAATGTTCTGGAGGTGAAGAGAGTGTCAGACAGGGTGATGAATCTGAAGTTAGAGATTGAAGGGGTGATGTTGAATGTTGTTAGTGGTTATGCCCCACAGGTAGGTTGTGAGTTAGAGGAGAAAGAGAGATTCTGGAGTGAATTAGATGAGGTGATGGAGAGTATTCCCACGGGTGAGAGAGTGGTGATAGGAGCGGATTTTAATGGACATGTTGGCGAGGGGAACACAGGTGATGAGGAGGTGATGGGCAAGTTTGGAGTTAAGGAAAGGAACCTTGAAGGACAGATGGTAGTGGACTTTGCTAAGAGGATGGACATGGGTGTGGTTAACACTTATTTTCAGAAGAGGGAGGAGCATAGAGTGACTTACAAGAGTGGAGGTAGGAGAACACAGGTAGACTACATTCTATGTAGAAGAGGCAATCTGAAAGAGATTAGTGACTGTAAAGTGGTAGTGGGAGAGAGTGTAGCCAGACAGCATAGGATGGTGGTGTGTAGGATGACTTTGATGGTCTGTAAGACGAAGAGGTCAAAGATAGAGAAGAAAACCAAGTGGTGGAAGCTGAAAAAGGAGGAATGTTGTGAGGAATTTAGACAGAAGTTGAGGCAGACTCTGGGTGGTCAGGTAGTGCTGCCAGATGACTGGGAGACTACAGCAGAAGTGATCAGGGAGACAGGGAGAAAGGTGCTGGGTGTGTCATCTGGAAGGAGGAAAGAAGATAAGGAGACTTGGTGGTGGAATGAGGAAGTTCAGGATAGTATCCAGAGGAAGAGGTTAGCCAAGAAGAAGTGGGACATGGACAGGACTGAAGAGAATAGACAGGAATACAAGGAGTTACAGCGCAGAGTGAAGAGGGAGGTGTCTAAGGCCAAGCAGAAGGCATATGAAGAGTTGTACACTAGGTTAGACACTAGAGAAGGAGAGAAGGACTTGTACAGGTTAGCTAGGCAGAGGGATCGAGATGGGAAGGATGTGCAGCAAGTTAGAGTTATTAAGGATAGAGATGGAAGGGTGCTCACAAGTGAGGAGAGTGTACAGAGGAGATGGAAGGAATACTTTGAGGAGCTGATGAATGAGGAAAATGAGAGGGAAAAAAGAGTAGAAGGGGTGAACTCTGTGGAACAGAAAGTAGATAAGATTAGAAAGGATGAAGTCAGGAAGGCTTTGAAGAGGATGAAAAGTGGAAAGGCAGTTGGTCCTGACGACATCCCGGTGGAGGTCTGGAAGTGTCTAGGAGAGGCAGCAGTGGAATTTTTAGCTAATTTGTTCAACAGGGTTTTAGAGAGTGAGAGGATGCCTGAGGAATGGAGAAGAAGTGTGTTAGTGCCGATCTTTAAGAATAAGGGTGACGTGCAGAGTTGCAGTAACTATAGGGGGATAAAGTTGATGAGCCATACAATGAAGCTATGGGAAAGAGTAGTGGAAGCTAGGTTAAGGAAGGTAGTGGAAATTTGTGAGCAGCAGTATGGCTTCATGCCCAGAAAGAGCACAACAGATGCAATTTTTGCTCTGAGGATTTTGATGGAGAAGTATAGGGATGGTCAGAAGGAGTTGCACTGTGTGTTTGTAGACTTGGAGAAAGCATATGACAGGGTGCCAAGAGAAGAGCTGTGGTACTGTATGAGGAAGTCAGGAGTAGCAGAGAAGTATGTCAGAGTGGTGCAGGACATGTATGAGAGGAGCAGGACAGTGGTGAGGTGTGCTGTAGGTCAGACAGAGGAGTTCAATGTGGAGGTGGGACTGCATCAGGGATCGGCTCTGACCCCCTTCCTGTTTGCTATAGTGATGGACCAGTTGTCAGAGGAGGTCAGACAGGAGTCTCCTTGGACAATGATGTTTGCAGATGACATTGTGATCTGTAGTGAGAGCAGGGAGCAGGTGGAGGAAAACCTGGAGAGGTGGAGGTTTGCGCTGGAGAGAAGAGGAATGAAGGTCAGTCGTAGTAAGACTGAGTACATGTGTGTGAATGAAAGGGAAGGAAGTGGAACAGTAAGGTTACAGGGTGAAGAGGTGAAGAAGGTACTGGAGTTTAAATACTTGGGGTCAACAGTCCAGAGTAATGGAGAGTGTGGGAAAGAGGTAAAGAAGCGAGTGCAGGCAGGTTGGAAGGGGTGGAGAAAGGTGTCGGGAGTTCTGTGTGATCAGAAAATATCAGCGAGAATCAAGGGGAAGGTGTACAGGACAGTGGTGAGACCGGCCATGCTGTATGGTTTAGAGACAGTGTCACTGAGGAAGAGACAGGAGTCAGAGCTCGAGGTAGCAGAGCTGAAGATGTTGAGGTTCTCTTTGGGAGTGACAAGATTGGACAGGATTAGGAACGAGTACATCAGAGGGACAGCTCATGTTGGACTTTTGGGGGACAAAGTTAGGGAGGCCAGATTAAGATGGTTTGGACATGTTCAGAGGAGGGACAGTGAGTATATTGGTAGGAGAATGTTGGACATGGAGCTGCCAGGCAGGAGGCAAAGAGGAAGGCCAAAGAGGAGGTATATGGATGGAATTAATGAGGATATGAAGCTAGTGGGTGCAAGGGTTGAGGATGCAGAAGATAGGGATAGGTGGAGAGAGATGATTCGCTGTGGCGACCCCTGAAGGGAAAAGCCGAAAAAAGAAGAAGAAGAATCAAGTTTTCAGTAGTGACTGTATTCTTTTGGAATACGAATTCCTATATGAATTCCCGGAAATTCCTATTTTTCTTCATGCCATTGTTAGACTTCCTTATTCAAACATAACTCAGATACTTTAGTACAGACAATTACAGAAGTCACAGCCAACCCACCAGCACCAAGATTTCACACCTGTCCCAGAGTATGACTAAGTGTCTGAGCTGTTTCTATTTCCCTTTTGTCTCACCTTTTCTTTTCTTTTCTTTTGTTTCTTTTAAATGTACATGATTCTCTACATGCTAGTGACATAGCTCAGCCCTTGCACATAATGAAACTAAAAGTAAATACATTTTATTCTCTCTCTCACACACACAGTGTCTCTTCTACAAGGTAAGACGCAAAAATATTTAAATCACCACATATCAGTTATTTGCAGAAGTCCCGAGAGGCCATGCATTATTGTATTTTTTACTATTTTGTTTTCTTGATAACACAACTTAATTTTATCATGATGTCGAGATAACCAAAAACAGTTTTTTTTTTATCTTTTAATGAAAAGATTGGCAAAATGTAAGTTGTGATCATAATAAAACCAAAATAAAAAAATATATAATAATACATGGCTTCTTAGGACTTCTGTAGTTATTTAATATATGGCAAGGATTGTTTTTTTTTTTTTTTGACATGTAAATGAGGAAAAAAAATGAGAGTTTAGTTTGATAGATGTGATTGCATTCTCCAATATTTCTCTTAGAATTTAAAGACAATATTACGAAGCTGATTATTTAAATATTTCCAGCGATGCTCAAATTACATTTGAGTTTAATTCTGAGCTACAGTGCTGCATTCAAGTTGTATTATCCTGCCAGTGGAGGTGGAGTGATGTACAGAAGTGTGTTTTAACTCATTAAGGGATCATAGCAACCTTTTGAGGAGACTGAATGGTTTGAGGATGTGCGGAAAAAAGGTGAAATCATTTAAAATTCTAAATATTCATGAAAGGCATAACTTGATCTGAATCCGTGAAGTGACGAGGAAGAAAGAGAAAGAATTGAAAGAGAATGAATTTAAAAGTGTCACTGATTGGGAAATTCCAGTGGGTTGTCCTAAACAAAGTAAAAAATCTTATCTTACTGTTATAATGTATTCTTGTGTTTTGCCTTTTTCATTATGTTCTCATCATCCAATGTAAACTCATGTATGCTAAGTCATAATGTGAAGCTTAGATGTGCATTGCAGAAAACCAGGTGAAATCTGATCAGCTGTACTCATGCAAATTATGGCTTTCTTTTGCTAATTTTAGAAAATCTGCACTATATGAAGGGAAATCATGATCCACCTTCATTATATTTGCATCATGGGGCTTTTAAGTATAGGTATGTGTCTTCTGTCAATAAAATTAAAGCAACCTGACCTTCCAAATCTAAAAAAATTGCCTGAAGGTGGTAAAATTGTTTTTTTAACACTTTCCCAGGCACAGCAGAATCTCAGATATCAGCTCGAGTGGGTTCCACAGTTATCCTGCCCTGTGAGTGGAGGAATATCTCCGTCCAAGTACCTCATGTTCAGTGGAACAAAGTTTCTGAGACTGTGTTTGAGAGAAAGGGAGTGGAGCTGTACGAGGGTGAGGGATATGAGGGCCGTGTGGACGTTCCTCAAGACAAGCTGCTTGTCGGAAACTGCTCTCTGGTGCTGAAGAACGTCAGTCTCACTGATGCAGGAATCTACGAGAGCTACCTGTCTGTGAGGCGCATGAAGAGAGCCAGCTCTACAAAATGGGTTTTAGTCCAGTGGGTCAAGCTCTCAGTCGATGGTACGTAGATATCAGAAAAGCACAGCGCTGCTGAGTTCTGGACTCTGATTGGTCAGAAGGTGTTGATGAATTCTTTATAACAGAAGACCACAAGTTATGGGGGCGCAGTGTGTCAATGCTTTTGCTGCATGGAACACAAGGTAGAAAGATGACGTCATGGTCTGGCTTCCTCAGTCAAATAAAAAATAAAGTTTGATTAAATGAAATTGCTCATTTGTCTAAACAATAACAATACAAATAAAGACGTGCAACATGCTGCTTTAATGAATCTCATAAATACACTATACATGTAGCCTACATGTACTTACAAAATACAAATACATAGCTTCATTTAGATAGAACAAGGATCAAACGCATTGTTTGAACAATCTGTTTATTATCAGCAAAGGCTCTGCACCCATTCATTTCTGTCTATCACCACCAGTCTAATGGTCAGCATGTGAGACACAAAAGGACACTGATAAAGGCGCTATGTAAGCTTGTCAATAAACAAGTGGCTGAAACGCTTAGCAAAGGCTGGGTCAAACTGAGAAACACGAAAACCGATAAATCCTTGAACAGCATTTACCATGCCAGTAATCTGAAACTCAACTCAGATGACACTGTTGTGGATGAAGCTGGACTTGACCTCACAGGTGACAATGTCACAGAAGATGTTGCTCAGAAGGAACACAACAGGAAGAGAGGACACGATGATACAGCTAAGATCGAGATCTTATAATATTCAAAGCAGCCCAAAAAAGCAAGAATCTATTCCCCAACTTCTACCAAAATTAGGAGAAATATTGCCACTGCCTTACGGCTTAAAGTGGAGAAATCGATCAATTTGTGAGCTTACACATCTCAGGTGTATATATGCCACCTAAGAAGAAGTGAAAATAAGTTACATGTTGACAGGACCTGAGAACAGTTATACTGTCAGAGATCTTATTTTTCAGCACATGAACAATAGTAATAATAATATTAATGATATTATTCAGCACACTGACATCTCTGATAAGCTACAGAACTACCTGAATGACGATGTTACAAACTACACAGAGCATTCTGGGATTTCCCTGAGATACTATCCCTGAGATATCCCATTTGTTGGGATGTGACATTGTGGTATACAGTAGATGTGCACAGTCTAATGAGTGGCTAACTCAGCCAAACTCCAGCAAGTTTTGAACTGAATGCCGGCTCGGAACATGCCTTATATTTGCAAAATATTTCTGGACACTCCACTGCGGTTTTGAATGTTGTTTTAATGTCCACTTGTTACCAACCAGAATAAAACTCTTAATTAGCAGTACTACTAATTTTAGTAACAATGCTGCTTATGCTTTGAAATGAATATTCATGATGATAATAATAATAATAATAATAATAATAATAATAATAATAATATACACTGGCCACATAAAACAGTCACAAATTGACAAGTGGTCAGTAATTTTCAATTTTGACCATCAACTGAATACTTGTCCAGACCCTAGCCACAAAAATGTGCAAATCAAATTTTCAAAACATTGCAGCCTGTACAGTATACAAAATTATTAATGATAGAATGCTTCCACAAGTTAGACTATGAATAAATACTTCAAGTTTGAGTTTAATATTGTGGACTGTAGAATTGCACAAGAAATATCTGCAGCTGTGAGATCACTGCATGATCTGCATTAACACCAGCTATTATCTTCTGGCAATGTAGTAATATACTTGTTACATGGAAAAGGGAGGGGATATATTCTGGCAAGCATAGAAGTGAAGTTCGAACCTCTCGGAGGAGCTACCACTCTGATACAGATTGCTGCCCTGATCTGTTTCCGTGTGCTGAGTGAAGAACCACTGAGGTGGTAGAAGAGGAATAAGCCACTTCGACATGCTGAGAGTGCACTTTCTGTTTACACTCTGTCACAAATTAGTTCTGCATTTTTTGTACTATTTTCATAATGATGTGGAATCTCAGAAATGTAAAAAATTTAGAATTAATGAATGTGCCGTACAAGCCACTGGCAGCAAGCACAGTGTAATTACTGTAAACTCTATACAGTCACAATGGCTTACTTACCTGGGGTCCTAACTTAGTGTGTGAATGATCATTATGTGTGTTTACCTGAAATCCAAACCATCTGCAGCTGCAGAGTTGCATCCTTTTGAAATGCACCTTCACAAAATGGACAATGACATTTTTGGACAATTGTTTTCCCCCAGTAAGAATATACACACAGTCAGGTCTCGCAGCTTCACGTCACAAACATTTAATGAACTTCACTGAGGATGATGAAATGGAGAACATTGAGCCCTGAAGTTCAGACACTAGCTGGATGAGAACTAGATAAAGAAAGAATCTATAAAGGTGTCAAAAATAAAATTGATTTCCTTTCTATATTTTCACCCAAAGAAACCCCTGAAGAAACTCGGCTGGAAATTTCAACCTCCAGAGGTAAGTGAATATGAATGAGTTAGAAGATTAAAATCACCGGGTTTATTAAGAACCACAAAGTTATAGCACTGAAGTCTGCAACATTTATTTCAGTCTACATGCAGAAACTACGCTGCAATGTAACCAAACATTTTATTTATTAATTTATTTAAATGACTTCTGTTCTTAAAGTGTAGCACTAAAATCTCAAAATTCATCAATAAAATGTTTTTCTTTAGTTCTGATTTTGTTTGCTTGTTTATTAGTAAACATTATTAAAACCTTTTAAAGAAGTCTTTACACGCCACCCAATTTTTAATTACATCATTTCATATTTCCAAACATTTGTGTATATATTGTATACTGTATGTGTGCATATTAATCCAAATATTTATATTATGATGCACTCATCAGTTTCCTTTATAAATCTATAGGCAATGTTAAGGTGAGCCTCATTAAACATCATGACACGTGTAGATCTGTGACCATATTAAAATGAAATTTTTAATATTCCTCTTTTTTTCTTTTCTCCTTCAGAAACTCCTGTAGAGAATGTTAACAATAAGTCAAGTAAGTCAAAGTCACATAAGTCACAATACATAAGTTACAGGTGAGTGTTAAGAAATTCTAAAACTACCAGCATCAAGCATTTGTTCAGTGGTTGATTGATTGATTGATTCTCTTGTTCTGTCTAGATGACGTAAGAGTGAATTGTCCTCTACCAGAGATCATCCTCTTTTCTCTTCTTTCATGTTTCCTCTTCCTTGGATTCTGTGTGTAAACGTCTGTTACTTACGTACTGACGTAAGTAACAGAAGTCATTTAAATAAATTAATAAATAAAATGTTTGGTTACCTTACAACATAGATTCTGAATGTAGACTGAAATAAATCTTGCAGACTTCAGTGCCATAACTTTGTGGTTCTTAATAAATCTAGTGATTTTAATCTTTTTCTTCTTCTTCTTATTTCGGCTTTTCCCTTCAGGGGTCGCCACAGCGAATCATCTCTCTCCACCTATCCCTATCTTCTGCATCCTCAACACTTGCACCCACTAGCTTCATATCCTCATTAATTCCATCCATATACCTCCTCTTTGGCCTTCCTCTTTGCCTCCTGCCTGGCAGCTCCATGTCCAACATTCTCCTACCAATATACTCACTCTCCCTCCTCTGAACATGTCCAAACCATCTTAATCTGGCCTCCCTAACTTTGTCCCCCAAACGTCCAACATGAGCTGTCCCTCTGATGTACTCGTTCCTAATCCTGTCCAATCTTGTCACTCCCAAAGAGAACCTCAACATCTTCAGCTCTGCTACCTCTAGCTCTGACTCCTGTCTCTTCCTCAGTGACACTGTCTCTAAACCATACAGCATGGCCGGTCTCACCACTGTCCTGTACACCTTCCCCTTGATTCTCGCTGATATTTTCTGATCACACAGAACTCCCGACACCTTTCTCCACCCATTCCAACCTGCGTGCACTCGCTTCTTTACCTCTTTCCCACACTCTCCATTACTCTGGACTGTTGACCCCAAGTACTTAAACTCCTGTACCTTCTTCACCTCCACTTCCCTCCCTTTCATTCATACACATGTACTCAGTCTTACTACAACTGACTTTCATTCCTCTTCTCTTCAGCGCAAACCTCCACCTCTCCAGGTTTTCCTCCACCTGCTACCTGCTCTCACAACAAATCACAATGTCATCTGCAAACATCATTGTCCAACTCTTTTTTCCCTCTTATTTTTCTCATTCATCAGCTCCTCAAAGTACTCCTCCCATCTCCTCTGTACACTCTCCTCACTTGTGAGCACCCTTCCATCTCTATCCTTAATAACTCTAACTTGCTGCACATCCTTCCCATCTCGAGCCCTCTGCCTAGCTAACCTGTACAAGTCCTTCTGTCCTTCTCTAGTGTCTAACCTAATGTACAACTCGTCATATGCCTTCTGCTTGGCCTTAGACACCTCCCTCTTCACTCTGCGCTGTAACTCCTTGTATTCCTGTCTATTCTCTTAAGTCCTGTCCATGTCCCACATCTTCTTGGCTAGCCTCTTCCTCTGGATACTATCCTGAACTTCCTCATTCCACCACCAAGTCTCCTTATCTTCTTTCCTCCTTCCAGATGACACACCCAGCACCTTTCTCCCTGTCTCCCTGATCACTTCTGCTGTAGTTTCCCAGTCATCTGGCAGCACTACCTGACCACCCAGAGCCTGCCTCAACTTCTGTCTAAATTCCTCACAACATTCCTCCTTTTTCAGCTTCCACCACTTGGTTTTCTTCTCTATCTCTATCTTTGACCTCTTCTTCATACAGAAAATCAAAGTCATTCTACACACCACCATCCTATGCTGTCTGGCTACACTCTCTCCCACAACCACTTTACAGTCACTAATCTCTTTCAGATTGCCTCTTCTACATAGGATGTAGTCTACCTGTGTGCTCCTACCTCCTAAGCTCTATGCTCCCCCCTCTTCTGAAAATAAGTGTTAACCACAGCCATGTACATCCTCTTAGCAAAGTCCACTTACCGTCTGTCCTTCAAGGTTCCTTTCCTTAACTCCAAACTTGCCCATCATCTCCTCATCACCTGTGTTCCCCTCACCAACATGTCCATTAAAATCCACCCCTTCAATCTCTAACTTCAGACTCATCACCCTGTCTGACACTCTCTTCACCTCCAGAACATTCCTCACAAACTCCTCCTTCAGGACCACACCTACCCCATTTCTCTTACTATCCACACCATTATAAAACAGCTTGAATCCTGCTCCTATACTACGAGCCTTGCTACCCTTCCACCTGGTCTCCTGTACACACAGTATATCCAACTTCCTTCTCTCCATCATATCAGCCAGCTCTCTACCTTTCCCTGTCATAGTACCAACATTCAGAGTTCCTATTCTCACTCCTCCGTCCTCTACTTCTTCGACCAACAGTAGCCCAATTTCCACTGGTGCCCTGTAGGTCAACCTGGGCCTCAGCCGATCTGATATGAAATTCAGAGTACTGACGATTTGCATGGCTAAATTTGGCAATGTTTTATGCCGGATGCCCTTCCTGACGCAACCCTCTCTATTTATCCGGGCTTGGGACTGGCACAGAAGTCACTGGAATGTGACCCCCATGGCTAGATTAGTGATTTTAATCTTCTAACTCATTCATATTCACTTAACTCTGGAGGTTGAAATTTCCAGCTGAGTTTCTTCAGGGGTTTCTTTGGGTGAAAATATAGAAAGGAAATCAATTTTATTTCTGACACCTTTATAGATTCTTTCTTTATCTAGTTCTCATCCAGCTAGTGCCTGAACTTCAATACTCAATGTTCTCCATTTCATCATCCTCAGTGAAGTTCATTAAATGTCTGTGACTGTGTGTATATTCTTACTGGAAGAAAAACAAACACTTTATGTCATTGTACATTTTGTGAAGGTGCATTTTAAAAGGATGCAACTCTGGAGCTGCAGATAGTTTGGTTTTCAGGTAAACACACATAATGGTGATGACATTTTATAGCCATCTCTATTTAATAATGGTAATTAAGCATTTCTCTGCTTTAATAATTTACAAATCTCATAAACTTTTATTTTATTCACAATAGAATATAGATAACATATCAAATGTTGAAAGTGAGACATTTTGAAATGTCATGCCAAATATTGGCTCATTTTGGATTTCATGAGAGCTACACATTCCAAAAAAGTTGAGACAGGTAGCAATAAGAGGCCGGAAAAGTTAAATGTACATATAAGGAACAGCTGGAGGACCAATTTTCAACTTATTAGGTCAACTGGCAACATGATTGGGTATAAAAAGAGCCTGGCAGTGTCTCTCAGAAGTCAAGATGGGCAGAGGATCACCAATTCCCCCAATGCTGCGGCGAAAAATAGTGGAGCAATATCAGAAAGGAGTTTCTCAGAGAAAAATTGCAAAGAGTTTGAAATTATCATCATCTACAGTGCATAATATCATCCAAAGATTCAGAGAATCTGGAACAATCTCTGTGCGTAAGGGTCAAGGCCGGAAAACCATACTGGATGGCCGTGATCTTCGGGCCCTTAGACAGCACTGCATCACATACAGGAATGCTACTGTAATGGAAATCACAACATGGGCTCAGGAATACTTCCAGAAAACATTGTCGGTGAACACAATCCACCGTGCCATTCGCCGTCGCCGGCTAAAACTCTATAGGTCAAAAAAGAAGCCATATCTAAACATGATCCAGAAGCGCAGGCGTTTTCTCTGGGCCAAGGCTCATTTAAAATGGACTGTGGCAAAGTGGAAAACTGTTCTGTGGTCAGACGAATCAAAATTTGAAGTTCTTTTTGGAAAACTGGGACGCCATGTCATCCGGACTAAAGAGGACAAGGACAAGATCAGCGCTCAGTTCAGAAGCCTGCATCTCTGATGGTATGGGGTTGCATGAGTGCGTGTGGCATGAGCAGCTTACACATCTGGAAAGGCACCATCAATGCTGAAAGGTATATCCAAGTTCTAGAACAACATATGCTCCCATCCAGACGTCGTCTCTTTCAGGGAAGACCTTGCATTTTCCAACATGACAATGCCAGACCACATACTGCATCAATTACAACATCATGGCTGCGTAGAAGAAGGATCCGGGTACTGAAATGGCCAGCCTGCGGTCCAGATCTTTCACCCATAGAAAACATTTGGCGCATCATAAAGAGGAAGATGCGACAAAGAAGACTTAAGACAGTTGAGCAACTAGAAGCCTGTATTAGACAAGAATGGGACAACATTCCTATTCCTAAACTTGAGCAACTTGTCTCCTCAGTCCCCAGACATTTGCAGACTGTTATAAAAAGAAGAGGGGATGCCACACAATGGGAAACATGGCCTTATCCCAACTTTTTTGAGATGTGTTGATGCCATGAAATTTAAAATCCACTTATTTTTCCCTTAAAATGATCCATTTTCTCAGTTTAAACATTTGATATGTCATCTATGTTGTATTCTGAATAAAATATTGAAATTTGAAACTTCCACATCATTGCATTCTGTTTTTATTCACAATTTGTACAGTGTCCCAACTTTTTTGGAATCGGGTTTGTAAACTCATCTGGCATTGCAAGAACACAGAAATGTTCCTGACAGTTTGACCTGGAGGAGAAGGAAGGCATCATGATGATACATGAACTAACTAGTAATATAGCTGAAAAAACACAGGGATAATGTAAAAATAATGTGAAAAATTAAATCAAATTTAAATAAGAAACACATCCACTATGTCTGTAAATCTTTCAAACGTGTATAAAAACTAATTTTACATATGAATTGTGATTATTGACCTACAAAGCTGGACAACTTACCCAGAAGATTTACAAAATCAACAAATAAATGAATTCTAATTCATTCTATTTTAACTGTTTAAATTACTGTGTGAATATAACTATCTAAAATAACTTTTTAGAAAACATTAGTAAACATGATCATTCACACACTAAGTAGGTCCCCAGGTAAGTAAATACCAAGCCATTGTGACTGTATAGAGTTACACAGTAATTACACTGTGCTTGCTGCCAGTGGCATGTACGGCACATTCATTAATTTTAAATTTTTTACATTTCATTTCTGAGATTCTACATCATTATGAAAATAGTACAAAAGATGCAGAACTAATTCGTGAAATTAGTGACAGGGTAAACAGAAAGTGCACTCTCAGCATGTAGAGTACAAATACAAATAGAATTTGTAAACAACAATTCTGAAAGAACATTTGAATAATGCTCAGTTCACACTAAAGTACACTTTAGACGTTACATTCCCCATCAGATATTTCCCACATCAGTTCACATACCTGCGTGTGATTCACAACATCAGAACTTAAATTTTACCTCAAAGTATGACTGAGCTGGTGTTGGAGTGTCCAGATATGGCAGGGTAATTTAATCAATCAAATGGTATCACATTCCAAAACAGAAAGTCTCCTTAGTTGGGGCAGTGGTGGCTCAAGTGGTTAAGGCTCTGGGTTGTTGACCGGAGAATCGGGGATTCAAGCCCCACCAAGCGCCACTTTTGGGCAATTGAGCAAGGCCTTTTACCCTCCCTGCTCTAGGGGTGCTGTATCATAGCTGCCCCTGTGCTCTGACCCCAACTTCCTCAGCTGGGATATGTGAAGAAAAGAATTCCACTATGCTGTAATGTATGTGTGGCGATATTAAAGGCTTCTTCTTCTATTTTTTTTTTAAACTGCAGAAAGAAGAATGTTCAGGGGGATGATACAGGAAAAAGAAAGTAAAAGAATCTCCTCGAACGTTTCCATAAAAAAAAAAACTATAATACGGATCCATTGACTTATGCGAGCTCAATTATCATTTCACAAGTCCAGATGTAAGTGTCCGAAAAAAAATTCAGTCTTTCGCCCACAAGGAAATAAACTCTGAACTATAGAAGGAAAATATAGTCAAAAGTAGAGTGTCAAAGAGTTCAACATGCCAGTTGAGTCAACACTGATACTAGTACTTTTGTATTGAAGATGACACAAGGGTTTTGCCCCAACAGCAGTAGCAAGTGAATCATTTGAACCACTAGACTTAAAAAAAAACCAAATAACGTTCGTTTACTCCTTCTGAATTTCAACTGTGGTTAAACAGCGGTGAAGAGAAAAAAAAACTCTGCTTCTTTCTCTAGGACACGAGCCCTCATGCAAGCACACCGTCTCGGCTAGCTCAATGACCAATGCCCCTACTGCAGCATTGCAGACATGCAACAACAGCTCAAGCTCGGTCCAGCTCCTTGTCAGCTCACCTCGACACTTGTCCAAATGCTGTCTTGTACAATAAAAAAATGTCACAGAAAAAAAAACTTTTTCCTCACCGGTTTTCTCTTCATTTTTTTGGCTCTCAGCTCACGCTTGTCTTTCTCACTTCCTTCTTTTTTGCCCCTCCTCTCTTTTTCTAAAAAACCTCCTTTCAACATCAAAGTCCTTGGATACCTCCACATTTCCCCTTGCTAAACCATGCCATGTTAATACAGAAACAACTTCTGGTTGGTTGATGACAACAATCCCAAATTACGTAATGTAATCATCCATATACCTTATAGGCAATCTACCCTGTGTTTCTCTTTTTGAACGTCTGAGATCAGGTACCCCACTCGTGTCATCTTACGGAATATCAGAGTTTCCAGACTCTACATCTTGCTCAAACTCTACTCCTTCACTCTCAATTACACTACTCTCCCGATATATCCTTTCACCCTCAATCTCCTCAGCTAAGTCTGTTTTCTGTAATTGTGTAGGATACAGTGTGTAAACAACTGATTGAGGGGAAAGTACAGTGTCACAACTGATCCCTGTGAACCACCTTTGTGGGACCCCCTGGTTCAGGATGTACTGAAAACACTGGTAAATCTGGATGATTCTGCTGCACTACCAAATAGGGGACAGACTCCCACTATCTTGAATTTTGTTCCGTCCCCTAAACTTCTGGTTACGCAACAATACTCACCAGGTCACCAGGTCACCAGGTGAGTCACCAGGTCTAATGAGCGCTCCGGCAGTCTTGCGATCATAAACTCTCTTCCTTCTCCTGGAAGCTTCTTGGGCAGTTGCTTTTGCAGTCTCCGCTGCAGTCCTCAGTCATTTGTGATGATTCTTCACCCACTCATCTAGATCATCTGCCTCATCATCAGTTAGATCTTTCCCCCCCAAGACATCCATGGGTAGCCTTGCGTCCCATCCAAACATTAAATAAAATGGGGAGTAGCCTGTTGATGAGTGCACATGGCTATTGTAAGCCATCACTAGTTCAGGCAGGAAAATCTTCCAGTCCTTCTTTTTATTTGCAGGTAACGTCCGCAACATATCATGAATTGTGCGATTGAACCTTTCGCACTGTGCGTTCCCTTGTGGATGGTAAGGACTAGTGCAACTTTTGCTAATTCCATATAGTTTACAGGGTTAGGGTTAGGGTTCCTTAATTACACTCGACTCGAAACACCTGCCTTGATCCGAGTGCAATCGGGTGGGACACCCATAGCAGACAAACCAGTATCGTACAAGGGCTCTGGCGATGGTAAGGAGTGTCTGATTCTTAGTCGGAACTGCCATAGTAAATCTTGTAAACATGTCCGTGAGCACTAAAACATTCTAATAACCCCCTGCCGATTTCTCAAGCATGGTGTAATCCATGGCAATAACTTCTAGGGGTGTGGTTACATTGGTGCAAATCATAGGGGCATGAATTTTGGGGAACACATCATTGGCCAAGGTACACCTTTGACATTGGGTTACCCATGTCTGCACGTCATTGGCCATTGAGAAAAAAAGCCATCGTTTCTCTGTTGCTCACTAATAGATGACCAGCTGTAACCTTCAACACATTTTCATATGAGTGCTTGCTTGGCAACTTGAACCGTGGCCTCATCACCCTCCTCTCCCTTACTTGTCCACAGATATGCCCGTACATTGTCTGAGGTCAACCGAATGAAGTCTTTCTCTGCATCCTCTTGCTCTTGTTCTATACACTAAGGAATCCTAGAAATAACATTGGAGCATTGGTGTTCTGTCTGCCAGGCTTGTAGCAAACCTCAAAGTTGAACTCTGATAACTGAGCCACCCAACATTGTTCCACTGCTCCAAGATTGGCCATGTCCAGGTATTGGAGGGTGTTGTGGTCAGTAATTACCTGAAATTTTGCAAACATCAGGTACTCTTTAAATTTCTCAGTTATTGCCCACTTAAGAGCTAGTAACTCCAACTTGAAGGCACTATAATACCCTTCATTTCTTTTGGATCCCTTCAGGCCTCTGCTTGTGTAAGCAATGATGCACTCTACGCTCCCCTGCTTTTGGCTGAATATGGCTCCAAGTCCATTGCGGCTCCCGTCTGTAGTAAGTATGAAAGGACATTGGAAATCAGGGTAAGACAGAATTGGAGGTGACATGAGGCAACTCTTTAGTTTGTTGAATGCAGTCTGACACTCTTCACTCCAGATGAACGGTTCAGCTGACTTGCCCTTATTACCTTTACCCACTAGTGTATGCAGAGGCTTTGCCAGCTGTGAGAATCCTGGAACAAACCGGCGATAACTCAAATCCTAAAAGTTGTCTCACCTCCCTCACATTCGATGGTGAAGGCCATGCCTCCAAACACTGGACCTTGTCCCTGTCCACCTGAACTCCCTTTGATGAAATTATGTGTCCCAAAAAATGGACCTCTGGCCTCAGGAGGAAACATTTACTCGGTTTCAGCTTCAGTCCATGCTGACGCAGCCTGGAAAAAACAAGCTCCAACTTCTCACAATGACTCTTGAAATCCACCAAGAACACAATAATATCATCGAGATAGATCAGGAGATTGTCAAAGGCAAGATCACCTAATGCTGCACCCATCAATCGCTGAAAGGTGGCCGGAGCGTTGCATAAACCAAACGGCATCCGCGTCCACTCAAACAACCCGAATGGTGTTGTAACAACAGTGTTCTCCCGATCTGACTAATTTACTGCCACTTGAAAGTAGATTTATGTGAGATCCAAGGTGGAAAACAACTGTGCATTCCCCAAACCATCTAAGGATTCTTCCACACAGGGCAGGGGATAAGCGTCCTTGAAGGTGACCTGATTGAGTCTCCTGTAGTCACAGCAGAAACGAACACCTCCATCCTTCTTTATTACAATGACTGCAGGTGAGGCCCACGGGCTGTGACTCTCCTTCAATATACCTTGACTGACCAGATCCTGTACATGTCTCTTAAACTCTTGGAAAACATGAGGTGGAAATCGTCTCTGATATTGCTTTATTGGTTGTGCATCTCCTGTAGGTATACTATGCATCACCGTCGTTATATATCCAAAGTTTGTGTCACTCTTGGAGAAGACATCGCTGTAATGCGTCAGCAGGGACCTTAACTCTTTGCACTACATATCTGAGAGTCCGTCCTGGTTCACCTGCACTGGAATTGGCAGTTGTTCAGGCTGGCCCTCAACATTAATGCTGCATTGCACATGTTTTGTAACACGTGGCTCATCATCATCTTCCTGAAATTCCACCACTTGTTTTGGGACAATCTTCCCCAGCTTGGACACGACTGCAAACCTGGATCTTGGCAGATTTCACTTAGTATTTAAATTTGGCAATTAGTGGTGTCAGATTTCACCTGGTTTTCTGCAATGCACATCTAAGCTTCACATTATGACTTAGCATGCATGAGTTTACGTTGGATGACAAGACAACATAATAAAAAAGGCAAAACACAAGAATACATTATAACAGTAAGATAAGATTTTTTTACTTTGTTTAGGACAACCCACTGGAATTTCCCAATCAGTGACACTTTTAAATTCATTCTCTTTCAATTCTTTCTCTTTCTTCCTCTTCACTTCACGGACTCAGGTAAAGTTACGTCTTTCATGAATATCTAGAATTTTAAATGATTTTGCCTTTTTTTCTTGTAGAATAGACTTGTGTGAGGGAGAGAGAGAGAGAATAAAATGTATTTACTTCTAATTTCATTGTGTGCAAGAGCTGAGATAAAGCTACGTCACCAGAATGTAGAGAATCATGTACATTTAAAAGAAATGAAAGAAAAGAAAAGAAAAGGTGAGACAAAAGGGAAACAGAAACAAACCTCAGCTCAGACACTTAGTCAAACTCTGGGACTCAAACTCTTTGAACTTGGTGCTGGTGGGTTGGCTGTGACTTCTGTAATTGTCTGTACTAATGTATCTGAGCTATGTTTGAGTAAGGAAGTGTAACAATGGCATGAAGAAAAATAGGAATTTCCGGGAATTCATATAGGAATTCGTAACTTGAACCAAAAGGATACAGTCGCTACTGAAAACTTGATTAATGAACTGTATTAAATAAAGATATTCTAAACCGAAATAACATAAGAGCTTGGTAAAAATATACTTTTGTATTGGTCTCATAATTTACAGTTGGAGCATGATGTCCATGTGCATCCTCACAAGGATTATTTTTGGTGCATGCAAATGGTTTCTGAGCTGGCTTATTCAACTTATAGATAAAATTAAGCACTCACTGTTCATTTAATTGTGCTTTGTCAACATTTTTTTTTGTGTGTTTGTTTATTTATTTATTTGTGTGTGTTTGTGTGTGTGTGTGTGTGTGTGTGTGTGTGTGTGTGTGTTTGATCTGTTGTTATTTGTTAATTATAAGTTCATTTAAAACCTTCATTTCACTTAATCATTTCATTTAACTAGCTCATGAATTCCATGTCATGGGATCCATCCATTGGGGGAAGAACTGTGAATCGAGCACACCGCAAATCGGCGGTAAAAAAAATGCACCATGGAAGCAGATGAGATCGTACTGTAACTGAACCTTTTTGATTGTATATAGTATGCATAATCAATAAAGTGTACACTGAATTTGGTCTTTTTTAAAAAGTGTGTCTACTGGGTCTGAGCTCACCAAATATGTATAAAGTTCTATCTATATGTAGCGGGAAATTTCACTACAATGTAGGGGTGGTTCTATTCTGCACTATCCTGGACGACTAGGAAAATGACATGATCTAAGTCCCCAGTCCTAGTGCGTTTAATTCCCATACTTTGTGTTTAAGTATGTTTTTCTCTGTCTTGACTGTGTTCTGAGCAGGTTTTATGACTGGTGAGGAGAAGGCTCTAAGACACAAAAAGCACACGGTAGCTTCTTAGAGTGTGATTGAATTAATTATCCCTTTTCCCTACTTCCAGCCTGGAAGACAGGAGG
Source organism: Hemibagrus guttatus (assembly GCA_033459395.1). Lineage (NCBI taxonomy): Eukaryota > Metazoa > Chordata > Actinopteri > Siluriformes > Bagridae > Hemibagrus > Hemibagrus guttatus. The sequence continues at coordinate 24,583,764 of JAUCMX010000013.1, forward strand.
AATTCCCCTATGTTTCCATTCATTCATTCATTGTCCGATCTATTCTTGGGTCACTGGAGCATTACCGACACGCAACAACAGCTCAATCTTTTTTTTTTTTTTTTTTTTTTAAAACCCTTTCAACATAAAAGTCCTTGAATGCCTCCACATATAATAGTATTTGGAGTCTCAGGTTCGGGGTCTCACATTAAACACAGAATGAAAAAAGAAATGTGTTTATAAAATGTGTCTGCACTCATGTGCAATTCAGATCACAATTTAGTCACTAACTGCTTGAATAAGGCAGATATACAGGAATCAGTTTTAACGTATACTTTTTGCATTCAGTGTCTCTTTCGTTTAACTTGAACTGCATTGCAGTATGCTTGAAAACCTTTTCATATGTTCAAAGAAAAATATAAATATTCAGTTGATAATTCAGCTTGAACAATAACAATTACAATTCAAGAAGAATAAATAAATAAATAAATAAATAAATAAATAAATAAATAAATAAATAAATAAATAAAAGAAAAATAAAAAATAAATAAATACATAAAAATACTAGACCAAACAGTTAAGGAGAAAATGTAGGTGAATGCCGAAGTCCTGAATGAAGTAGAAATGTTTCTGGCTCAGTTCAGTCAGTATGAGTGTTTGGATGCCTACAGAGTCCTCTCTGGAATGGAGAGGAAGAAATTGTTCTCTCCTTGCGAAGGAACTTCTGATTGCGCAGTCCATCCGTAGCGAAATCCAACACGTCTCTGTGAATAAAATGTAAAAAAAAAAAAAAAAAAAAAAAAAAATTCTCAATTACCAGAAATATTGACAGTAATAATGTATAATAAAAAAATTAATGTGTTGCATTCATATTCTTGCCTATATGGAATATATAGCACAGAGGCATTGGTGGCTCAGTGGTAGGTTTTCTTGCCTATTATGCGGAAGGCCCGGGTTCGATTCCCAACCACTGGTCCCAAGCCCGGAAAAATGGGAGGGTTGCGGCAGGAAGGCATCCGGCGTAAAACCTGTGCCAAGTTGTTGTGCGGACCAATTGGTACGCTGTGGCGACAGGGAGCAGCCGAAAGCAACTTCTATGGAATATATAGCACAGCTATGATTTATTAATAAGTATAATCATTATACTGAATTTGGTTTTAACATCACTATATTAATATCCTTAGCTACATTAAGCTTTTTAAAATTTATATTGGTTTGTTATAGGAGAAAAAAACACTTCTGCTTTTAGATACTTGGTGTTAATAGAAATACTTTAATAATAACTGTTTATAAAAACAAATATACATGTAAACAATGCTTTCGTGTCTTCATTTGCTTAAGGTACAGTACTTACATCTTGGTCCATTTCGGCAAATCCCTGAGTGTGATGTGATAGCCTCGGTCTACCTGTTGCTATTATCTGATCAAACTCGCTTGCACCACCTGCTGGTGAAGCGGACAAGCAGCAGGTTTCGATTATGCATTGATGTTTGATTGCTCTTCCTGTGATACCCGGATGTGCAACGTTGAATTTCTTGGCGAATCTGAATCACTGAATTTACATTCATTGTCTGCTGCTTATCCGAACTACACTCGGGTCACGGGGAGCCTGTGCCTATCTCAGGCGTCATAGGGCATCAAGGCAGGATACACCCTGGACGGAGTGCCAACCCATCACAGGGCACACACACACACTCTCATTCACTCACGCAATCACACACTATGGACAATTTAGAGATGCCAATCAACCTACCATGCATGTCTTTGGACTGGGGGAGGAAACCGGAGTACCCGGAGGAAACCCCCGAGGCACGGGGAGAACATGCAAACTCCACACACACATGGCGGAGGCGGGAATCGAACCCCCAACCCTGGAGGTGTGAGGCAAACGTGCTAACCACTAAGCCACCGTGCCCCCCATCACTAAATTTTTTTTTTTTTTTTTTTTTTTTTTAACAACTTTAATTTCCTCGGCACACACATCTCCTCACATGGACTGTAAACACAACATCCCTACTTCCCGAGGATGCTGAGGAAAACCAACTTGTCCCAGCATACTGCTCGTGTCCTTTTACCACTGCTCAGTCACAAGCATACTATCCAATGGCATTCTGGTGTGGTATGCTGGTTGCACTGTGGCTGAGAAAAAAGGTCTGCAGAGTCATCAACTCAGCACAGAAAGTGGTGCACAGCTGCTTTCACTTATCTACAGCACCAGATGCATATGATGAGCCAGAAATATAATAAAGGACTCTTCTCATCCCAGCAACCACCTCGTCACACTCTGCTGCCCTCCAGAAGACACGATCAGTCCCTAAAAACATGAACCACCAGACTCCTAAATAGCTTCTACCCAAGTCCCATTATAGAACTAAACTCCAGCTGATACAATCACTATACTCAGCATTTTACTAGATGTGCAATAAACTCTCATCTTGCCAATATTTATACATTCTTTAATTCTTTTCTTTTATTTATTTCAATATATTTAATGTACATATCTACTCACTTTGTACTCGCTCTGTTTTGCACATTTTGTTTTACACAGTTGCTATTGTATATTATCGGAACTCAGTCCCCTCTGAGTGGACACTCCTCTGGGTGGTTCTGAAGACTTCTTCAATTACCTATATTTACCATACACTTTGCTAATTTACAAGAAAGAAAATAATGAAACTTCTTCAGGCCTGGAAGAGAAGAAGCAACCAGCTTTACTGGCACTCAAAAAACACAGCTTCAAGCCCGATGTGGTCAAGTGCGGCCCCCCCCCCCCCCATACAAAAATACCCATATATATATATATATATATTTTTACCCCTCCTAACAGTTGATTGTCTGTGATTGTCTGTGATTGTTTTGATGATAGACAATTTTTCTGCTGAATATGTCCCATAAAATCACCCCTCCTTCATTTGTCCATAACTGCTGGCGTTGAGGATACCACCTGCTGGCCTCTAAGCCAGGCCTTTACATCAGGCCTAGGCCTGTATCATAGTTTGATTTTAATTTAACATGTTATAGTATTTGCAGAAATGGAGTATTACTGATTATACTTTAGGAACTTATTTATTATATCGCATACATTGGTGTACTTGAGCGCTTGCTTTGTGGGGTTACCTGGCATTTACTTATAGCACTACAACTTTTCCCCAATTCTTATTTTATTCACTTATCATTGTTTATTATTGGTTTTATTATTACTTGGTTTTATTGTCTAAGGGGTTAAACTTATTTGCTCTGCATATAGTTTAGTTTAGTGTAATTTTAGTCTAGTCTCCTCCCGTATTTCTATCATGTATCCCCCTATTCATATTTCCCCTGTACATCACATTTGTGCTTGATTGCCATTTGGTGCCTTTTGCTATTTTTTCCATGTTTTGGTTAATATCAGCCACTAAAATGGTTCATTTCCCATGTTGATTTAACTTTGGCTTGGGCCTTGACCCGCCTCGCCTACAAACACAGCCACCTACCATATACATCAGCATCATCTCCTCCTCGCTTCTCACAAGATTTTCCTACGGAAATCTTACAGCTCACCTCCACCTTACCTTCAACCTAGGTAAGTCATTTTCCCTATTTACCTATTCCCTCTACGTTGTGCTCTCTGTGGTATACTTTGATTTTAGTACAAACCTGATTCCAAAAAAGTTGGGACACTGTACAAATTGTGAATAAAAACAGAATGCAATGATGTGGAAGTTTCAAATTTCAATATTTTATTCAGAATACAACATAGATGACATATCAAATGTTTAAACTGAGAAAATGGATCATTTTAAGGGAAAAATAAGTTGATTTTAAATTTCATGGCATCAACACATCTCAAAAAAGTTGGGACAAGGCCATGTTTCCCACTGTGTGGCATCCCCTCTTCTTTTTATAACAGTCTGCAAACGTCTGGGGACTGAGGAGACAAGTTGCTCAAGTTTAGGAAAGGAATGTTGTCCCATTCTTGTCTAATACAGGCTTCTAGTTGCTCAACTGTCTTAGGTCTTCTTTGTCGCATCTTCCTCTGTATAATGCGCCAAATGTTTTCTATGGGTGAAAGATCTGGACTGCAGGCTGGCCATTTCAGTACCCGGATCCTTCTTCTACACAGCCATGATGTTGTAATTGATGCAGTATGTGGTCTGGCATTGTCATGTTGGAAAATGCAAGGTCTTCCCTGAAAGAGACGACGTCTGGATGGGAGCATATGTTGTTCTAGAACTTGGATATACCTTTCAGCATTGATGGTGCCTTTCCAGATGTGTAAGCTGCCCATGCCACACGCACTCATGCAACCCCATACCATCAGAGATGTAGGCTTCTGTACTGAGCGCTGATAACAACTTGGGTTGTCCTTGTCCTCTTTAGTCCGGATGACATGGTGTCCCAGTTTTCCAAAAAGAACTTCAAATTTGGATTGGTCTGACCACAGAACAGTTTTCCACTTTGCCACAGTCCATTTTAAATGAGCCTTGGCCCAGAGAAAACGTCTGCGCTTCTGGATCATGTTTAGATATGGCTTCTTTTTTGACCTATAGAGTTTTAGCCGGCAACGGCGAATGGCACGGTGGATTGTGTTCACCGACAATGTTTTCTGGAAGTATTCCTGAGCCCATGTTGTGATTTCCATTACAGTAGCATTCCTGTATCTGATGCAGTGCCGTCTAAGGGCCCGAAGATCACAGGCATCCAGTATGGTTTTCCGGCCTTGACCCTTACGCACAGAGATTGTTCCAGATTCTCTGAATCTTTGGATGATATTATGCACTGTAGATGATGATAACTTCAAACTCTTTGCAATTTTTCTCTGAAAAATTCCTTTCTGATATTGCTCCACTATTTTTCGCTGCAGCATTGGGGGAATTGGTGATCCTCTGCCCATCTTGACTTCTGAGAGACACTGCCACTCTGAGAGGCTCTTTTTATACCCAATCATGTTACCGTCATATCATCCAATCATATAAGCTGTTCCTTATATGTACATTTAACTTTTCTGGGCCTCTTATTGCTACCTGTCCCAACTTTTTTGGAATGTGTAGCTCTCATGAAATGCAAAATGAGCCAATATTTGGCATGACATTTCAAAATGTCTCACTTTCAACATTTGATATGTTATCTATATTCTATTGTGAATAAAATATAAGTTTATGAGATTTGTAAATTATTGCATTCCTTTTTTATTCACAATTTGTTCAGTGTCCCAACTTTTTTGGAATCTGGTTTGTACAATATGGTATATGTGGGGGGGCACGGTGGCTTGGTCGTTAGCACGTTTGCCTCACACCTCCATTGTCCTCACACACATAGTATGTGATTGCGTGAGTGAATGAGAGTGTGTGTGTGCCCTGCAATGGGTTGGCAATCCGTCCAGGGTGTATCCTGTCTTGATGCCCAATGACGCCTGAGACGCCTGGCACAGACTCCCCGTGACCCGAGTATAGATTGGATAAGCGGTAGACAATGAATGAATGAATGGTATATGTGAACTTCTACTCCTAATATTAACTACTCATTTGGTTGTTTTGCTTCATCAGGAATTTCATATCTTGTTGTTGTCCTATCTGAGGGCTGTTATGACATTCCCCTCTCCTATTCTCAGGGTTGCCGTACATTCTGTTTTGAGAAGGTGCACGTCGGCCTTGCTGACTGACTTTCTCATGGTCCTAAGGTGTGGGCACAGATGTGCACTTGGCGTCGGCTTCGCAGGCCAAAGGCCTCTCTGCCATACCCTGGGACGTGGCCTAGAGAGTGCCTAGAGTTCATACATGGCTTATGACTAAAGCTGATAATTGCTCATCAGTTTTTTTTGTACAATGACAAGGTATTCTATTCTAAATAGGGCTAGAGGAAGATCAAACCACCAATCCCCATCACAACCCCCAAGGGGAGTGACAGGAAGTCTCTTGATAACTCACACTTTTATTAAGCCCCTTGCCCATGGAAGGAAATAGCCTACCATCATGGGAAAATGATGTCTAAGGTTTACAAGTCTGTTCCTCTTCACAGATCTGCTCTTACCCATAAAGGTGATAAAGAATAGCATAAATGTCCTTTGTAAAAATCAGTACCATTGATTAGATTCCTGAATGTGTGACTGTGTACTGTGAATGTTCTTCACTTTCTACATTTCAAATTTTCTACATTAATGTGAAAAAAGTAATAAATTAAGTGTAAATATTTGATATGAAAATGCTTCACCTTTAGTATTCACCATTCTACCTTCACCATCAGTGACCTCAGGTACACTTTGTACAGTTTTTAGGCTAAATCGGCAGTTTGTGAGCCTCTGAATAATGATTTATTATTTTTTTAACCTTCATGACTGTATAAGATCATGGCTCAGAACTGCAGAATGAAAAATGCTAGGTAAATAAATGGGGTCAGTGAATACAATAAACAAGGCTGGTTACAAGAATTATCATGCAGGAAAAAAAAAAACCTGCCATCAGCAGTGTTTGTATGAAATGGCAGGATGCGTGGGTTTGTGGTTATTTAAAGTTGACATATCACCCCTGCAGCAGCAGCAGTAAGCTTTTCCCCCTTGAGTGAGAGAGAATGGCCAGGCTGCTACTTATACAGCTGACAGTTTGTAAGTACACAAGTCTTCTGTGTTAAATGTTGACAAAAATGCAGTTTATTATACTGTACTGCTGTGTGTGGTGCTGTAATAGGAAAATCAACAACAATTATGTTGGAGTGTTGTGATTAAGCTTCTGCAAGCAAGTGGCATTTAAAAAAAAAAACTGGCGCATCATCACTGGCACACTTTTTATCCATTAGGGAACCTTAGTTCTTCTTGTCACCTATGTTACAGCAGCTATAAACAAAAAAAAACTTCATGTTTCAGAGAAACTGCAGCTTTAATTCTGTCTGTTACAAAGTGCTGACACTGGAGACCATAATGTTAAATAAATGTCTCTTTACAGAAAACTATAGCAAGAGGTTTATGTGGAGTGTTTGCTGTACACATGCAGGTGAATGAGTGCTTGCTACAGAAATGATAACGTATTAGAACAAGAGCATTTTTTCAAATGGGAAAAAAAAATTTGAATGGAAAAAATGTTAATATTATTTGAAACATTTGCATTTTAGCTCCATATTCAGGTGATGCGGTTATGTGAATATCATCTTAAAGTTTTTCAGCTAGCTCATTGTTTTAGTAACAGTTTCACATTCAGATCCAAGGGCTGAATTCTGTATGCTGTCTTTTAATAAAATTAAAGCTGGAATTTATGAGCTTACTCCACCTCCTACAGACTTGTGATGTGCATCACTTTTGGTGATCTTATCTTATCATATCTGATGGAGTAAGAAACTAATTTTCTACTTAGCATAACGGGCTGAAGAGTTAAATGTTGCATGGGAAAGAGGTGATAAACCTGCTGTCTTAACACAGTGTTGTTCTTTCAGGTATCTTCACCCTGATTCTGCAGATCACTTTAGCGGACATTGTATCTGTTCATCCCGGAGATAATGTTACCCTGTTGTGCAATATCAGGAATTATTCGGATATATTTTGGTATCAAATTATACCTGAGGAGCTGAAATTGGTCATAAGTGCTAAAAGAGGGAAACTGGAACACCATTTTTCCCTTATCTACAGTGTCAATGAGAGTCACTTTGAGGTAACTGAAAACAGCAGTTTAGTGATTATTGGAGTTCAAGAGACAGACTTGGGATATTACTACTGTGCAGCTCTAAACAAAACACGCATTCAGTTTGGGAAACCAATCACACTAAAATCTACAGGTAGGTTTATTTCATTTTAAGTTTATCTTACTATTTGAGATAGTTGTGTTTGCGTCAATTTAGTTTAAAGATGTGCTGGAAGGAGATCCGGAGCTGAAACCTAAACTGGAAGTGCATGTCAAAACAGGATGGTTAATTGTTAAATGTGTAACACACTCACACACTCAAAATGTAGATTTCTGTGCTTTGAAGCATGCCCTCTACCACACAGAAAAAAGGGAACATGCTTCTAAAACTTGGAAATGTTCAGGGAGAAGTGTGGTTTTCACTTTGATACAGATATAAAAGTGAAATATTTTTAACATACTATATTTTTTCTTTCTTCAATTTTCTTCCTATTAATTTTTCTATTTTCTGTGTTTTCGATTTTGGACTCATTTATTATCTGTTATAATTTAAATTCGAACAAAGCCCTCGCATCCTCGCATGCCCCTCTAAAAAGGTGTGATGAAGAATATGTGTCATAGGCTGGCCTTAAATATCCTGCCTAATAGGTGAGCACAATCCAAATTAATCAGCCTGGAGAATTCAGAGCAACCGAGTTCTCTGGAATGGCTGCTCTCACTGCTGCACGCTGACTGTGTACACAGGCTCTTACACACAGCAACATGCACCTTTTGAATTTGACAAAAAAGTAATCTATACAGTAAAGGTTAAACAGGGCATGCCTGATGCCTACACATGCTTTAGCCTCAGATTGTCCTGGTACTACATGCTCATGCAGTTTCAGCTAACCTATAGCAAGAGTTTTGTGATATTTTGTGGCTAGTGAAGTCATTTTGAAAGCTGGATAATTTTAATCTGTACTGTAAGAAATCACAACTGCTGATACGTTGCATTCATTGCAATAGGACTGGACTTGTGCATCACACTGCAGCTTATCACAGTCAGATGATGCTAGTCAAAATTCCTTGATCTTAAGAGCCAGCAGACAAAAATACATGGCTGCCTGGTAAAGGTTCACAGGGACATATACTGATTTGTTTTAAAATTTCTGTTCATTTCTGTACTTTCCAGCAGTGGTTTAGTAAATATATGTAACATGCATTACTGTATTACTGAATATGTTACTACAGCAACGCTGCAGTAGAGTACAGCCTGAAAAATAGGTTGTGCCATTTAGTAAAAGGACATGCAGAGTGGAATATAACATGAATATTGTACTTCATAGGGTACAATGGTACACATGATACAGCTGTAATCTTGTGTTAGATGGATTAAAAAAAATTCGATTATGTAATAAGTATATAGAACTATATTAAATAAACAGTAAAAAATATTTGTCAAGTGATCTGAAATGCCAGCTGACCAAAATTAAACACATTTGATGCATCAGACAAGTCATTTTACTTAAAATTCTATAAACACACCGAGTTCTTATCACAGCCAACACAAATAAAATGTATTACAAAAGGTAAAATACATAAGGTGCTTTATATATTAATTTCGGACTAGTGTGCACTCATGATTGCAAATCCACAAAAATAATGACAGCATTCATAAACATGCTTTTGTCTTTCGATGTCATGCTTTTCATAAACGTCTTTTGTGCTTTTTTACTTTCAGACAATGCAAAGAAGGAAGGGGCTCATTGCCAAATTTTAAATATAATCCTAACATGTGTGTGCTCCATCTCCGTCCTAACAAACATCATCTGCATTTGTGTTTTCAGTTACCGAGTGCAAGGTAAGAACTACCTACCTCTACATTAATGCAAACCAGAATCAATACATACCCCTCTTTCCTGTTTAGCTTTTTTACCCAAAATCTTGGACTTGCGTGCTGGAGTACGTATCTGACAGTAACGATATATAGCTGAAATGCACACAGTGTATATATATATATATATATATATATATATATATATATATATATATATATATATATATATATATATATATATATATATATACACACACAATATATACACACACATATATACAGTGGGGCAAAAAAGTATTTAGTCAGCCACCAATTGTGCAAGTTCTCCCACTTAAAAAGATGAGAGAGGCCTGTAATTTTCATCATAGGTACACTTCAACTATGAGAGACGGAATGAGAAAAAAAAAATCCAGAAAATCACATTGTCTGATTTTTAAAGAATTTATTTGCAAGTTATGGTGGAAAATAAGTATTTGGTCAATAACAAAAGTTCATCTCAATACTTTGTTATATACCCTTTGTTGGCAATGACAGAGGTCAAACGTTTTCTGTAAGTCGCCACAAGGTTTTTACACACTGTTGCTGGTAGTTTGGCCCATTCCTCCATGCAGATCTCCTCTAGAGCAGTGATGTTTTGGGGCTGTCGCTGGGCAACACGGATTTTCAACTCCCTCCAAAGATTTTCTATGGGGTTGAGATCTGGAGACTGGCTAGGCCACTCCAGGACCTTAAAATGCTTCTTACGAAGCCACTCCTTCGTTGCATGGGCAGTGTGTTTGGGATCATTGTCATGCTGAAAGACCCAGCCATGTTTCATCTTCAATGCCCTTGCTGATGGAAGGAGGTTTTTACTCAAAATCTCACGATACATGGCCCCATTCATTCTTTCCTTTACACGGATCAGTCGTCCTGGTCCCTTTGCAGAAAAACAGCCCCAAAGCATGATGTTTCCACCCCCATGCTTCACAGTAGGTATGGTGTTCTTTGGATGCAACTCAGCATTCTTTCTCCTCCAAACACGACAAGTTGAGTTTTTACCAAAAAGTTCTATTTTGGTTTCATCTGACCATATGACATTCTCCCAATCCTCTTCTGGATCATCCAAATGCTCTCTAGCAGACTTCAGACGGGCCCGGACATGTACTGGCTTAAGCAGGGGGGCACGTCTGGCACTGCAGGATTTGAGTCCCTGGCGGCGTAGTGTGTTACTGATGATAGCCTTTGTTACTTTGGTCCCAGCTCTCTGCAGGTCATTCACTAGGTCCCCCCGTGTGGTTCTGGGATTTTTGCTCACCGTTCTTGTGATCATTTTGACCCCACGGGGTGAGATCTTGCATGGAGCCCCAGATCGAGGGAGATTATCAGTGGTCTTGTATGTCTTCTATTTTCTAATAATTGCTCCCACAGTTGATTTCTTCACACCAAGCTGCTTACCTATTGCAGATTCAGTCTCCCCAGCCTGGTGCAGGTCTACAATTTTGTTTCTGGTGTCCTTTAACAGCTCTTTGGTCTTGGCCATAGTGGAGTTTGGAGTCTGACTGTTTGAGGTTGTGGATAGGTGTCTTTTATACTGATAACGAGTTCAAACAGGTGCCATTAATACAGGTAACAAGTGGAGGACAGAGGAGCCTCTTAAAGAAGTTACAGGTCTGTGAGAGCCAGAAATCTTGCTTTTTTGTAGGTGACCAAATACTTATTTTCCACCATAATTTGCAAATAAATTCTTTAAAAATCAGACAATGTGATTTTCTGGATTTTTTTTCTCATTCTGTCTCTCATAGTTGAAGTGTACCTATGATGAAAATTACAGGCCTCTCTCATCTTTTTAAGTGGGAGAACTTGCACAATTGGTGGCTGACTAAATACTTTTTTGCCCCATTGTACACACACTCACGACATAGTTTGGCAACCAAAGGTCCACTACCAACAAAAATTATATTTCAGTATTTATATCAAGAATATTTCACTCTACTATTCAGCTTTTTTTAATATATACAAATAAAAAAAAACTGTAGAAACTCAAGTGTAATTGAACAGTGTGTAAGAAACACATAGGTTACCTTTGAATTAAATATATCTCACTTCACAATAGCATCATGTAAACAGGACATTCATCACAAGTTTCAGTGTCAGTTTCATGTGGTGTGGAGCTGGAAAACCCCTTCATGTGATGAAATCTAGCCACTTTTTTAAAATCTACAGACTTTCCTAAACTGGAATCTTTGTGTGTTGCAGCTAATTCCCCCAAATTTTCCATATCTTTGCTTATTGCAGCTAATTTTAAACATGAACTGTGCTTTCTGTTCATGTTTTATGTTGATTCTCTTTCAGTATTTTGGTTTACATGGTCATGTCTCTGCCTGTCCTGTAACTGGTGTATATCGATTGTACTCACATGACTACTTTGCTTCAACTTTATATCCTGCTGTATCTTCACGGTCTTCTCATGCTCCTGCTTTTAAAAGTCACATACACTCAGAAGTGTGTTCACTAGTTTGTGTTTGATGTTTCCTGGTACCGTGTTTCCTGTTGCTATTGGTACACCCCTAACTGCCTTTATTTCTTTCTGCCTGTTCTGACTGCATAGAATAATGGTCACAATTATGACATTTACACAAACATACAACACCTTGAGTATATACATTGTGTTCTTCCATTAATATAGACATTATATTTCACAGTCCCATTACCTGAGGTAAAATTTACTCACTTTACATTTAAACAAATGTCTTTTCACATCTACTTACTTAAAAATATATTAAAAAAAAAACAAGCAATAACTGATTTTTCATTATTTCACTTTTTTTTTTCTTTACACATATTTTTGATGGAAGCAGATGTTAAGACTGTCAGAGTGAATTGTGTTTCTCTTTCAGGAAAGTCACCACTCACATGCCACAGTGACACTAACACCACTCATCCAGCTGAGAAGGTACTGGAGACATTTAACAGTAACAGTGAGAGGTGTGGTGGTGGTGGTGGTGGTGGTGGGGGGGAAGTCCTTTAAACTAATAATATTTGACTGTATGTGAAACTGCTTTATCATTTGTTATTTTCCTTTTCTGTGTTCAGTGAGATAAGCTATAGAACAAGCTGCTGCATGCTCCAAAGAGCTGCCAAAAGAGACTTTTTATAAAAATAAAAAAAAATTCCTCAATTATGAGCATATACACACATAACTTGGCATGCAAGTGGTGCCAGGTTGTCCACTTGTGCCAGTACGTAGACGGTTCTGATCAGCCAGGAACAGGATTTACTGTTTTCTAATCCAACGGTCAGCATGAACTTAAGAAAAGACAACTCCATAACAGGGAGAGACAGACAGATGAACTGGATAAATTGTCTAGGCACACTTGAGAAGCTATAACATATCTGGTTTGAACTGGCTTGAAATAATAAGGAAGGTGACAAAATCACCCATAAACAGTAAAATGTCAGTGTTATAATCTTGGTAGGGCTGGGCAAAAATTGACCGAAAATCATGACTCTGAATGGTTTTACAGGATATGGTTAAATGGTGATACACAACATTTGTCATTCTCAAGTGAGATGTCAAGCATTTATTAAAACAGACATGGATTAAAATAACATGCAAAGACATGGTGTCCTTCCCTGTTTGAAAATATACAGCTGCACAAGAAACATTTGAAAAAGTCTTCTTAAAAAATTACTAATCAATAGCAAATCAATAGTTTCTGATATCAGAACAGAGCTACATTTTTAGGTAGCAATGTGGTTTTGAAACAGCTCCAATGTCTATGTATATAGAGCTATTCTAATGTTTTTTTTTTTTGTTTCTTTGCTTGTACACTGGTACTGTGCTCAATAACAGAGGGTGAGAAGTGCTGATATACAGTGGTGTGAAAAAGTGTTGGCCCCCTTCCTGATTTCTTTTTTTTTTGCATTTTTGTCACACTTTAATGTTTCAGATATTTCAAACACATTTAAATATTAGTCAAAGATAACACAAGTAAACACATCATGCAGTTTTTAAATGAAGGTTTTTATTATTAAGGGAAAACAAAATCCAAAACTACATGGCCCTGTGTGAAAAAGTGTTGGCCCCCCTGTTAAAACATAACTTAACTGTGGTTTATCACACCTGAGTTCAATTTCTCTAGCCACACCCAGGCCTGATTATTTCCACACCTGTTTGCAATCAACAACTCACTTAAATAGGACCTGCCTGACAAAGTGAAGTAGACCAAAAGATCCTCAAAAGCTAGACATCATGCCGAGATCCAAAGAAATTCAAAAACAAATGAGAAAGAAAGTAATTGAGATCTATCAGTCTGGAAAAGGTTATAAGGCCATTTCTAAAGCTTTGGGACTGCCGCGAACCACAGTGAGAGCCATTATCTACAAATGACGAAAACATGGAACAGTGGAGAACCTTCCCAGGAGTGGCCGGCCGACCAAAATTACCCCAAGAGCACAGCAACAACTCATCAGGGAGGTCACAAAAGACCTCACAACAACATCCAAAGAACTGCAGGCCTCACTTGCCTCAGTTAAGGTGAGTGTTCATGACCCCACCATAAGAAAGAGACTGGGCAAAAATGGTTTGCATGGCAGAGTTCCAAGACGAAAACCGCTGCTGAGCAAAAAGAACATAAAGGCTCGTCTCCGTTTTGCCAGAAAACATCTTGATGATCCCCAAGACTTTTGGGAAAATACTCTGTGGACTGACGAGACAAAAATGTAACATTTTTTGGGAAAGGGCTGTGTCCCATTACGTCTGGCGTAAAAGTAACACTGCATTTCAGAAAAAGATCATCATATCAACAGTAAAATATGGTGGTGGTAGTGTGATGGTCTGGGGCTGTTTTTGCTGCTTCAGGACTTGGAAGACTTGCTGTCACGTCCGCCGCATCCCCCGCCCTATGCAGGGCTCGAACCCGGACCTCCCCGGTGCCGCGTGCTCCAGCACGCCGTGGAAACAGACCCAACCGCAGGATTCAGTGAAGCACTGTTTTTATTGCCACAAACACGATACAGGGGAAACACGAACATAACACTAGACTCCGTGGTTGCATTAAACCAAAACCAAAACGTAACTCCACAAGCATAACCCCAAAACCTGACATAACACCCACGGGACAGCTATAAACTAAACATGCACATGCACACCAGGATCCCTCTTTATAGGGAAACACATCAAGGTAATAAGGGACAGGTGACACAAACAGGGTGGAGAACAATAGGCAGGAAACCACACAGACATAAACAGGCTTCCAGGATTCTCCTGTCAGCGCCCTCCCCGGGCCTGGCAGGGAACTGTCCAGCTACTCCTGACACTTGCTGTGATAAATGGAACCATGAATTCTGCTGTCTACTAAAAAATCCTTGAAGGAGAATGTCCGGCCATCTGTTTGTGACCTCAAGCTGAAGCGAACTTGGGTTCTGCAGCAGGACAATGATCCAAAACACACCAGCAAGTCCACCTCTGAATGGCTGAAGAAAAACAAAATGAAGACTTTGGAGTGGCCTAGTCAAAGTCCTGACCTCAATCCCATTGAGATGCTGTGGCATGACCTTAAAAAGGTGGTTCATGCTCGAAAACCCTCCAATGTGAATGTGTGTATAAGCAATTGCGGTTTACTGACTGTGACATCCGAATTGTGAATGGCTCAAAGAAACAAAAACAGCAGGAAACAACTTGATTGGACCAAATAATACTAATGAATGTTCACCTTGGGATGAAGGTTTTTCATCTCATTAACACTTACCATGCACCCATTTTTTCCCCCTCTTTCTCTGTAGGAAATGAATCTGCACTATGCCACTTTTACACACCAAAGAGAACCGGCTGATAGAAAAACAGATTCTGGCAACGTGACGTACGCAGGAATCAGACATCTACCAGCCTGATGCGACCTAAACCTGAACAGAGATCTTGATGAACATGATGAGAAAAATATTTTGAATCATGGTTAACAATGTAAACACCATACTATTGTTATTTACACTATTTATACTATCAGCATGGAAAAACACAATTTAACAGAGCATTTCAGTTTATGCCCTAAAGTTGCATGTATGAACTGTATGTGTCGCCCTATATGTTTAATCTCATTTGCTTCTGAAGAAATACATCCTTCAGTTAATTGTTTTTTTTTCTTTCTAAAAAGTTAAATAAAAGAACTTAACAAAACATCCATGTTCAATTGACATCAATCTCAATGTCCGAATCAGCAGTTTCATTACTTTGATCATTATTAAGCTATAAGGAGTCTCAGTTTCTGAATCAGTGACTTCAGCTGAGCCACCAGCCCTTCCACACAAATGCATATATAAATAGTATATATAAACATATATATAAGTAGTGTAATACGATGCACAGATTTAGAAATTTGAGAGAATTAGAAAGGGCTTGTCTGTATTTAAAACTTCTTGTTTTAATCTTTGTCACAACAGCCAGGGACATTTGACTGCCCCTTCATTTATACTGCTTTATTTCCTGTTTATAGACTATAGTGATCAGCCATAACATTAAAGCCAGTGACCGGTGAAATGACCATTGATTATGTAGTTACAGGGGTACCTGTCAAGGATTGAGATATTAAACAAGTAAACGAATGGAATGGACGAGTGAAAGGTTCTGAGCAACGTTGACAAAGGCCAAACTGTGATGGCAAGACAACTGGGCCAGGGCATCTCCAAAACTGCAGATCTTTATTTTATAAATATTTTATCATATTTTATATTTTATTTTATCATCTCACTACCAATAGTTAAAGCATAAAGATTTACAAATAAATTCCTTGTTATAGCAAAAATTTTTTTAAATATTTTCCCTCTAATGTATCCTTAAAATATTAAAATATTCAAGTTCTTGAATGTTTAGACCTCGTCTTACTCAGGCATTAAAATCAGACCCATGACTAAAAATTAAATGTATTAAAATAATTTATTAAAATAAATTTCTGCTCTCCCAACTCATTCCACATTGTCTCATTATTCTCAGACTTTCTCAGTTGCTGGACCACCCAAGTCCCCTTATGAACGGAAACAACCATCTATGCAGAATAGAATAGAATAGAATAGAATAGAATAGAATAGAATAGAATAGAATAGAATAGATACTGATTTATAGTAATAAGTGTAGTACAAATATGATCCATGTATCTACATCACTGTAGGCTTTGGACAAACATGAAAAGCAGTCACCCTCTCACATGCTCCGAACATTAATCTCACCTACAAACTACACAAATACAAGACAGTAAGAGAGAAACAGACAGAAAGGGAAAATGGTATGTGGTTCATAGAAGAAGGGAAAAAACAAACAAACAAAACACACACACACCTTAAAAAAAATCCCCCATATTACTACCATGTTGTTTTTCATCATTTTCAGTTGAACTGGACCTGCTGATTGCATCTTTAACTGGGCTGACCCATTTTGATATTACATCTGATATAATTCCATCCCTATTCCCAAGAAAGAAATCTGATGTTGCACTATTAATATACAATATTAATAAACTGTGCCACAGAGGATGGAAAAAGTTTACACACTCCTTTTAATATTGCTGGGTTTTGTGATAAATAAATAAATAAATGAATGAATATTTATTTATTTATTTATTTATTTATTTATTTATTTATTTATTTAAATAAATAAATAGATAAATTCAATCGTTATATCAGAACTTTCTCACTTTTAATGTGAAAAGAACAACAACAATACTCACCTACAGCATCAGCCATTTTGGTAAGAGTAGGCCAACTTCTGAATCTCCGGTGCATGTCATTTCCTATGGTTTCCTTAACATTTCATCAGCTTGGGTTTGCATCCAATGTATATAATTAGTCTGGTAGATTTTACGTTTAGTTACGTTTACCCCCCCCCCCGCACTATCTAGTGTCAGGATTAGAAAATACTTAATAAAATAATAATAACAATAACAAAACAACAACAACAACAATATTAATAATAATAATAATAATAATAATAAATAATAATAATAATAAGTTATTATTATTAGTAAGGTTACAGGGTGAAGAGGTGAAGAAGGTACAGGAGTTTAAGTACTTGGGGTCAACAGTCCAGAGTAATGGAGAGTGTGGGAAAGAGGCAAAGAAGCGAGTGCAGGCAGGTTGGAATGGGTGGAGAAAGGTGTGGGGAGTTCTGTGTGATAGGAAATATCAGCGAGAATCAAGGGGAAGGTGTACAGGACAGTGGTGAGAGCGGCCATGCTGTATGGTTTAGAGACAGTGTCACTGAGGAAGAGACAGGAGTCAGAGCTAGAGGTAGCAGAGCTGAAGATGTGAGGTTCTCTTTGGGAGTGACAAGATTGGACAGGATTAGGAACGAGTACATCAGAGGGACAGCTCATGTTGGACGTTTGGGGGACAAAGTTAGGGAGGCCAGATTAAGATGGTTTGGACATGTTCAGAGGAGGGAGAGTGAGTATATTGGTAGGAGAATGTTGGACATGGAGCTGCCAGGCAGGAGGCAAAGAGGAAGGCCAAAGAGGAGGTATATGGATGGAATTAATGAGGATATGAAGCTAGTGGGTGCAAGTGTTGAGGATGCAGAAGATAGGGATAGGTGGAGAGAGATGATTCGCTGTGGTGACCCCTGAAG
Source organism: Hemibagrus guttatus (assembly GCA_033459395.1). Taxonomy (NCBI): domain Eukaryota; kingdom Metazoa; phylum Chordata; class Actinopteri; order Siluriformes; family Bagridae; genus Hemibagrus; species Hemibagrus guttatus. Next base: position 24,601,738 of record JAUCMX010000013.1, read on the forward strand.
GGAAAAGCCGAAAGAAGAAGAAGAAGAAGAAGAAGAAGAAGTTATTATTATTATTATTATTATTATTATTATTATTATTATTATTATTATTATTATTATTATTATTATTATACTAAGGATTCAAAAGACCTCAGCAAGCTATTTATCACTACAAATGCTGTAATCTGTAGATCACTTACACAGCTGAAGATGAGCCTTATTGTTCTCTTTTTCTTCATCTTTCATCCACTGAATCTGATCAGCTGCCTCTTCTTTGGCAGTCAGGTATGTATGATTTACTAATATCACAAAAAAAGAAACCTTTAGAAACAAAACAGAAATAATGAAAAAAAAACCCATCAGATTTATACAGAATGATGTAAGCAGGAGACAAGCATGGCTTGCACCTGTTTACAGACCTGACTTTGCAGCCACTTCACCACATCAGGTCATACATCAGCATGTCCACATTCAGGTGGGAGCAGCACAATGCATAATATAATGCAGTTTCAGGTCAAGAGCTTAAGTTAATGTTCACATCAAACATTAGAAAGGAAAAAAATTGTCTGATTGCTGTGGCTTTAACCGTGGAATGGTCGTTGGTGTCAGATGGGCCGGTTTTCAAACACAGCTGATCTCCTGCTGGGATTATGTTTTTATGTTCTGTATTTCTGTTTTCATTTCATTTTTTCCTGACATTCAACACCAAGGAACAAGTTCCCTAATGCAGCATATACTCAGGAACGTCCTTTCATCCTGGTAGGATGCCTTACCTATTCAGTCAAATAAAAATAAATAAATAAAATAAAATCTTTTTTCCCCCTCTTTGTCGCTTTACATGTGCTGTTTGGCTGGGCACATTACTCCGCTTACACGGCACAACTGTTGTCTCCCCCACTTGGACAAGTGATCGGAGAGTCTGCAGAGGGGATGTCTGGAAAGGAAATCAATAAAATATATTAGGAAATTGATTTAGCACTTTTTGGCCATGGTTTTATTTTAGGGAGCTAGGATTCTTCAATTTGATAAAATTTCTACTTTAATTAACAGTTGAGGGAGTGTCATAAAATATTAAATCTAAAAGCTGTTAAATGGGGCAAAAACTTTCAACATTTAGAATAACAGACATAAAAGAACACAGGATTAATCAAATAATTTATTCATCCATTCATTCATTATAATGATCCTCTATTTTACAGAGTAGAATTGAAGCTGTATGAACTGATCCTGTAATTACTTTATTCGGCCTGTAAGCAGCGCTGTTTAGTCATATAAACAGCTGCTATAATCACCAATAATAACTCAGAATCTATACGTTTGTAATGTTTGTAACATTAAAAAAGTACATTAAAAATACAGACAAAATGTGACGTACAGTAGTCTACTCTAATTAAATAAGCACTTCATTATTATCTCTTAAAGAACCTACTCTATATACATATGAAGTCTTATTCTAATTACTCTCGAAAATCTATCTACAAATAATTACTTTATGATTTCTGTTGCAGTCTTACACAAAAGCCACTCGAATAAACAGGAACATTTAGACACATCACATTTTCTGTTTTTAAACACATTCATAGGTGGTGATTGTGCTTGTGATTCCCCCAAACCTCCCCATGATTCATTTATTTGTGTTCATTTTTTTGCATCATTACCTCTGTGTAATAGTTACAAAATGCAAAGGATTTTGCTATCATGATGACATTATTTGTACCAGTTTTTGAGAGAAAGTAAACAAATTTTATCTCCTTTCGCCCAATGCCGTGATAAAAAAACAAGCAGGTAGATCACAAAACATCAAATACATTAATGTACATTTCTGACACAAAATCTTAATTACTAAATTACAAGAGTTCATGAAGATTTCAGAATTATACCAAAGATATTTAAAAATGGTATAATCTCAAGTATTTATTTTACCAAAAAGGTAACCAAACACCAGTCATGTTGTTCCATGTTTCTCCGATTCTCTCATGAAAACTCAGAAATCATGTAATGTTTCCTCTCCTGCCTCTCTCTCACACAGAATAGACATCAATCATGTGTTTGGATCAAATAAAAGAAGTGAATTTTAAAAGATTGATTTCGGAATAATTCACTCCATTTACTCGAGTCATTAACAACTGCAAACATTGGACACAAGGATGAAAGCCAAGCCTACCTGAGTTCACTCTGAGCTTGTGAACCCTCCTTTCGTTCCTCCTCTCAACTTCACTTGCGCTTATAAGACAAAATTTCTCTCTCTTTCTTAAACATAAATTTTCAGAATTCAAGCTTTGCTCAGAGTCTCTTAATTTTCTGGAATTTTCCACCAACTCTGTCAAGAATGAAAAAGTTGTAGGTAAAAGAAATTGGTATACATTTTTTTTTTTCACATATCAAAATAAAGATAATATTTACCTGAACATACTCCTGTATGATGGTGAATTCTGCTGTTTTGAAGCGAGTCTCCAGAAGCTTCTCACAGGTCTCCTGGAGGTCTCGTTCTTTTGTCAGGATACAGTTATTCAAGCGTTCCATGGCATGATAAGTGGAGTTCCACCATGTTGGACAGGGAACTATCAGATGGCACCCTAGCTTCTCTTTGATGATATCTGAAGCTTGTGCGCTTCTGTGTTGCTTGTTCCATAGTGCCTGGCATTTGCCAATCATTGATCTTGATATTTTTTTAAAGGCCTCTGACTGGGTCAATGCACCCTCAATGTCTCTTGTTGCAATCAGATTGAGGGTGTGGCAGGCACATCACTGATGAAGTGGGAGACTGTAGTCTTGTTCTGTTCCATTTAAGATGCCTGTGATATTTATGAAGACAGTGTGTCCCTCCTCTTCTTCCTCATCCTCCTCTTCTCTGTTTTGAATGGTTCTTCAAAACTATTGAAGATGGTCACCCCAAGGAAGCTTCTGTAGTTTGAAGACCACACATCTGTTGTGGTACATACATGGTTCTGTTTGGACAAAATCTTAGAGAGTGTGCTTTTCATTGATATATACTCATCCTCAAGCATTCCTCCCAATGTTCTCCTAGACATTAAATGCCTGGAGGGTAAAATTTGTCTGAATAAATCAGTGAACTCTGGTCTCTCCACAGTGTGAAGTGGATGCAGTCCTTGAATGATGAAGTTAAGGATCAACTTGTCAAATCGCTCTTGGGTTAGAGTGGGGCTTCCTCCTCTGAAATACTGTTACACTGCCTTGTATGAGAGAAACAGGGTGTTCCTCCTCATTCCTGGGCGCACTCTTCTTCTTGCTGTGCTCACGGTCCATTTCCATGGAGGCCATTTTAGTTGGGTGAACCCTCTACAAAATTTTAAAAACTTGATAAATTTAGAATATAAACTTTTCATATTCAAATGTCCTGTTTCTTCATTCTTTCCCCACCTCCTCCCTCCTATATTTAAGGTATTTGATTAAGTTTTGTCTTTTACAACATCTGTTTTTACAGATAAGTTCGCCTTATTAACTGTCAAACTCTCCTCAAATAGGGTGCATCGTTATGATCCTTGTGGTCAGTTAAACCAAAAACTTTTACAAACTGATTGTATAAAAATATATGCATTTTTAATTTTACAAATTACATATATTTTTTATTTATCTCTCAATATATATAATATATATATATATATATATATATATATATATATATATATATATATATATATATATATATATATATATATATTATATATATTGGGGGGGGGCATTTTTAGATAGACTTAATCTAGCCATGGGGGTCACAGTCCAGTGACTTCTGTGCCGGTCCCAAGCCCGGATAAATAGAGAGGGTTGTGTCAGGAAGGGCATCCGGCGTAAAACATTGCCAAATTTAACCATGCGAATCGTCAGTACGAATTTCATACCAGATCGGTCGAGGCCCGGGTTAACAACGACCGCCATCGGCGCCGTTGACCTACAGGGCGCCGGTGGAAATTGGGCTACTGTTGGTCGAAGAAGTAGAGGAGGGAGGAGAGTGCGCAGACAGAGAGAGAAGAGGAAAGGTAAGAGTGTAGGACTGAGAATAGGAACTCTGAATGTTGGTACTATGACAGGGAAAGGTAGAGAGCTGGCTGATATGATGGAGAGAAGGAAGGTGGATATACTGTGTGTACAGGAGACCAGGTGGAAGGGTAGCAAGGCTCGTAGTATAGGAGCAGGATTCAAGCTGTTTTATTATGGTGTGGATAGTAAGAGAAATGGGGTAGGTGTGGTCCTGAAGGAGGAGTTGGTGAGGAATGTTCTGGAGGTGAAGAGAGTGTCAGACAGGGTGATGAGTCTGAAGTTAGAGATTGAAGGGGTGATGTTGAATGTTGTTAGTGGTTATGCCCCACAGGTAGGTTGTGAGTTGGAGGAGAAAGAGAGATTCTGGAGTGAATTAGATGAGGTGATGGAGAGTATTCCCACGGGTGAGAGAGTGGTGATAGGAGCGGATTTTAATGGACATGTTGGTGAGGGGAACACAGGTGATGAGGAGGTGATGGGCAAGTTTGGAGTTAAGGAAAGGAACCTTGAAGGACAGATGGTAGTGGACTTTGCTAAGAGGATGGACATGGCTGTGGTTAACACTTATTTTCAGAAGAGGGAGGAGCATAGAGTGACTTACAAGAGTGGAGGTAGGAGAACACAGGTAGACTACATCCTATGTAGAAGAGGCAATCTAAAAGAGATTAGTGACTGTAAAGTGGTAGTGGGAGAGAGTGTAGCCAGACAGCATAGGATGGTGGTGTGTAGGATGACTTTGATGGTCTGTAAGAAGAAGAGGTCAAAGATAGAGAAGAAAACCAAGTGGTGGAAGCTGAAAAAGGAGGAATGTTGTGAGGAATTTAGACAGAAGTTGAGGCAGGCTCTGGGTGGTCAGGTAGTGCTGCCAGATGACTGGGAAACTACAGCAGAAGTGATCAGGGAGACAGGGAGAAAGGTGCTGGGTGTGTCATCTGGAAGGAGGAAAGAAGATAAGGAGACTTGGTGGTGGAATGAGGAAGTTCAGGATAGTATCCAGAGGAAGAGGTTAGCCAAGAAGAAGTGGGACATGGACAGGACAGAAGAGAATAGACAGGAATACAAGGAGTCACAGAGCAGAGTGAAGAGGGAGGTGTCTAAGGCCAAGCAGAAGGCATATGACGAGTTGTACACTAGGTTAGACACTAGAGAAGGAGAGAAGGACTTGTACAGGTTAGCTAGGCAGAGGGATCGAGATGGGAAGGATGTGCAGCAAGTTAGAGTTATTAAGGATAGAGATGGAAGGGTGCTCACAAGTGAGGAGAGTGTACAGAGGAGATGGAAGGAATACTTTGAGCAGCTGATGAATGAGGAAAATGAGAGGGAAAAAAGAGTAGAAGGGGTGAACTCTGTGGAACAGAAAGTAGATAAGATTAGAAAGGATGAAGTCAGGAAGGCTTTGAAGAGGATGAAAAGTGGAAAGGCAGTTGGTCCTGACGACATCCCGGTGGAGGTCTGGAAGTGTCTGGAGAGGCAGCAGTGGAATTTTTAGCTAGTTTGTTCAACAGGGTTTTAGAGAGTGAGAGGATGCCTGAGGAATGGAGAAGAAGTGTGTTAGTGCCGATCTTTAAGAATAAGGGTGACGTGCAGAGTTGCAGCAACTATAGGGGGATAAAGTTGATGAGCCATACAATGAAGCTATGGGAAAGAGTAGTGGAAGCTAGGTTAAGGAAGGTAGTGGAAATTTGTGAGCAGCAGTATGGCTTCATGCCCAGAAAGAGCACAACAGATGCAATTTTTGCTCTGAGGATTTTGATGGAGAAGTATAGGGATGGTCAGAGGGAGTTGCACTGTGTGTTTGTAGACTTGGAGAAAGCGTATGACAGGGTGCCAAGAGAAGAGCTGTGGTACTGTATGAGGAAGTCAGGAGTAGCGGAGAAGTATGTCAGAGTGGTGCAGGACATGTATGAGAGGAGCAGGACAGTGGTGAGGTGTGCTGTAGGTCAGACAGAGGAGTTCAATGTGGAGGTGGGACTGCATCAGGGATCGGCTCTGAGCCCCTTCCTGTTTGCTATAGTGATGGACCAGTTGTCAGAGGAGGTCAGACAGGAGTCTCCTTGGACAATGATGTTTGCAGATGACATTGTGATCTGTAGTGAGAGCAGGGAGCAGGTGGAGGAAAACCTGGAGAGGTGGAGGTTTGCGCTGGAGAGAAGAAGAATGAAAGTCAGTCGTAGTAAGACTGAGTACATGTGTGTGAATGAAAGGGAGGGAAGTGGAACAGTAAGGTTACAGGGTGAAGAGGTGAAGAAGGTACAGGAGTTTAAGTACTTGGGGTCAACAGTCCAGAGTAATGGAGAGTGTGGGAAAGAGGTAAAGAAGCGAGTACAGGCAGGTTGGAATGGGTGGAGAAAGGTGTCGGGAGTTCTGTGTGATAGGAAAATATCAGCGAGAATCAAGGGGAAGGTGTACAGGACAGTGGTGAGAGCGGCCATGCTGTATGGTTTAGAGACAGTGTCACTGAGGAAGAGACAGGAGTCAGAGCTAGAGGTAGCAGAGCTGAAGATGTTGAGGTTCTCTTTGGGAGTGACAAGATTGGACAGGATTAGGAACGAGTACATCAGAGGGACAGCTCATGTTGGACGTTTGGGGGACAAAGTTAGGGAGGCCAGATTAAGATGGTTTGGACATGTTCAGAGGAGGGAGAGTGAGTATATTGGTAGGAGAATGTTGGACATGGAGCTGCCAGGCAGGAGGCAAAGAGGAAGGCCAAAGAGGAGGTATATGGATGGAATTAATGAGGATATGAAGCTAGTGGGTGCAAGTGTTGAGGATGCAGAAGATAGGGATAGGTGGAGAGAGATGATTCGCTGTGGCGACCCCTGAAGGGAAAAGCCGAAAGAAGAAGAAGAAGATTTTTAGATACACTTAAAAAAAAAGGAAAATGTCCTGGTAATTTTCTGCCAGTACATCCAGTAATTTTACAGATATTTCCATTAACCTTAAAACACAATGCAAAGCAAAATTCAGATAAAACAAAATACAGGTAAAACACCTATATAAAATTCTGAAAAATTCATTTATATTAATACAGCATATTGTGATTGTTTTACTGTGTATTTACTGCAAAATGTAAAAAAACAACACACCGTTAGTTGACTTATGAAAAAAAAAAAAAAAAAACATTTTTGTGAAAAAAATCACTAAAATAATGACCTGAATTAAATTGTTTCTGGATATTTACCTCGGTGTTGGGGATAGAATACTTGCATTTGGAGGTTAACAAAAAAACTGTATATTTAATAAGGGAAAACAATTATATATTTTTTTCTGATAAAAAAAGTGAAAAAAGGAAGCTGTCTATTGCTAGCTGTTTTTAGCAGACTTTACTGAATTGCAATCGTTGTGTTAGCAAGCTAATTTGGGATTCACCTGAATGTGCGTCCTCAAATTTGTATTTGATGTCTTCGAGGTTGAAAGCAGCTTCGTTTTAGGGTTACACAATAAGCACCTGAATACATATTTTTTCTCTGTTGTCTCAATTAGTAACATGTAGCTCTCGAGGTATGGCCACTCGACTCGTGCATCAGGATCAATTCCCTTTCCGTCTGCCATCTTTCCATCAAGTGAATTTCTGGTGTCAGTCCAGTGATTGGTTCATGACGTCACTGTCCGGAGCAAAAGGTGGCAGTAATGCACCGAAAAGCTGGATGTCAACCGCGGTGCAGTAAAACAGGAAGAAGAAGAAACCACCTTTATACAGAAGTACTTTTGTCGGCCACACAGCTCCATGAATGGCTGTGTCGTCACTTGCCGATCTGGGATCGGTAAATGTAGCTTGTGTGGACGCTACTGCATTACTGGATCGACAAAAGAGCTTCGCTACTGAAAAGCTATTTGATTCAGAAAACAACGATGCTACCACCACGCTACTGAGAAATGTAGTTGAACTAGTACTCACTACTTTTAGTGACGCTAATGTTTGTAAACATGTTATTAGATACCTGGTTTTATACTCTTGAGTTTGTAAATTCTATTTTGTTGCACATGTTTTTCAGCGCTATGTGTCCTGTACTCTTGTGTTATTTTTTGTACTTTGTTTGTGCAATGTCTTGTCTTGCACTGTTTGCACACATTGCACTTTATGTAGCTAGAACAAACTTTATCCCTAGCTCTGTGTTGTTGTGTCTGTTTTGTAATTATATGTTGTATATTGTCTATGTAGCAACCAGGGAACTGGAGAAACATTTCATTTCACTATGTACTGCATCAGCTATATATGGTTAAAATAAAGCTTCTTGATTTGATCGACTAGGCCCCAGACCCCGGGGTCAACCAAGACCACCACCAAGAGGTGTTCTTAAGAGGGAGGATTCTGCTACATCCACACTTGCAAATCCTCCTATTGCCCACCAGAGGGAGCCTTCACCTCAGCACTGACATTTCCAGATAGTGACAATATGCTTCCTGTTAGCAGCCATTTATACCACACTCATGCCAAACATTCTCCAAAGTATCGTCAGTTTACCTGCATACCAAGCTGTTATTTTGCTGTGTTATTTCCTGTGTATGATCTGTTATGCCAGTTTAACGGGTTTTGCCTTTCCTTGTACTTTTTCCCGTTTTACCGACCCTGCTTCTGTCTTTAAACAGAATGTTTAATCCACACATGGATCCTGCAAGCCAATCACTACAAAATGCATCTTGGTTAAAATATAAAGGAGGAGTGACATTTATTAGCTCATTACAATGAGTCAGTTCTAAAATTTAAATGTGTTGGAAACAGGAAAAATGGACAAGCATAAGGGTTTGAATGACTGACAAGAGCCAAATTGTGAGGGCAAGATGACAGGGTCAGGGAATCTCCACAACTGCAGTTCTTGGTGTATTGACAGTGAAGTGGTTAGTATAGACAATGAGGTAGTTAATACTTGAAGACAGCAGGATAAAGTGGTCCAAGGAAGCACAACCAGTGAAACAGATACATGGTCACAGGTGCCCAAGGCTCACTGTTGTCCATGATGGTGAAGGCTAGCCCATCTGATCTGATCTCACAGAAGAGTTACTCTAAAACAAATGGCTGAAAAGTTAATGCTGTCTAGGATAAAAATGTGTCAGAGCACAAAGTGCATGACAGTTTGCTGTCTATAGAGTGGTGTAGTTGCTGACTAGTTAAAAGTACCCATGCTGATCCATGAACCCCACCAAAAGCATCTACAACAGGCATGTGAACATCAGAACTGGACCAGGGAGCAATTTGTTAAGGTGGTGTGGTCTGATGTATTATGTTTTCATTTACATTATGTGGACAGCCAAGTGCATATGCATCACTTAACTGGGGAAGACAACACCAGGATGCATTATGGGAAAAAGGCAAACCAGCAGAGGCAGTGTGATGCACTGGGCAGTGTTTTACTGTGAAACCTTGGGTCCTGGCATTCATATGGACATTACTTTGATACATAGCATGTAAAACATTGTTGCAGACCAAGTATGCTCTTCGTAGCAACGGAATTCTCTAATGGAATTGAACTCTTTCAGCAGGATAATGCACCTTGATACACTGCAAAAAGGTTTGGAACATTTTGAGGAACATGAGCGTTAACAAGGTTGTCTTGGTGCCCAAATTCCCAAGACTTCAAGCCAAATGAGCATCTGTATGATGTGTTGGATAAACAAGTCTGATCCATGGGGGCCCTACCTTGCAACTTAAAAATGGTGTTTTTAAGTAAAATGGTGCTGTTGTCTTGGTGCTGGATACCACAACACTCCTTCTGAAGTCTTGTGGAGTCCATGCCTTGATAGGTCAGAGCTGTTTTGGTAGTACAAGTGTGACCTGCACAATATTTGGCAGGTGGTTTCGATGTTATGACTGGTTGGTATTTATTGCAAGTGATGCAAACTATAGGCCACTTATTCATGCTACAGATACAGTGTATCTGCCACAGCCAGCACCATCTTATGCTCCATGTTCCCAGCTGTGCTCTAATTTGTAATTTTGCTCAACAATATTGACTTGTGTAGGAAGTTGCCAGCTTTGGGGAAAAAAAGTTTAAACAAGTTGATGAGCTTGTTTTATATTGACCTGAGTCAGTTCATTTAGTTATTACAGCTCATAATTCCACCCCTATCCCTATGTATATTAATATACAATATTAATAAATCTACAGTAGATAGAAGTTTACACACCCCTTACATTGCTATATTGCTTTTTCCACTTATGTGATGTAGCAAACATTACTTACTTACAGCACTCAGTCTATTTGGCCAGAGTTTACCAATTTAGGAATCTTCTGTGCACAGCCCTCTTCATATAATCCCACAGGTTAACATTAACATCCACTGTATGTAATGAAACAAAGCAACAGCATAGCTGTACATTAAATATTGCAATCCACACAACATACTGGGAGACAGTTCAAAAGTGGACAAAATGTTCATTTCACAGGTGTGTCTGCAAATGTTTGGTGTACTGAGAGCCACAGTATCCACAGTAATGCATACCACCATGAAGGATAATGTTTAATGCAAAAGATTTCTTTTGTCCTGTTTAATGAGCTTCACTGGTTATACAATAGACAAGAATGTAACTGGAAATTATACAAAGAAAAAACCCAACTGGATTTAAAACAAAAACTGTGTTTTTTATATTGTACTGAGGTAAGTATAACCCTGTGGCATATACCAGTAGATGGCAGTGTAGCTTCACTTTATTGAAACATTCCCAATCCTCCCATCAGACTATGTGTAATGTTTTTATATGAATGTGGAGGGTAGAGCTCTGTTCCAGCTAAAATAAAGACTTCAGGTTTTGCAAGACAAGCTATTTAATTTCAAACAGTGAATAATCTGTGCAAGGCACTAATAAAATAATTTAATAAAGATAAGTTGTTAATTTCACATGCTTGATGCATCGAGTCACTGAGTATAGAGCTGCTGTTTTATCTCAAACAGAGCAACAACTGAATAGCTTTTTCCAGACAATAGACACACCTTACGGAAGCTGCTAAATAGAAGGATAGTTTGGATTTGGTTGGGAAATTTGCCTGAGTTTGTGAACAGGGTGATGTCCTTTCCTGTATTCAAATTTGGACTGAACCAAGATCTTTTAACAAACACCTGAACTACCAGCTTTTTTCACCCAAAAATAATAATAATAAATCTTAAAAATAACGATTAGATTAGATTTTTAAATTATGTTCAGTTTTACCTGTCCCAATAAGCACTTATAGTAACATAAATGTAAATGGATAATGGGTGAAGAAGGAAACGATTCTGTTCACCATACAGTCAGAGTAACCTGTAGGAGTTATCTTTGTTGAGTTACTGTGAGAATGTAGCAGCGTGATGAACTGAATACTTCAAATGACAAACTATTCAAAGAGAAATTGATTGTTGAACTTTTCTGGGGTAGAACTGGACATTTTGGATTCTGACGGTTTTGAGCAGTTAAAGAATTGATTACCCAATTTACTGTATTAGAAAATGGCTGGCTAACAAGGAGATCAAAAAACAAAGAAATAAAACCTCTTCATTGGACCAGTATGTGAGTTTCCTCAATCCTCTTTATTGGATGTCTTTGTGTCATGTTGTGGGGCTGAAAGTGGATGTAAGTACAGAAAATTATTTATTTGCATAAGAAAATTATAAGTAAGCTATAAAACTATAAAACTGACCAAAACAAAGCAAAAACAATCACTAGAGCATGGCTGTGGCAAAACAACAAAAATACAAAAATTACAGCTTAAATAATTTAAGTGGTTTAAGATGTAATCAGATCCACAAGGGTCAAAGGTCACCTAAGAAAAAATTCACTCAAATGGCAGTCAAGCACAGAGGTGATGTACAGGGGAAATACAAAAAGGGGGGTTTGTGATAGAAATAGTTGTTCTCAATGTCGATGCCCCAACACAGGGGAGGCCTCCAAGCATGAGGTTGCCCTAAAGCTTAGCAGTGAGCTGGTTAAGGAGAGCCATAGGCCAGTGCTTTTGGTTCCCCTGGAATTGCTCATCTTGTTCTGACCAGCACTGCCAGAATTCTAGTGCATCTGTTTCTGGTCATGCTTTGCTGCAATCTGTCATGTTATGGGGCTGAAGGGGAATACAAGTGCAGAAAATCATTTATTTGCATAACAGAAGAAACTACAAAACTGAAAAAGGAAAACTTCAATGAGTCTTCTCATTAAAATGTAACACATATTTGAATAGTACAGACTTGGGAGCACAGTAATTTTTCTGTTTTAACACCCTGTCTAAACCTGGCATTTAGGTTTTACAACAGATGCCCATCCTGACACACCCCATTCTATCCAGGATGGGGACCAGCATTGAGAGTTAAATCCCAGTGACTGTGTTGAGTCACTGCATACGAGTTATTTTTCATTTTATTTGAAAAATAAAAAAATCTGTGGTAAACAGATACTACAGATTCAGTAGATTAACATTAGTGTGAAATAAAACCTTCCATTTCATTAATGAACATTGGGCTTACTTCAAAAAGGAAGGAATTTTATTCAGAACAGTTAACTTTTTTTAGTTTGGAACAAGCAGGTCTGGCATTATCAGATGGGATTTTGGCCCATTCTTCACAGTCTCTTAGTCTTAAATATTCCTGAGGTTCCATGAGCGTTGCAGATCATTCATCCAAGTTCATTTCACAAATATTCTCTTGTGTGGTGATTGCCTGGGCAGAGACTCTTATCAGATACACGACTTACATTTATCTCATTTATACGACTGAGCAATGGAGGGTTAAGGGCCGTGCTCATGCTTGGTGGACCTGGGATTTGAATGCACAACCTTCCAACCAGTAGCCCAACACCATAACCACCTTAGCCACTTCCTTTGGAATATCTGATACTGCAGGATGTTTTGGATTATATATTTTATTGTAAATGAAAGGAGTGTATTTATTCAGAAAAACATCTGCTCAAATGCAGTGAGATAAATCAACAGAAGTCAAAACAAATACCTCCAGGTCAAACACTTTTACACAATTGTTTGAAATAGCATGATAAATAATGGCAGGACATGCTACCACATGTTACAAGCTGTGCCTGGGCATGGATTAATCTGGGTTTCAAACACAAATGCTGTACAGATCCTCACAATTGTTTGTTTGTTGAAAAGTAGACAATATACTCTGAAATAGTACTTGTTCTTTTTATTTGTCTTTGTAATAAATGAATACATTTCATTTGTTCAACTTCTGAAGGCAGATCTCACTGTTTTTCTTCTCAATGCCAGAAGAGTAAACACATGAGGAAGGAAATGAGGATCTGCAGGTGAGGGCAAGCAATTTATTCCAGCTTCACCTTTAGAAAATAAAATTTACATATTGTATAATTATGTAAATTTTTATATATTGTTATAAACACATTATGAATATGTACACATATAGATATAGATATATCCCTGAAGGTGTGCTGTGGTATCTGGCACCAAGATACTTTAAGTCCTGTAAGTTGCAAGGTGGGCCCCCCATGGATGGGACTTGTTTGTCCAGCACATCCCACAGATGCTGGATTGGATTGAGATCTGGGGAGTTTGGAGGCCAAGTCAACACCTCAAACTGGTTGTTGTGGTCATCGAACCATTCCTGAACCATTTTTGCTTTGTGGCACGGAGCATTACCCTGCTGAAAGAGGCCACAGACATCAGGGAATAGCGTTTCCATGAAAGGGTGTACATGGTCTGTAACAATGCATCCTGTTGCCATGTGTTCCCCAGGTCAGTGAAGCACATGCACCCGGTCACCCACGTGATATAAAATAAAAAACGTGATTCAGACCAGGCCACCTTCTTCCATTGCTCCGTGGTCCAGTTCTCATTCTCATGTGCCCATTGATGGTGTAATACTCCTCTTATGGATCAGAATAATAAAGAGATGAGAAAACACACTGCAGTGATGGCTTCCTCGACTTTGTATTTAACATTAATTTAAAAAAATAAAGACTTGTGCATATAACAGCTCAACACATTATCTCAATATTTGCAGTAATAACTGGCTATAAACATGAGACTTTAAAAACTTTCCACCACACTAGAAGAAATAAGAAAATGCAATCAACATTCCACTTAACAAGTATCCTCCACACAGTTTACATGCTAAAAAAAAAAAAGACATGGCTTTTACAGCTGAGACTCAAACCTCATGCTTTTACAAACGGAATAAGATTTTCAGAATGCACACAAACACTGAGAGAATATATAAAATCATTAATATCCACCTTTAACAATGAAATGATTATGATATTGATAATGCAATAATACATATACTCATGTCTAACCACTGCTCCATCCATTACATCCAGTGCATTCAACACAACAAGGACAAACTTAAATGATTAAGACTGACGTAATGCTTAACTCATAGTAATCAGATATAACAGGAGAAAGGGGGTTAATTTACCCAACTTGTTAAGTGCAAGTTAACTCATACTCTGGAAAAACATCAAACTCTTAAACATCAGCATAGTAACCGGTGGTGGTAGCTCAAGTGGTTAAGACTCTGGGTCATTGACCTGAAGATTAGGGGTTCAAGCCTTAGCCCCGGTAAGCTGCTACTGTTAACCATTTTTCATAAATGGCGGGCTAAAGGCAAAGCACCCATTGCTGCTCTTGTGCTTAAGCATGCTGACCTCATGACACACCATTAATTTAATAGAATGAACTACTTTAAACACATAGAACTCATTAAAATTACATTGAACCATGTTTATACTCAAACAAGTGTGTTTTGTGCAATTGGTTTTGCAAATACCTGAAAAGAACATTAATAAAGAGATAAGAAAATATGCTGCAGTGATGGCTTCCTTGACTCTGTATTTAATATTAATAAAGCACATCACTTATGTGCAACCTTCCAATCGAGGTGTGCAATGACATCATAACTCAGTACACTCTTTTCTCAGAAAAAGCATGAATAATCAATCAACATTTTCAGCAATATCAGAAAAATAGCATTTTACATAAATTGTATTCAATACATCACACTGGCACTTATGGCGGTGCACAGGGGTCAGCATGGGCAGCTTGACTACTGTGCATCTATGCAGCCCCATATGCAACAAACTGTGATGCACGGTGTATTCTGACATTTATCAGAACCAGCATTAGCTTCAGCAACTTGAGCAACAGTATCTTATCTGTTGGATCGGACCACACAGGACAGCCTTCAGCCTACCAAGCCAAGCCCATTATCTAAAAAGACAGATGGAGTGAAACTGGGCAGGAAGCCGGGTGGGTATCTGCAGCAGTTAGAGATTGTGGCTGGACAAGGGGTAAAAATGGCAAAATATTGCCTTCACTATCATCACTGTCAAGTGATTGTGCTTGTATAAAAGTCAAGAGTGGGCTTTGAACTGAGGAGACTGCGCTCTGTAATAGATCAATTTTCATATATTTACCCTTCTTTTTAACCTTTGGCCAATGAGCAGGTGAGTAGGGTCGTTGATTTTGTTAACTATTGTTGAATCAGTGGTTTGTGAGCTGTTAGTTTGGTCGTGGCAACCATTTATATCGATATATTTGCTCTGCTTTTGCTAAGCATGATTCACTGGTTTAACTTACACTATATATCTAAAGTGATAATATTAATGATAAAAAAAATATAGAATGGGACGTGTTTGATGTTAAGACAGAACTTGCGGGCTTTTCGGACGAATGCAAAAACACTCAGCACAAACACACTGTTGCACGTGGAAAAACCATTCCACTACATGTCCGACTATGTATGAGGGATTTGCAACAGAGTCTACTCAGGGACAGATAAAAGAGGCAACAACTCCGCAGCAGAACCCAGAACCACTAGCTGGGAACAAGGTAGATGAAGATAGTTCTGTTGATAGTTTTGATTACTTTGCTCGACCTCAGTCACAGGATATACATACATTTTTTTCTTACCATCATCAACAAACCCCAAATGTTCCTATACCAAAGGTTTTCTATAGCAAAGATGGAAAAAAACGCAAGTGGCTGACTTACTTTGAAAAAAAACAACAATCTCTATTCAGTTGTGTTTGTTTCCCATTTGTACCATTGGTAAGTGATGGCCGTTTCATAAAGGGAGGCATGAAAGACTGGAAACACATTTACCAAAGGATAGTGGAACACGAATGAAGTGACACACAAAGATATTGCAGATGCTTCTTCTTCTTCTTCTTCTTCTTCTTCTTCTTTCGGCTTTTCCCTTCAGGGGTCGCCACAGCAAATCATCTCTCTCCACCTATCCCTATCTTCTGCATCCTCAACACTTGCACCCACTAGCTTCATATCCTCATTAATTCCATCCATATACCTCCTCTTTGGCCTTCCTCTTTGCCTCCTGCCCGGCAGCTCCATGTCCATCATTCTGCTACCAATATACTCACTATCCCTCCTCTGAACATTTCCAAACCATCTTAATCTGGCCTCCCTAACTTTGTCCCCCAAACGTCCAACATGAGCTGTCCCTCTGATGTACTCGTTCCTAATCCTGTCCAATCTTGTCACTCCCAAAGAGAACCTCAACATCTTCAGCTCTGCTACCTCTAGCTCTGATTCCTGTCTCTTCCTCAGTGACACTGTCTCTAAACCATACAGCATGGCCGGTCTCACCACTGTCCTGTACACCTTCCCCTTGATTCTCGCTGATATTTTCCTATCACACAGAACTCCCGACACCTTTCTCCACCCATTCCAACCTGCCTGCACTCGCTTCTTTACCTCTTTCCCACACTCTCCATTACTCTGGACTGTTGACCCCAAGTACTTAAACTCCTGTACCTTCTTCACCTCTTCTCCCTGTAACCTTACTGTTCCACTTCCCTCCCTTTCATTCACACACATGTACTCAGTCTTACTACGACTGACTTTCATTCCTCTTCTCTCCAGCGCAAACCTCCACCTCTCCAGGTTTTCCTCCACCTGCTCCCTGCTCTCACTACAGATCACAATGTCATCTGCAAACATCATTATCCAAGGAGACTCCTGTCTGACCTCCTCTGACAACTGGTCCATCACTATAGCAAACAGGAAGGGGCTCAGAGCCGATCCCTGATGCAGTCCCACCTCCACTTTGAACTCCTCTGTCTGACCTACAGCACACTTCACCACTGTCCTGCTCCTCTCATACATGTCCTGCACCACTCTGACATACTTCTCTGCTACTCCTGACTTCCTCATACAGTACCACAGCTCTTCTCTTGGCACCCTGTCATACGCTTTCTCCAAGTCTACAAACACACAGTGCAACTCCTTCTGACCATCCCTATACTTCTCCATCAAAATCCTCAGAGCAAAAATTGCATCTGTTGTGCTCTTTCTGGGCATGAAGCCATACTGCTGCTCACAAATTTCCACTACCTTCCTTAACCTAGCTTCCACTACTCTTTCCCATAGCTTCATTGTATGGCTCATCAGCTTTATCCCCTTATAGTTACTGCAACTCTGCACGTCACCCTTATTCTTAAAGATCGGCACTAACACACTTCTTCTCCATTCCTCAGGCATCCTCTCACTCTCTAAAACCCTGTTGAACAAACTAGCTAAAAATTCCACTGCTGCCTCTTCCAGACACTTCCAAACCTCCACCGGGATGTCATCAGGACCAACTGCCTTCCCACTTTTCATCCTCTTCAAAGCCTTCCTGACTTCATCCTTTCTAATCTTATCTACTTTCTGTTCCACAGAGTTCACCCCTTCTACTCTTTTTTCCCTCTCATTTTCCTCATTCATCAGCTCCTCAAAGTACTACTTCCATCTCCTCTGTACATTCTCCTCACTTGTGAGCACCCTTCCCTCTCTATCCTTAATAACTCTAACTTGCTGCACATCCTTCCCATCTCGATCCCTCTGCCTAGCTTACCTGTACAAGTCCTTCTCTCCTTCTCTAGTGTCTAACCTAGTGTACAACTTGTCATATCATATGCCTTCTGCTTGGCCTTAGACACCTCCCTCTTCACTCTGCGCTGTAACTCCTTGTATTCCTGTCTATTCTCTTCAGTCCTGTCCATGTCCCACTTCTTCTTGGCTAACCTCTTCCTCTGGATACTATCCTGAACTTTGTCATTCCACCACCAAGTCTCCTTATCTTCTTTCCTCCTTCCAGATGACACACCCAGCACCTTTCTCCCTGTCTCCCTGATCACGTCTGCTGTAGTTTCCCAGTCATCTGGCAGCACTACCTGACCACCCAGAGCCTGCCTCAACTTCTGTCTAAATTCCTCACAACATTCCTCCTTTTTCAGCTTCCACCACTTGGTTTTCTTCTCTATCTCTATCTTTGACCTCTTCGTCTTACAGACCATCAAAGTCATCCTACACACCACCATCCTATGCTGTCTGGCTACACTCTCTCCCACAACCACTTTACAGTCACTAATCTCTTTCAGATTGCCTCTTCTACATAGGGTGTAGTCTACCTGTGTTCTCCTACCTCCACTCTTGTAAGTCACTCTATGCTCCTCCCTCTTCTGAAAATAACTGTTAACCACACCCATGTCCATCCTCTTAGCAAAGTCCACTACCATCTGTCCTTCAAGGTTCCTTTCCTTAACTCCAAACTTGCCCATCACCTCCTCATCACCTCTGTTCCCCTCACCAACATGTCCATTAAAATCTGCTCCTATCACCACTCTCTCACCCATGGGAATATTCTCCATCACCTCATCTAATTCACTCCAGAATCTCTCTTTCTCCTCTAACTCACAACCTACCTGTGGGGCATAACCACTAACAACATTCCACATCACCCCTTCAATCTCTAACTTCAGACTCATCACCCTGTCTGACACTCTCTTCACCTCCGGGACATTCCTAACAAACTCCTCCTTCAGGACCACACCTACCCCATTTCTCTTACTATCCACACCATAATAAAACAGCTTGAATCCTGCTCCTATACTACGAGCCTTGCTACCCTTCCACCTGGTCTCCTGTACACACAGTATATCCACCTTCCTTCTCTCCATCATATCAGCCAGCTCTCTACCTTTCCCTGTCATAGTACCAACATTCAGAGTTCCTATTCTCAGTCCTACACTCTTACCTTTCCTCTTCTCTCTCTGTCTGTGCACTCTCCTCCCTCCTCTACTTCTTCAACCAACAGTAGCCCAATTTCCACCGGCGCCCTGTAGGTCAACGGCGCCGATGGCAGTCGTTGTTAACCCGGGCCTCGACCGATCCGGTATGAAATTCGTACTGACGATTCGCATGGTTAAATTTGCCAATGTTTTACGCCGGATGCCCTTCCTGACGCAACCCTCTCTATTTATCCGGGCTTGGGACCGGCACAGAAGTCACTGGACTGTGACCCCCATGGCTAGATTATATTGCAGATGCTTACTTTCTGAAAATACAAAAGGCAGATGTGAAAAGCCATGTCATAGGCATATGTGGCTTTAGATACAGGGGAGATAAAGAAGATGCAGGTTATAGCTTAGATAACCTTGATGTTAATCATGGTAACTTCCTGGAGTTGATTCTACTTTTAAGTAGAGATAACATTTGCCTCCAACAGCATGTTAACACTTGCACTGAAAACAGCAAAAAGCAGCATAAACCTGGGGCAAAAGGCAGAGGTGCACTAGTTACTCTGCTGTCAAAAGAAACATTTAATAAAGTTGCTGATGTCATTAGCCAACTGATAAAGGTGACTATAGCAGAAGAAGTGAGACAAGCTGGCATGTTTTCAGTCCAAACACAACACAAGAGACCAGCTCCGAAGACAAGTGTTCAGTCATACTTACATTTCTAACAGATCTGTCATTCAAGAAAGATTGATTGCTGTGGTGGGCTGCGAGTCATCTACTGGCCAGAATTTTAGAGGCTTGTTTTTTGCTTATGACTTTAGACACCATTGTAGAGGACAGTACACAAAAGCCAAATGTGTGGGTCAAGACAAAGGGATTCATAAAAGGCCTTTTGAAGTATGAGACAGTGCTCACTGCTTAACTCTTCATTCGCATTTTTGAGCTTACATCCCCCTTTCAAAATACTTACAGACAAGGGGAATGGATATCTCAGCTCAACATCTGGTTGAGGGAACAGAGGAGGGTCTCAGGAAGTGTGTTAGGGACAATGAAGGAGTTAAGTGTGCAGCTGATGAGTTTGTGAAGTGAGCTTGTAGTGCAGACTGTCCTTTCTGAGAGAAGGATCAGAAAAAAGAAAAGGATGCCAGGAGAGCTTGCAGAAGATGAGCAGCTGGCATCAGCTGAAACTGACTTCAAGGTAAAAGTACACAATGCCATTGTAGACACAGTAACAGGCAGTATCCATAAGAGGTTTTTTGTTAATGCAAAACTTTGCTCAGATTTTGTCTGTTTAGACCCTAGAAACTTTGCTCATGTGAGAGAAAATGGACTCTCCAGCTCAGCTCTAGAAATAAACAAATGTCTGCTTAAGTTTGACAACAGGGCTACAGTTGCATCTCGGTGGGACAGACTAAAGATGTCCCCTCTGGAGGGTAGCTAGTAAAATGCCACAAGGAAGTGATGAGAACCTGGTTAAATCTGATCCGAAGCTGACAGAAGCAGTTGAACTGCATTGAGGAATTGTACAAAATTAGTACATTTCTTCTCGTTTAAAGATACAATGGCTATTATTCAGTCTCTTTCAAACTGATTACTGCAGTCCCTTACAGTTCTTTCAGTCAACCCTGTCCCATCTTCAACTGGTGCAGGTGACGTACAGCTCATAATCAAGGGTTTGTTTTTAAAACTCTGCATGGCTTGGCACCGAGATATATCTCTGAGCTCATCTGTCTTCAAAATATCTCAAGATCTTTTCCACAGACTCCTTCTGTCACATCTCCCCACACACACTCTTTCCTAAAGGCACTCAACTGTACAAAAATATATTGAAAAAATTAATCAAAATGGTCCAGAAACAGTGAACAAAAAAAGAAACTTAAGTAAATATGGTAAAGACACTATCAGGTTGTGTTAAATATGTGAAGGATGTGTTATGAGTCAATTTAAGAATATAATTAATTTTTATGGTTAAACTCCCTCTCTGTTGTCCCACTGTTCCAGCAATATGGTTGAGTTTATTGTTCTGTTTTGTTCTCTAGTGAATAAACACTCTTTTTAACCTTTCAATTAAATTATGGACCACATACCTACTACTTTATAGCACAAATTCATTCATTTATCAGGATTAGAGCCTCCAACATGTACTTTAGTTTCAGGTTGTAACACTACAAAATAGGGAAAAGTTCAAGAGGTGATAAAATGTAGACAATGTGCTTTGAGTTCTAATTGGTCAGTGTTTTTCTCAGCTTTATTGTACATTATCACTGTTAAACTGAGATATTCAGGTAGAAAAACTCAGGGTTAGTTCGGTCTTCCATATTTCTGTATTCAGTGAATCTTGTGGATGGTAAATATTAATCAGTATAAATCTGTGCTGTACAGTATGTCTGTGTGCTGAAGATTTTCAGATGTTGAAAGATATTTGATATTGCTATTGGCTAACCATCTTCCTGTCCTGCAGCATAGCATGAGACATCAGGCTAAAAAACCCTCCAAGCTAGAGATAAAAAAACAAAACAAAACGACAATACAATGAGATAAACATTCAGCATTTGAAAATGGCTTTCTGAGGGGAAAAAAGGAAGAAAAAATCGGATTAAAAGGTTTAATAAAACAAATCACTTTTTAAGGTTTAATAAAAATTTAAATTCACTGTAGCTTAAATGTAGTTATAGTAATAATAATAAAAACTTTTTTACTTCCATGTAGATGAAACACACTGAAATCTATAACTCTATAAGCCATATGTAGACAGAGAGATCACTCCCTCAATGTGAGAAAAGTAAACAGAAGTATAGGAAAATGACACTGAGGACAATTAATGGGTTAATGAATGATATAATAATTATGTGAAGGGCATAAAACCTGTGCCAAGTCAAACAGGTGAACCAGATGATCCACTGTGGCAAACAGGAAGTGGCTGAGAGAACAATGACATACTGTAGTCTGCTTACTTGTTCTATATTTCTGCTTCATGACTGTAGTTTTCCTGAAACATGAAAAACCTTTTAAACAAATTGAATAAACAAAATGAATAATTTTTCGTTGTGCAATATTCAATGTCAGGTTTTGGATCATTATTTTCTGATATGATATAATCTATTTTACCCACAGCAATTTATAAATGATCAAAAGTAGCAAAATGGCAGAGAGATGGAAGCATTTTTGTGTCAATGCGCAAAGTCAGCTTCACTTCCTGTTTGGCGTGTTCACTGTTAGATTCGTTAGCTCATTGCAGGCAAATCATTTGGAGTATTCAAAATTCTTCTGATTCCTTTTATCCAGGTTGGTTAGGTAGTACACTTGAATTTCAGGTGTATGTGTGCATTCACTTCAGCATAATCTAGGGAATTAGAATTTTTTTTTTAACAAATTCTTCAGATAACTTGTTTATAGATGTATGAATTTCTGTGATCATGTTTTTTGCAGTTAAAAGTAAGCTTATGAGCTTTTTGAGTTTATATTGAACTGTTGCCCATTAGATGGTGCTGTCAACAAATTTACTGCGTAGACTCAGTTCATGGTCCTGAAGATGCCTAACAAGTTCCGTTAGTGTGCAAAGTCGTTACTCAGATTTGCCTCACTTCCTGTTTTTTTTTTGGTTTTTTTTGTTGCATTAACCAGCATAACCTGAGTGGGTTTGAATATTCCAAATTCCTTTGCTAACTTCTGTTCAAACATGGCATTTTACAGCCTCATTCCCTGTATGGCATCTTCGCTGTCAGAAGAGTTGGCCCATTATTGGCAAACTGTTTGTGGTATCAAAATTCCTTTGATAAATTCCTCTTAAGAAGCTTAAGTTGATGTAGACGTGTGCCATTTTTTGGTGATTATTAAACAAAATTTGTAAGAGGAGTAGCAAAAAAGATAAAAAATGGCAGAAATTGATTTTCATGACCTCGGCCAGCGAATCCAGGGAGGTCTGACATTTGGAAATGATCATAAACACTGTCCAAATTTAGGCCCAAGTGTTGTTCTAATGGTGGCACTAAAGTGTTGGCAACACTTGGCCAAAATTTGGTCAGAATTTAAATTTGGCTAGTTAAACTCTCTGTGCATGTACGTTTCAGCAATAAGACGTGAGTCAGTCAGTGAGGAGAAAAAAAGACTTTCAAGGTTGGTCCTTTCAGTCAGGCAAAAAAAAGACATGTCGAATTTTATCAGTCTTATAGGGTTGATACTTTTTCAGCTCCCAAGGCTCTTAGATGAGGACTGAGTAAATATCACGCATAATAAACACAACAGTCAAAAAACTTCAGGTGATGCAAATGACCACATTTACTAAGGAAAAATAGATGAGTACAGGTATGTGCTGAAAACAGTAATTAAATGCAGGACTAAAAAAACTATAAAAACTATTATAATTACCTGTGGAAACATTAAACTGTGTAGTGTAACTAGGACTAACAGTCTAACATGCTGTTCAGCTTAGTACAATTTCCAGCCATTTTAGATATGGCCTCAGGCACTCATGTGCTCAGAATGTTTCTGGGTTTTTTTTATAATCCATGATCTGGTTTGCGGTTACGGATAAACACACTTACTGGAGTTTATTGTTTAGACTAAAGGAGCAAAATAAGTGTATCTGGGTCAGTGTAAGGAATCTCCCACATGCTTAAATGCAATGAGATAAAAACCAGTGAAGACAAAACAAATGGTCCAAATCAAACAATGCTCCACACTTTCACTAAAGCATTAAAAGATTATTAGAAGAATATACTCCAAACCAAACAACTCTGCATACTTTCACCAAAAAAGATTGAAATGTATAAAAGAATAGACTCCCAATTACACAACTATATATATATATATGGGTCAATGTATGGAATACATATATTTGTGTATGTATGTATACGTGTGTGTGTGTGTGTGTGTGTGTGTGTATATATCTCAGCACAAGCTACTGTTCCTGGTTTGCTGATGTTGTGGTGTTGTGGTGTTTCAGCTTCACAGCTTAATCTGGACATCAAACTGAAATGTTCTCATGCTCCTCACAGTTGAAGCACACTGAAATTGTCCTTGTTTATTTAAAAGGGACTCCATTTTATAGGTCAGATCTCTTGGGCTGACAGAAGTCTCTGTACTCAGGCAGATCACGCTGATGTTTCCTCAATGTGAGAAAAATAAATACATGAGGAAGGAAATGATGAGGATCAGCGGGCAAGGGCAATTTATTCCTGCTTCACCTGAAGACAGACAAATTATTTATTTTAAACATTATTATATAAAAATGAGGTAAAAATATAGAACCTTTTTAGATGAGAAAATTTCAAGGATAAATAAGACTTAGAGGGTTTATTTGGAATATAATAATTATTAACATTTTTGAGGTAAATATTTAAATATGATATTTACTCCCCTGAGGAGTATCAGTGATATGTTCCATCTTTCATTCCTTCAGATTTTTTTCGAGGAAAAATGAAAAGAAGAATTTTAGAAACATTCTATTCATTCTTCTCTACAGTTAAATACATTTACTTCATAACTGCAGGAGCATCAAACGCCTTACAAATAATATAGCGCAATAATATTATCCAGTGTTTCTCCCAGTCCTGTCCTGCATTTTAATTCTGTTTTATAAACTTCTCTTCATTTGAAATTTTCTCTGCATGTCTCAGTCAGTGTGTGCTGAAACAGTACAGTAAATCTGTGGAAACATTAATCTGTGTAGTGCTCTCACAACCAGGACTGAAAAACACTGACATCTACAGGAAACATGCTGCTCAAGTGAGTGCAGTAACTTTCCAGACATTTTAAAATTAATTTACTGATGTCACACTCAGTATCATCTGAAACTAATCCACTTACCATCAATTGACAGTTTAACTGTCTGAACCAAGACAGATTTCTTCGTCTCTGGCAGTACCATGGCGCTTCTGTAGATAACTGCATCAGTAACAGTGACGTTCTTCAACACCAGGGAACAATTTCCTTTAAGCAGATCGTCTTTGGGAACGTCCAAACGGCCCTCATATCCTGCACCCTCAAATAACTCTTCACCGTTTCGCTCAAATACAATCTCTGAATCAACATACCACTCAACATGAAATGTTTGGATGGACACATTCTTCCATTCACACGGCAGGACAGCTGTGGAACCCACTCGAGCTGATACCTGAATTTCTGCAGAGAAACAGAAATACCTTTTAGGAAATTCTTAGGTTAGGACTTGTATGCTTTTAATTAAATCCTCATCCACACAGCTGCTGAACAATAGGATATAAAGGAAGCAAAATTAATCTTAAGATTTTTGACTTTTAGACAAAAAGACACAGCTGTAGAAGTGCAGTGCATTCAGAAAGTACTCAGTCTCCTCCATTATGCTTTATGTTATTTTTTCATACATTATGCTTTATTTTATTTTTTCACATAAAGTCTATACTACATACTCCATAATGGCAAAGTATTCTGTGTTATCTCCGGGGGTCAGGATCCCAAAAGTGATCCTGCTTAACTGTGGCATGACATTTGTCAGGAACTCTGCACAAGCCACAAGAACACCAATCTTGGCTGTATAAGGGTGGTGCATGTGCTCAAGAATTTACTCTGGGAGATAAAGTGCTTGTTTTGCTACCCACAGCAAATTACTTACCAATCAGCAAGGGCCTTCATAGTCACATGGTGAGATGGGGATGTCCATTATGATGTCAGGTGAACGGATAGAGCAGGGAGGAGTTGGGGGCTGGAGTTGGCCACTCCATTCCCCAGTGCAAACCACTTCTCTGCCCCAAGTCACTGAGGTTAGAAGGTTGCAACAGGAATTTTCGGAGGTGTCACCTTTTCATGGTCACACTAATCTCATAGAACACCACATTGAAACATCCCAAGAGGTTGCAGTACGTAGCTGACCCTATTGGTTGACTGAACACACAAAAACCCCAGAAAAATTTTGGGGAAAAGAGCTCAAGGCTATGCTTGATATAGGGGTAATTGTAGAGTCACATTGTTACTGTCCAGCCTGGTGGTTTTAGTAGCCAAGACAGATGGGTCAGTTCAGTAGAAAATTCAACACAGTGTCAATTTTTTTGCATACTCAATAACACGCTTTGACAAACTGCTTGATCAGGTCGGTGTGGTTTGCTTTTACCCAATGCTGGATTTGAGAAGGAATATAGGCAGATCCCCTTGGCTCCTTTATCTCGTGAAAATTGGCTTTTTTCCACTCTGTGTTACACCAATTTATGACCCTTTTGATTTGTTTGAAGCCCGCATTTTTTTTATTTACATCAGGATATTTAGAGGATATCTTTATAGTAACAATTGGCAGCGGCACACGCAGCATCTGAGGGCTGTCCTGAGATTGCTGAGATGGATGGGACTCACAGCAAACCCAATGAAGTGTGTGATTGGGTGGGTGAAGCATGGTATCTAGGGCTTCCACTTGGACCATGTGTAGGTTCATCCCTAAATTGATACCAGAGCAGAAATTGCAGCCTGACCAGGACATAAGACCAAAAAAGGGGCGAGACAGTTTTTGGTTTTGGCTGGCTATTATTGCAGATTTGTACCCCATTATTCAGATGTCACTAGCCTGATCTCATTATAAAGGGAGCATCAGATCTGCTCGAATGGACAGATGTGTGCCAACAAGCTTTCATGGAGGTACCCTAATTTTACATTTCCCTGACTTCTCAGTCCCTTCTGTTTTACAGGCTGACATGTCAGACATAGGGCTAGGGGGCCATGTCATCTCTTTTGGTGGAAGGGAGAAGTGCCCTGCTAGCAGTGCCCTGCTAATTTACTGTGAATTCTATAATTGATCAATATTTTACATAGAACAATTTACTTACCATATACTGAGAGTCTGACACTGGTGAATACTTTTGCTTCTGTAGGGTTAGTACTGTCCACATGTTCCGCTGTAAAGGTTTTGTAAAAACGGTCTTCAGTTTTTCTGACATTCTTCAACACCGGGGAAAGCAGTTTCCTTTACGCAGTTGATCCACAGGAATATCCACACGACCTTCATATCCTGAACCTGAACTTGTAGCATTAATCCTTCGCTCAATTACAAGGTCATTGTTCATTTTCCACCGAATAAGTGATGTTTGGTTGAAGACTTCAGTCAGTTTACATGGCAGGATGACTGTGGAACCCTCTCGAGCTGATACAGTAATTGGAGTATCTTCACTGTCTGTGAGGGAAAACATTACAATCTACAGGATTTGTAGCATTTAAAAAAATGTAGCATATTGAATTCAATGGAAAGACACTTATATCTTGGTGTTGTAGAACCTGGTGACTCACCCACACAGGCAGCGAACAACAAGATGGAAATATAAAGGAAGGACATGATGCCTGTAAGACTCTTGTGGAGTTTTTGCAGATTTACTGAAAAAAAAAGAGACAAATGCTCAGTGTAATCACCCTGAAAAAAATAAAATAGAGAAAACTTTTCTGTGGACGTCACCATTTTTTTCAGTAAAGAAATCCGACCATAGATATCCATAAGTTGTGTGATAATGTGAAATGTTACAGGTAAAAACTATTGAACACATGAAGAAAGGGAGGTGCAAAAAGGCATGGAAAGCATAGAGAGCAGCTGTAATCAATCAGCAATTAGAAAGCGATCTTGTCCTTTGTCAGTGCAAATTAATTTCAGCTGGTTCATATGGCCTATAAAAAGGTGTCTAATTACCAAGGTGTCACACAAGAAGCATCTCGTGATGGATAAAAGCAAAGAGCTCTCTCAAGACCTTCACAACCTTATTGTTGCAAAACATACTGATAGCACTAGTAACAATGATTTCAAAACTTTCCAGTGTACCATCAGGTACAATTGTTTCAAAGAAAACAATATGTAATGCACTCAACCGCCATGACCTGTATGCACACTCACCATGGAAGACTCCATTGCTAAAGGAAAAGCATGTTTATATTTTAAACTCATTTATAGTTTGCTGCAAAACATTTGGACAAGCCTATGAAATACTGTCAGAATATAGTCTGGTCAGATGAGACCAAAATTGAACCCTTTGAATGCCATATTACACACCATGTTTGGAGGACAAATGGCACTGCACATCACCTCAAAAACATTAGAAGAACAGTGACGTTTGGAGGTGGGAACATCATGGTGTGGGGCTGTTTTTCAGCATACGGTACTGGCAAACTTCATATCATTGAAGAAAGGATGAATGGAAAAATGTACCAAGAAATTCTTGATATCTATTGTATCAAAATGTATGGAGACATTCTGCTGCCATCTACCAGGATGATGAAGATGAAACAAGGCTGGACATTTCAGCAAGACAATTATCCCAAACACACAGACAAGAAAACTCTCAACTGGTTTTAGAGAAAGAAAATAAAGCTGCTAGAATGGCCCAGCCAATCACCTGACTGGAATCCAATAGATAATCTATGGAAAGAAGTCAAGATCAATGCATGCAACTAGTTTCTCCATACAGGAGGCATCCTGAAGCCATTATTACCACTGCAGACCAGGAACACACCACAAGAGCTGCAGTTTTGGAGATGTTCTGATCCAGTGGTCTAGCCATCACAATTTGGTCCTTGTCAAACTCGCTCAAATCTTTATGCTTGTCCATTTTTTTTTTCCTGCTTCTAACACATCAACTTTGAGGACAAAATGTTCACTTGCTGCCTAATATATCCCACCCACTAACAGGTGCCATGATGAGGAGATCATCAGTCTTATTCACTTCACCTGTCACTGCTCACAATGTTATGGCTGATCGGTGTGTATGTATGTGTGTATGTATGTGCGTGTGTATGTGTGTATGTAAGCGTGTATGTGTGTATGTATGTATGCGTGTATGTATGTAGAGTCCTGATCCTCTCTGCAGTCTTCACCACTTTCTGAAAATGTTTGCGGTCCCTCATCGTAGTGCTGCCATACCACACGGTGATGCACTTGGTCAAGACACTCTCATTAACACAGCTGTAGAAGTTGTGGAGGATCTTAATTGGCATGCCAAACTTCCTCAGCCTCCACAGGAAGTACAGCTGCTGTTGTGCCTTCTTAACCAGCTGGGTGGTGTTGAGTGTCCATGTGATGTCCTTGCTGATGTGGACCCCCAGGTATTTAAAGCTGCTCACCTTCTCCACTTCAAGCTCTCGGATGAACAGTGGCTGATGAGTTCTCCTCTCCTTCCTCATGTCCACTATCATCTCCTTTGTCTTGTTGGTGTTGAGAGTGAGGTTATTGTCCTCACACCATGTCACAAGACTGGCCACCTCCCTCCTGTAGGCCGCTTCGTCCCCACCAGTGATGCAGTGATCTTCCAGATGAGAGGGAAATATGGAGGGCAGCAGCAATGGAGCTGTTGGGGCGGTATGCGTACTGCAGGGGGTCCAATGTGTCTGGTGTGCTGCTCTGAATGTGTATATATATATTGTGTGTATACATACATACACACACACACACACACACCCATCCTGCATAACATTCTGAGCAGTTGATGTGAAAATATATATGTGTGTGTAAAGGTATAATATAGCTTCTGCTTGGTTGGAATAAACACATGCCCAAACATGCCCAAATTTGACACCCTTACTCTAAAGCACACACACATTCAACTTGCAATTAGTCAGAAATAAATGTCAAAGGAGATTTTAGTGAGTAAAATGAAAAACAAACAAGTACTGCTTTGCCATTAAGTAAAATAGCCAGGAAAAAAATAAATAAATAAGATTTTATTTTTGTATTTGAAATATGGGGATAAGTAAATTCTGGCTTAAAACAATCAGGGCATATAACCTAAAGACATATGAATAAAACTATTTTGAAATATTTGTATTGTTTTCCGTGAGACTGATGGATCGGAGCTTTTAAAGTCTAGACTTAAATGTTTATTTAGTTTATTTAAATAAGAAGAGCTTCTCTTTTCTTATAACAGCCAGGAGTTGTAGTCTCTTTACTGGGTATTACATTGATAAACCCTGCTCTATCGCTACTTTACACCATTTCTGCTGATTTTAGTTTGTAGATTAAAAGATAAAGCCACAGAAATAAATATTTCATTTCACATATGAACATGAGACTATACAATAATTCAAACAAGTGTCAGCTTTTATACAAAAACTTTTTTTTTTAGAGAATTAGTTGGTGATTTTAACACACTGATGAACCTTATCATTACCTGGTATTAGATGAAATCTGTGATACTTATTCACGATTAGCCGGATTACTAGACAGCATCTAAAAGAACATTAAACTACTGAAAGCACAGTCCATAGATTGAGAAACATAGAAAAGCAGTCAAAACTCAGCCTTACCTCAGAGATGAAGAATATTTCTTGTGCTTCAGTATATATTTTATATATAAAGTTTGAGTTTCGGAGGTTCTGCTGTCCACTGCCGTTAACAGTGTCATAAAAACAGCGACTGCCTGCAGGCTTTTACTCAGTGCTGCCAAACACCTCCCTCCAAAAAGCTCCGGTGACACACGCCAAACTTTCTGACAAAATAAATTAGAATAAATAAAACTAAAGTTGCCAAAATAAGTAAAAAAAAAAAAGTTAAACACTTTATACAGGTCTTCATGTGTGTCTAATAACAAAGCACACAACATAGGTGTATAGAGTAAATAGTAAATACATGTGTACCTCAAGTAAAACAGGACAGAAAGGATCTTCCTTCACGACAGAAAGGATCTTCTTTCTCCTCATATGATACCATTTTTGGAGAATGCTATAGAGACTGTATAGCATTGTCTGTAAACTAAATGTAATGTGTCGTTATTTATGTCTGTACTTTTGTGTTTTCACACAACTGTGTGCTTGGTGGTCAATGAATATTTATTTAAATTAAACTTCTTAGCATAAAGTACGACTTTGCACAAAGCTTTTGTCAGATTCTTTAAAAACCAGATGCTTTTGAAATGCTTCTCATATTTTCTCCGCCAGCTTGACAATGACGCTTGATTTATGAGTGAAGTGTCGGGCCTCTCTGTTGCCTGACTGAGCGCGAACAAGAGCTCATGGGACTCATGGGTGTGGCAGGTTCATGACTGATCGTAAATGTGAGTTCATAACAGGGTGCTTTATTTTTTTGTTTTTTTGTAATGTTATTTTTTATTTTAATCTCCAAAAATAGTTTAAAAAATATTTAAATATAGCCAAAATAACTCCTTGTTGCAAAATATGTCACAATATAATAAATGGCGCAGAGAAAATAATGAGTCAATTTGGTGACCTCTGATACATACCTAGAGTTCATTATTGTGATATTCATCCTTAAGCGGATGTTTCATAGACAGTTGATGGGGAAATTGATTTGAGTTTTGGACACAGGATTAACATGGCAGCATGTTTACATTTTAACGGTCGTGTTGTGCCTCAGGTTCCTCAGTGCTTTGTGTGTGTGTGTGTTTTGTGGTTTCTGTCGAACACACTCTCACGCAACCTGTGAATAATTCCAGAATATCCAGATTCTCAGGTACAAATAAATCATTCACTGCACAGAATTATGACTCATATTTGCTTTTATTGGCTTGGCAGGTGTTTAAAGCAGCTTACAAAAAAGCCAGAATTAAATTAAACCATACACAGAGCTGATCTGTAACTGTACCAGAAACTGATCAGTCTTAGGCAGCTCTGAGATTAAATAAGGATCTTACAGACATCTGTATGAGCTGTAGCTGCACCTCAAAGTCTCTGTAATAAAGTTTTCATTTTTTTATTAATAATAATTAATTGTTTGTTTGTGTCTGATCAATTTTCATTTAATCACTAAATTAATACTAATTACTCACGCTGCAGTACCTGAGCAAACTTTCATCAGAAGGTGTAGGCTATTTGGTAGTTCCTCAAGTAGCAAAGGCTACAGAAGAGGGCAGAGCTTTTTCTAACAAAGCCCCACAGTTACATAGCCTTCCAATTAGTGTTGGGGATTCAGTCTCAATGTTTAAGTCCAGGCTGAAGACACATTTGTTTAGTCAAGCCTTCAATGTATAGTTTTTCTTAGGTAAAGGAGCAGATCTGGAAGGTTCATGGGCATAGAGTGTTTGGTGTACTGGGATGTTTGGATGCTGTCGCCTTACCATCCTCGCAAGTCGCTCAGGTTTGCTGAGTGTGAAGTGGTTGGACGCTTTATGTCGCAGAAAGCCTTCATGTCTGTGACCTTCTGTCTCTCCCTTTCAGTTATGCTGTCAGAGCTAGTCTTGCTGGAGTCTCTGCCTGCACTTTGTACACAATGTATATTGTATTTAAAGGTTACATGATCACAAGCATACCTAATTCTCTCTCTCTCTCGACTTTGATCAATGAATGAGAAGAATGACTGCAGGTTAGTAGACAGAGAACCAGATCATCTTACAAATACACCTCTGATAAATAGTATCCTCTTACAAGGAAAGCAATTGAGGGAATGATCACATCACAGGGTGGTGTAGGGTCTTCTCCAATTACCTATTATTTACTATTTTCCTGTACAACTTAAACAGACAAAATGATCATTTATTATCTATCAAAATTATCAACAGATACAAAGCCATAGTTTTAACACAACCTGTACCTGACTGCAATTTACTTTTATAAAATGGATATGTAATCTAATTTATTAATAGAAAAAAAAATGAGACAGAACTTCATGACTTAAGGAAATTTCTGCTTTTCCGATTTGCTATATTTTCTTTTCAGTTGCTAAATGCAAACATCATTTTTATTTGGCTTTACATTTTTTTAAAATAAGGAAATAAGCACCTTATTTCCTTAGTCTTTGCACATTCAGCTCCAAGCCTTCTTTGCAACAGAAGTCACATGGATTATTCTTACTTCTTCTAAATGCATAAGTTTAATATTATTTTTATTTTATCTATTCTTTTGCTTTAGCTCATGATCCACTTTGCAGTGTCAGCATATTGCTTTTTCATGCATGTATACTGCATGACCTTTTGACACTGCTTATTTTTTGCATGAACACTTATAATACTCATGAATCTGCTGGTTGCTGTGGTTAGATCTTCGCACCTACTGCTGTAGCTAGCGCTCTTCCTAGGAACACGATGCCTTCCGCACATCCTCAGTCAGACTGGTTACTGCTATCTAGCTTAATGCTTAAAGCAGCCCCGGATGTTCTTTTTGTGCAAAGGTCCTTCTTTTTTGATAACTCATATCTTTTTTACTCTTCATAATATTTATGCTATTATAATAATGCTTAGGCTTAAGGAAAACTAAGTAAAATTTTCAGAAAAATCTCAACAGAATTCAGCCTGTAGTAACTGATTTCCCGCAGGACATTCTAGTTAAAGCCTGCAGCTCCTCCTTTCCTACAGCAGGAAGTGCACAAAAATCCATCTGGAGATTGACAGTTGATTGTCATGTCACTAAAACAAATATTGATTGCATCACTGTGTGTAGCTGAGCTGAAAACTGTTTTTTATTGCATTCCAAACTCAGTGTTTTCAGTTATTGATATAGCCCACGGGTTCTGGTCTGTTCTCTTTCATCCAGACAGACATGGCAAGTATTTTTTGTATGGTATTCGTATCAATGGACATGACTCCCACATGGTCTTTATAACACCCATTCACTGGATCATCTGGCACTAAGGTATCATCTGCTCCGTTAAATAATGTTCATTATCAATATTGGTTGACCGATGGCGCTTCCCAGTATGCATGACAGTAAATAAATATTTACTGATTTACTTTTCCCAGAACCTGACATACACAACTGCTGGATCTGTGCCCCAGCCTCGCCCAGTGATTTATAATGTTATAGACATGCCCTGATGCCCCAGGCACTAACTCGTATGCTCAGAATATTGCTGCTTTTTTTCTTTTCATAATCCAGGATCTGTTTCATGGTTACAGATGAACACACTTTCTGGAGTTCAGCATTGAATTTACACTGAAGGAGTGAAATTAAGGAGTGCATCTGGGCCAATGTAAAATTCTTAATGCTAAAATAATGCATATTGTGTTTGCTGTGAAAATTTACATATAAATGTATAAATTCTACATTTACTGGTGCTTTATATAATCAGTATATTAACAAATCCAAATCTGATTTTAATCCTATCACATATTTCTCATATTGTGCAGTTTATCACTGGAAAATGAACATATTTCAAACAATGCAGGCCAATACATCATGAGCTGGTCTTGAAAATGACAGATACAAGTCCTGAACAGTGGCCAGAGGGATTTTGAGCCATACCTCTGGCAGAACAGTGGCCAGGTCACTGTTACTTGTGAAGATTTCCTGAACTGTTCCTCCAAAACAACCCCAAGTGGCTCCAGAAAATTATGATCTGTTTACCATAAAGGTCATGGGAGATGTTCAGCTTCACTCTCATGTTTTTCAAACCACTGTCACCAGTCTTACTGTGTGCTTTATCATCCTGATACACTGCACAAAATTCAAGTGTTTATTTATTAGAGACTTAAACCGAAATGCTAGCTGCCAAGCAAAGTATATAATTTATAATAGTAAATGGCTCATATAAGAATCAGTCCAAATTCTCTAGTTAGTGCTTTGGTCAGATTTATTTATTATTATTATATTATTTATCAATGAGACATGCTTGAAGGTAAAAAGAAAGAATTTTAACAAGGGGATCATGGGGGATCATGGAGTATCATGGGGGATCATGGGGGATCATAAGGGATCATGGGGGACCATGGAGGACCATGGAGGACCATGGAAATAGCATAAACCCTCCCCTCTTCAATTTAACTAGACGAAGGTTTTCAGGGACGCTAGGCTACTACCAAAATTACCTCTCAGCAACCTATAGTCTCTGATACTTGCACAGATCCTATGTCTGCACACTGCGCGGCTAAACCCTAAGGCTTATATAGCGGTGTGCCCAGGTGCCGTGCATCAGCCCTAACTGCCTGCGCCGGGCTGAGCACTATAAAGAGGCATGCCGGTAACTGTGGATCTGCCTAAACAGGCACTCGTACTGTTACAAAACCGGCAGGACCGGACACTGTAAACCCAAATGTTGACAGTGATTAAACAGATTAAGTAGTGTAAACTTAATTTTAAAAAGAAATTCTACTGCTTTAACTATTTTGAGTTTCTGTGACATTTTATTCCAGAGTGTGCCTCTGTGACCTTAGTAGTGTTAGTGCATGTGGTCAAGGCCACATAGACAAACTAAGTCCCCCGGGGGAGTGCATAAAATTATGTATATTTTTTTATGATTTTGTTGGAGTTCATGCAACAGATCAATAATCTTTGATCCACACTCTGAAACAGAAGTTGGTGGTAATGCACCTAGTGTGCTACAACTAAGTGCTGCAAGCGTGCATGGGATCGCAGGACTCAGCACTGCAGAAACCTCTGTGTTCTTACATTTTGCCAGTAAACGGTGTCATTGGTCTTAATGTAAGTGTTAAATATTAATATTACATCACATTTCTTTTGTTTGTCAGGCATTTGTTGGTATTTTGAGATTCATGTACTGTTGATGTTAACCAGATAATTGTTATCTAACATTAGTTAGCCAAAGCAGTTCAGGCTGGAGATTTATAGAAATGCTTGAATTATTTGCACAAATAATGTTAATTTGTAAAATGTATACTTAAAGATGTGCTTGTGTAAAACTATTGATGCTAAAGGAAGATTGTTACCTTTTGCTTTAGCTGCATTCAAATATTTGTTGAAACTTGAAAAAGTAGCTAAACATTGGTGCCTTAACAAACCTTTTAATGTTAACATTATTGTGAGTTGAAAACCAGGAATTAGCGCTCTTGCACTGCAGCTGAACTTAGAGCACTGAATTGTAGCTGAATGAAATGGAAAGTATGTTTTGAATGGACTGTTAGCTAACTATATTAAATAATGTTAGTAAACATGAACTTGTTTAAATTTTTTTTCTTTAAAATGACACCCTTATTGCACAGCTAAGACATAGATTATAATAGCATCATATTTCTAACTTCAGGTAAACCGTCACAGTGAAGAGTTGGGAGAGGAAACCTGCCATGATTAATTGTTAGGTAAGTGAAATGAGTGGTTTTAAAACCTCTTCAACTCTAGGCCTGTTTTTGGGCCTTATGCTCGAGAAAAACACATGACCACATTAAGGCCCTGTCCACATGAACACGGGTATTTTTGAAACTGCAGCTTTTTTTATGCGTTTTGTTGGTTCGTCCACACGCAGCATCGGGTCACTGAAACCGAACACTTTTGAAAACTCCGTCCAGGGTGAAGATTTTTAAAAACCCCAGGGTTTCAGTGTTATCGTGTAGACGGCGAAAGCAGAGATTTTTGGCTTGTGACGTTGGTGTACATGCCGTCATCTCCTCTTTTTTGACGTCAGATTGTGCGCCGCTATCTCCTTTTTTATAAAACGCTATTATAACAATTTGACATTGAAGCATTCAGTATTTGAACAATTCAAACAAAATAAGGCACAGAACAGGTTTACAAAACAAGTACACTATAGCAGGGTGGGATTTGTGGAGAAAACAGAGGGGGATGTTTTGAAATGAAACTGATATACTGCTCTGATTTTTCACCTTTTTTTGCTAGTTGTATTTCTTTATACTGACATTGAGCGTTGGTGCTTGGTGACATTTGGAAAAGACGTGCATGGAAAACCACTGGAAGAGGATTGCGGTATTGTCCTAGATGCGGAGCGGGATCGTTGATAGTGAAAGTCCATTTCTGTTTTTTTATTGTTTGTGCTAACAGAGTTTCACTTAGATATATCTTTTAAAAAATTTGAATATTTTATTTTTAGGCATTTTATATAATCTATTTTTAAATAAGCATTAATGACTATAGGGGGGGGGAGGGTCGCAACCTGCACTATAGTATCAATAGGATATTGTATGAATTAAAAACAAAGCAAACAATAAAGGGGGAGGTGCTAGAGGGTCCATTTAATCTTAATGTTGAATTCACGGCATATGTTAAGAAGTTTTATTCCATTTTTTATGCATATGCATTAGTGAACGCATCTGTTTTAATGAAACGTGTTATCCTAGCAGAACCGGTGATGACATATTTCTCAGGCTTCTGATTGGCCAACATGTCTTTACGGTCGAGATTATATCGCCACCTGTTGGTGTGGCATGCTCTTGACAGTGCTTCAGACTGTTTTTGCGTTTTCATGTGGACGGAGATTTTTTTGAAACCGTGCTTGTGTGGAGGAGATTTTTTTTTAAACAAAGGAGGAAAAACTCCATGTACGTGTGGACTAGGACCAAGATTGATTTATTAAATGTGCAATAAAGAGATTTTAGAGTATGTCTAGGCTGATTTTCAAAATAGGTCATTTGGGCAAATTTTAGGTATATCTGTGCCATTTAAGCTTTCTCGGTTTATAGTTTATATTAACTAAATATAAATATATGTAAATATGGTTGTTAATTCCATAGAAATATCGCTATATATAATTAGATATAAATCTAAATGAAAAACATACCTTTTTTAATTTACAATTTTACTATAATTTCTGCTGATTGAACTGGAAAAATTACTGATAGAAGTATATTTCTGCCAATAAATGTCCCTGCATGGTTCAGGTACATAATTTAGGTGATAATTAGATTGCCCTTTACCTGAAGTTATTTTGCATTTAGCATTCTGTTACACATGCTCATATCTCGGGAACCCATTGGTCGATTTAGATTTACACCTCTATGGACACGTCTCAGTGAATAGAATCAAAACCCAAATCTGACCTCAACAAAACTTGACAGATGACAGTACATAAGAGCATAATGGTTTTTGTAGATTCCTCAAAGTTCATAGAATCCTCTAGTTCATGACTAGCATGTAGTTAATTTTGCAGTGGACCTGTAGTACTTATCTGATCAGGAGAGAAGATTTTTTTTTTTAAATTTTTTGGCCCCAAATTAAAAAATTTTTTTTTTTTAATTTCAATTAAAAATTTAGGGGGGGCCCCCCTTCTTTACTTAATAAGAGGTTCAGTTCATTACAGCCTGTGAAAATCTGTCATCATTGAAAGTGAGATTGTGGTCAGCCTCTCCAGACTTGCTGATGCCTTCCTGGTAATGGGACTGATCTATGCATTACACCTTAGCTATCCCATGGGACTGACCAACACTTTGAATTCATTCAGAAACTTTTACTTGGTCTGGAAGATGGAAAACTGTAAAATTCCAAGTTGCAGACTCTAAAGAATGACTTGATGATAAATGTGTAGAAAGTCATCTAACAGAGGGGTGCGAGTGGGGCATTATTATTGGTTCTAAGTGATTTTCCTTCTGTAAAAATGGTGCCTTAAAAAGTTGCTGTGATATCTGCAGGTTTTCAGTAAAGGTGGCCTTAATGTTCCCCTTTTTTTCAATTTTTTTTATTTATAAACAGTTTTTGTACATTCATAAGTTTCTCCCCTGTTGCCTTATTCAGGTTTTCACCTGATAGTCATGGTGCACATTATCTCTTTTAAAATTTCTGTACTTTACATTTTTTTGTTCTTTTAAATAGTGTTAAGTTGTAGAGGGCAAGAAAATACTGTTCAATAGCAGACATTTACTCAAGCTTTTGAAGTTTGTTGTACTCAAAGTAATTGAGGCGATCAGTTTCCACAAATTTTTTTAAATTTTAGCAAAATAATTGAGTTTATTAAGTCAGATTGTTCGACTCAAGTGTAATTAAAAATAATCCATGAGAAAAAAATAAATCAAGTTCCATGAACTTAAAATTGTGTGTTTTTTACTTATTTTTGTTTTATTAAAAAGTCATATTAAATGAAAATATTTGAGTTGAATTAATGAGCAAATTTTTAAATTTAAAATCCAATCAAAAGGAACATGCAGTCTGTAATCAACATTAAGTTCTTAAGACATTTGAGCTTTTTAAATTCATCAACTTTTAAAAATTTTAAGGCAATCGGTTGCCTTAAAATTTTTGAGTTCTGTTTACTTATCGGAGTTTACAGTGTACACATCACCTCCAAGGGAATTACGGACCTGAGCCCAGATTCCACCTCAACTATAAAACTCTATCCTACACATGACAGCAGCCAACATACATGCAGTGCACATTGCTGCAATCTATACATAACAAACACCTTTCAGATAAAACACAACAAATAAAAAATCAGTATAAATAGAAATATTACATCAATCCCTGTGTTAAAGGAGAAGCCATGACCAAGTCAGGTTAGATATAAGAGTAGTTGGTTGTCTATGATGTGTGAGCTGAGATTTCTCCAAATCAGTCAGAGGATCCTGACAAGGTGATGCAGCTCCAGATATGAACAGCAACTCAGTCTTGCAGGGATTAACTTGAGATCAGAGCAGAACAATGTCAGAGGGAGGAAAGGAGATATATATGAGAGATTGAGATTCAAAAGTGAAAAGAAAATAATTGGTCACACCTTGTGTTGGTCATTAACTCTGTGGCTGTGAGTCGCCTGATCTGAGTAATGACAGTTCAATGTCTTGTTGAATGTTTTCATTCTGTAGAGAGATTCAGATGATGAGCCAACACTGAACAGTTTTTCTGTTTATTGTGGAAACTTTGGCTTTATTGCACTGTTCTGTTTACTGTATTGTGTTCCACAAACATTTATTAGATTGTTTTACACTTTGAAACACTTATAAACACTTGAACCTATTAAACACTTAGCCCAATATTCTGACTTAATACCAGATTGATAATTGATGATGTGTCATACTGAATGAATAAGAGTAGGAAAAACTTTAAACTGGGTGTGTGCATGGAGACTGAGGTTGTAACTGAAAAAACAGCACAATGTTTCACTTTAATATACAGTATAAGTCCAAAAAAGAACAAAAGTTAATTTTTTCTATTTGTTCCAAGTACCAAAAAATAGGTTCAAGAAATAATGACATAAGCCATGGCCTCAGCACAAGAGTATTATGTGACTGAGAAACAGGTTTGTGTTTGAACCTCGTCTCAGTATTTTATAGAAATTCCATGGTGCTCGTTCCCTCTATCTCAGTCTGAACTTGCCCCAACATGTCAAGATAATTCTCTGTGCTCAAGAAATGCTCTGTGAGCAAAAAAAGCAGTGCAGTGCTTCAAGTAACTTAAATACAAGAAACTCAGCATCACCAGAAGTATAAATTTAATAAAAAAGCAAAACAAACCCTCCATCAAAGTTTCTGTTCTTGTCTAATGCACCTTTAAATTACACTGACCAAAAAAAAAGGTGTGAGGGTTGCCATGTTTCTGTAAAATTCCCAACTGAATTACAATCAAATCCATTAGGGCTTTTTTATAATTAAAAAAAATGGTTTAAAAAAATGCTGATTTTTGAAAATATGAATGCTTTCACACCTGTTCAGTGGAGTTGGTGGTGCGACTGCAGCATGATGATACTGATGTTACTCTTTCTGAAGGAGAATTCCGTTTTCATAAATAAAAATTAGACAATAAATTTAGACACATGAAAAACATGAACAAATATTCTGTCTGATTCTTTCACATGTTCAACCTACAATTTCAACCAGTTTTACCTTTTATTTTTTGTCGTTTAACATAGCAGTACACAATCACACCAATGATTAGTACAATTCCAACACATAACCCGATAATCCAGATGTTCCCTCCAGTCTGGTGTGAACCTGAATCCTCAGATGAAGAACCTCTCTCATCACTGATTCCATCTAAAATACACACAGAGCCACACAGAGATATCAGTACAGTGCTGAGGAAAATGTGTCCATGAAGAAAATCTATCAAACATCACATTACTTTTTATTTTTTCAGTGTTTTTCAGCCATACATGCAGATCATATCACTGATCCTTAAATAATAATCAATATTGTAC
Source organism: Hemibagrus guttatus (assembly GCA_033459395.1). Lineage (NCBI taxonomy): Eukaryota > Metazoa > Chordata > Actinopteri > Siluriformes > Bagridae > Hemibagrus > Hemibagrus guttatus. Next base: position 24,642,354 of record JAUCMX010000013.1, read on the forward strand.
TGCTATTATATCAATTATTAAAGCTTTTTCAAAAACAATAATAGATGTTTAGAACTGGATCTAACACCAGATTAAGAAAAGTCCTGTGCATAAAACACATCTCCTTGTCGTGACATTAAAATCTATCCCTTTTTCCATCCTAATGTACTGCTGTTTTTCCATTAAAGCCTAAGAGTGAAAGGATCACACAAAAATTGTATCAGTTCATTTATTGTACATTTCTAATGTTTTAATAAACTGTAAATGGAAACCTAAAACATTCAGGCAATGTCAGATCAGGACACTGTATTGAATTCTATCAGATTTAAATTGTGTGTATCGTTACACCCCGAACCCAGTACCTGCAGAAGGGTCTGATGGAGGATTAGACAGACAGTCCTGCATGGTCAAGCACAGAAACCACAATAACTCATTTTACATTTTCTATATCTGCTGCTGATGTTAAAACCACAGGAAATAACTATTGGATAAGCAAAATAATTTGACTGATTGCAGATTTTTGATTAAATGTCTTCAGTAAAAGTAATACATAAATGATGCAGAGATACATTAATGCCTTTATGTTTTTTTAATCATTATAATTTATGCAGTTTTAAAAGTGAGGTATCAGGTTAGAGATGAATCACTGAAAAAGGATAAGAATTTTACAGAAACAAGAGAAGCAGTTTGTGGGACTCTGTAAGCCATAAGCAAGTGATTTTACCCACTGGAAGTGTTTGCTGCTGTTAATAACTGATTATTGATGTTTTAGATCCTTATTCAGCCTGTGGAAACATTAAACTGTGTAGTGCTCTCACAACCAGGACTGAAAAACACTGACATCTACAGGAAACATGCTGCTCAAGTGAGTGCAGTAACTTTCCAGACATTTTAAACTTTGTGTAGTGATATGTGTCGTACTCAGTATCGTCTGAGACTAATCCACTTACCATCTACTGACAGTTTAATCTTCTGGACCAAGACAGATTCCTGTGTGTCTTTCACTAGCATGGAGCTGCTGTAGTTTCCTGCATCAGTAACAGTGACGTTCTTCAACACCAGGGAACAGTTTCCTTTAAGCAGCTCGTCCTCGGGAACGTCCACACGGCCCTCATATCCTTTACTCTGATTTAACTCTTTACCCTTTCTCTCAAACACAGTCTCAGAATCGATAACCCACTGAACATGAGGTGTCTGGATGGACAGATTCCTCCATTCACACGGCAGGACAGCTGTGGAACCCACTCGAGCTGATATCTGAAGGGCTGCAGAGACACAGAAAAACCTTTTAGGAAATGATCTGATGTTATGAACTTTATATTTTTATTTATTTTATAGAAACTGATTGCTTTGGTTGTCCTGTGAGCTTCATATCTGATCACTTGCTCACATCCACATGAAAGTAAAAACCTCCTGCTCGTGTAAACTGTTGCTGCAGGATCTCAGTCCTGATGAACCTTTAATCTCAACCAGATGACCTCTGAACCTTTCTACAAATAAAATGGTGGACATTTTATTTATTTTGTATGTCTATATTTTTCTACCACATCATCTGTTTACTCTAATTAATGTATTAATGCATCTCTAAAATAGATTATTGTTCCTTATTTCCAGCTCTGTTATCTGATATACTGTGACTTCTATAATTAGTCAGTATTTTACACTGAACAGTTTGCTTACCATAGACTGAGAGACTAACCCTGTTAATTTCTTTCGCTCCTGTAGGGTTAGTACTGTCCACATGTTCCATCGTAAAGGTTTTGTATAAATGGTCATCAGTGATTCTGACGTTCTTCAACACCAGGGAACAGTTTCCTTTAAGCAGCTCGTCCAGAGGAACGTCCACACGGCCTTCATATCCTTTACCTGAATTCGTACCATTACTGCTTCGCTCAAACACAACATCTTTTCTGTTGATCTTCCACTGAATAACTGATGTTTTGTTGAACACTTCAGTCAGGTTACATGGCAGGATGACTGTGGAACCCACTGGAGCTGATACAGTAACCAGAGATTCTGCAGCGTCTGTGGGGGAAACATTACAATCTACAGGATTTGTAGCATTTTACAAAACATTATTATATTTTATTCAATGGAAAAACACTTATGTCTTGTTGGTGTTGTAGAACCTGGTCACTCACCCACACAGGCAGTGACCCATAAGATGTAAATATAAAGGAGGGACATGATGACTGTTAGACTCTTGTGGAGTTTTTGCAGATTTTCTGAAACAAACAGAGACATGTTATAAAGAAAAGTGACAGTACAGCTGACTGATTTCACACACAGCTGTTAACAAAACTGCTTTAACTAATGCTCTTCTGACTGATTTTATACTTGGGAATGTACACAACATTTTACATTTCATCAACTAATCATATATTAGATTCAAATAAATAGTAAATATTTTTTAATAAATAAAGTAAAATAAGTAAAATTAAACACAATCAAATAAAAACCTGTCTCAACCTGAACTCAGTGACTGCTGAGAACTAAATCCAATCAGCCTTCACTAAACAATGCTAGGAGCTAAAATCCTGCTCTATCACTACATTACACCGTTTCTGCTGATTTACTTTATACACAGAAATCTACCTTTCAGTTCTCATATGAACACGTGACTGAATATTTCTCCATGTACTCAATAATTCATGGAGGAACAAGGAAGTCACCAGCTTTTATACAAACACATGAAATTTATTTACTTTAACACACTGATGAACCAGATCATCACCTGGAATTAGGTAAAATTTGTGATTTGTGTGTGAATATTAAGTGAATATTTTTAAAATCTTATCTATTAACCCTCCCTCTGAATAAATAATCCAGTGTCTATAATGAATGATCTGCTCTTATAGAAAAGTTTCATCAGTGTGAATAAAGGAACAGTGATTCTCCCTCGGTGTGTTTATCCCACAGAGCGGCGTCTAGAACATTAAACTACTGAAAGCACAGATTTAGATAAACATAGAGAAGAATTTAAAACTCAGCTTTACCTTGGAGATGGAAGAATATTTCTTGTGATTCAGAATGAAATTATGAGGTTCTGAGTTTATGAGGTTCTGCTGTCCACCATTAACAGTGTCATGTCACAACAATGACTGCCTGCAGGCTGTTACTTTCTCTTTCTCCAGGGATGACGGAAGCAGAGCTGTATAATAATTTATTGATTAATATATAAACACTGCATTCAATATTGAAATATGTTAACGAATCCATTACACTTTCACTGGATAATTAACGTGTCAGTCACACACAAGCAGTCATTTTAAATGCATATTTGCACAAAATTTTAAGTATTTGTTGCTGGTCCCCTTCCTAGAAGAAAGAGTGTTAATAAGTATTAATTTACCATTATGCATACTGGGAAGGATTATCGGTCAACCAGTAATGATAAACTTTCTTTAACTTTTTTATATAAAACAGGAAATTCTGTGATATACATGCAGTTGTCTTTGTGAGCTTAAACTAGACTAGTCTGCTTTCCTTGTTTGTATTTTTCTCTGCAACTAAGATTGCTAACAACTGTGACATCTAGTGTCTAGTCTTTGAAATACTTTTTAAAAAATCTATTTACATTTTTTTTTATTTTTTTTTAGCAATTTTAACAAGCAGTTTTACAGAAATATAAAAATCCTGAATAAAAATATGATAAATATAAATTTAAAATTATATTTATCCCTATTTATCAGTCTTGAGGTAATGGTGGCAAGGAAAAGTCCCTGAGATGATATTAGGAAGAAACCTTAAGAGCAGCCAGATTCAGAAGGGAACACATCCTCATTTGGGTGACACTGGACAGCAGATGATGTAAATGTAAATAATGTCCTCTCTTCAACAGTTTGTACTCAGATGTAATTGGGCAACCAAGAGATCCTGAGGAACTAATAGTTCAGTGCAGTTTCTGAGTTCATTATTGACTTAACACTAATTCCTGCCAGCTGAAAGCTGACTGAGGCAACGGCAGTTCAAAGATGATGAGGCATGATAGTCTCCAAGTGGTTCTATCTAAAGCAGTCCCCTGGGTCACAGGCAGGATATTGTCTGAGACTGTGCCTTAGTCCCAACACTAATTGGAAGGCTGTTCCATAACTGTGTGGCATTGTAAGAAAAAGCTCTGCCCCCTGCTGTAGCCATTACTGCTTGTGGTACTACCAAATAACCTGCACCTTTTGACATTTTGATCAAAGCAGGCATGGCGGATCATAAAAAGACCAAAGATCACTCCGGTACTGTGGCATGAGACCATTAAGTGCTTTATAGGTCAGTAATAGTAGTTCAATAATCATTGTGAAATTTTGCTGGGAGTCAATTCAGTGTGGCAAAGATAATAGTGATGTGTTCATATCTTCTTGGTCTAGTTAGGACTCTAGATGTTGCATACTGGATGAACTAGAGCTTGTCTATGCTCCTACTGGAACATCCATACAGTAAGGCATTACAATAATCCAACCTAGAGCTAACAAAAGCATGAACTAGTTTTTCTGCATCATTTGATCAAGTGACATTATATTTCTTATCTTAGCAGTATTCTGAGATGGAGGAAGGCTACCCTAGTGATATTATCTACATGAGCTTCAAACAAAAGACCAGAGTCAATAATCACACAAGTTCTTTTACTGTTGCACATAATAAAGACCATCCACAGTTACTCTGTAATCAGAAAGCTTACTTCTAGCTGCATGTGGTCCTAGTACAAGCACCTCTGTCTTTTCAGAGTTAAGCAGGAGGAAGTTAGTAAGCATCCACTGTCTAATGTCCTTTAAACATTCTTCCTTTAAATATTCCTTTAAACATACAGCTGTGTGTCATCAACATAACAGTGGAAGCTAATACCAGATTTATGAACAATTCAACTTGTATTTAGAAGAATGTTCTATTACTACTAGCTCTACAGTGAAAGACCTGAGCGTAATATTAGACAGCAACTTGTCCTTTAAAAAACATATTTCTGATATTACAAAAATAGCCTTCTTCCACCTCAGAAATATTGCCAAGCTTAGGAACATTTTATCTGTATCTGATGCAGAAAAGCTAGTTCACGCATTCATGACCTCCAGACTGGACTATTGTAATGCATTACTAGGTGTTTGTCCTGCATCTTCAATAAACAAGCTACAGTTAGTCCAGAATGCAGCTGCCTGAGTCACCTCAGGCTCGCTCACTAGGGAAAATTCTGTCTAACATCTAGGACTGTTTGTTTGTATGTTTATTGTTTCTTATGTTCTGTGAAGCTGCTTTGAGACAATGCTCTTTGTTAAAAGCGCTATACAAATAAAACTGAATTGAATTGAATTGAATTGAATTGAATTGATTTGAATTGAATTGAACTGAATTGAATTGAATCATTGCACCAAGGGGTAGCATGTACTGTATAAGGAGAAAAGCAGTGGGCCTAAAGCAGAACCTTGTGAAACACAGAACATAACCTTGGTATGCATAGAGAAGTCACCATTTATATCTACAAACTGATATTGATAGGTCAGATAAGACCTGAGGCAGGAGAGGGCTGTTCCCTTAACACCAGCAACATGTTCTAGGCTATCAAGTAGAATAGTGTGGTCAATGGTGTCAAAAGCTGTACTAAGATCAAGTAACACCAGTAAGGAGACACAACACTGATTAGAGGACAGTAACAGGTCATTTACCACTTTAACCAGTGCTGTCTCTGTGCTATGATGAAACCTAAATCCTGACTGATACATTTCTTAAATCCTGACTGTTACATGTTATTCCTATGCAGATATAAGTATAACTGCTGTGCTACAACCTTTTCTAGGATCTTGGAGATAAAGTGGAGGTTTGATATCAACCTCTAGTTGGACAGCTGACAGTGGTCAAAGTCAGAGTTTTTTATAAGGGGTTTGATAAACACTAGTTTAAAAGATTTAGGCATATAGCCAGTGCTAAGGAAAGAATACTTTTTTAGAACCTTTTTGGTAGCTACTGGCATTATCTCACAAGACGTCCTGTCCTTCTGGCCGTCACTGAGAAACTTCATGCTGCTAGATCAGCCAAGCTGCCATCTATCCTCATCCTCTTCAACCTTTTGGCAGCATTTGATACAGTCAACCACAAGACTCTTTTGCCCACCCCAGGAGACTTGGAATTTGTGTAGCAGCATGGTAATGGTTTGCTTCCTACCTGCATAGTTGCTCATATCAGGTAACATGGTTGGGATCTAAAAGGGCCTCTCCTTTTCTCCACCTCTACTCACTCTTGGATAAAAGTTATATTCTCACATGGGTTATGGGTCCTCACTGCTATGCTGATGACACCCAAGTTATCTTCTCCTTCCTGCCCTCAGACACCATGGCTTCTGCTCGGATCTCAGCATGTCTGGCAGACATATGATTGTGGATGATGGCTTATCATCTGAACTTCAATCCCAGCAACACTGAACTGCTGGTCATCCCAGGTGATTCATCTCTAGGCCCCGATCTTGCCATATCCCTGCACAGCCCCTTTGGCCACTGCTGTCAACCTTGGACAATCGACTGTCCTTTTCCTCTCATGTTGCTAATGTGACATGCTCATGTCGGGTTCTTTTGTACAACATCAGAAGGATTCGGCCATTTTAATCCACATAGGCTGCTCAGGTGCTTGTTCAGTCTCTGGTCATTTGGAGAATGGACTACTGCAGCTCTCTACTGGCAATTTATCCTCTGTAAATGATCTAAAATGCAGCTGTGTGATGTTTTCAACCTGCCTAAGTTCTCCCACACCACCCCGCTGCTGTACTCCCTCCACTGGTTTCTGGTAGCGGCATCAGATTCAAAACTCTGGACCAGCTCCCTCTTACCTCAGAGGTCTTATTACTACACCAGGTTCATCAGTGTGTTAAAGTAGAAAGTCCACATGTTTTTATGAAAGCTGACTACTTCCATGTTCTTCCATGAATTATTGAGTAACTTTCTTTAATGGTTACAGGATCTTCATTAGATGGTCTTCATCACATAATCTGACATGGAGAACATGTCAGAATTATAGAATTATAATAAAATAATAGAGTATAATTACAATATAGTTATATTAAAATTATGTAATTATAGATTTCACAACAGAGTTTATTGGGATCTCATACAGTGTAATGAGTAATTTTTAAAAAGTGCTGAAATCAAGTTGAGGTGAAGATGCTCTTAAATATCATTTTGACTAATCATGACTCATATATGTACTAGATGAGTAACATCACTGAACTGTGTGTGAAATCAGTCAGATGTACTGTCATTTTTGTGACATTTTTTGTGACATTTTTGTGGCATTATGTCCCTCCTTTATATTTTGGATCACTGCCTGTGTGGGTGAGTGACCAGGTTCTACCACACCAAAATAAAAGTCTAAAAAATATGATAGAATATATTTTGTAAAATGCTACAAATCCTGTAGATTGTAATGTTTCCCCCCACAGACAGTGCAGAATCTCTGGTTACTGTATCAGCTCCAGTGTTGACAGTGGTGAGTGACTATGATACCCAGGTGAGGTCAGCATATGCAAGACATGCGATAAGCCTATGGAACAGCTGTGTAAAAAGGAAGCTGCTCCCTCATGTTGAAGGATGTCACAATCATTGACTGTTTTTACAAAACCTTTTCAGTGGAACACAGGTATGCTAGGCGATCTTTCATAATATGGTGACAAATTAGGAGTGTTAACTCTGTTGATGGTAAGTAAACTGTTGAGTGTAAAATAGTGACTAATTATTGAAGTCATAGTGTATCAGATAACAGAGCTGGAAATATGGAACAATAACAACGTCTATTTTAGAGATGAATCAATACATAGAACAGAAAGAAAGAAAATAAAGAACTGATATATGGAAGCATTTCTGTTATAATTCCTCTGAAAAATAAAACACTGTGCACTGTGACAGAAAACGGAGAGAAGCCCTGTGGCTATAAAATAGACAGAAAGAACACCACGAATATTAAGAGGCATCTGAAGGAGCATCACCCTGCTATTTATGCAGCTTCTGTCACGGAAAGTCAACCATTTAGTCTTATTTAAGTACTTTTTCTGAACGTGAGGTCAGTGTTACTGGACGTGTCCACAGGGAAATTCACTAGGAAGTTTTACGTTTTTACGTTTTAGCTTTCTGTTAATTAACGTCAGTTAGCTAGCCTTACTGCACAGTTCTGAGCCAGACTTTCATCAATGTACAATGCTTCATTATATATTGTACAACTGAACTGTATTCAGTTCTGTTTCTAATGAAATCTGTATCACGTGCTGTAGCAAGATTATTTAGGCCATAGCCTAACTTAATATCATGCAGATAGCAAGCTGTTTCTAAAATGACAGATGGATTTAAAAGTTGTTTAAGTTATTGCTCATGTACGTATGCTTAAGGCTGGAATACACTACATGATTTTTGCCCCGATTTTTTTTACCTATTTACATTCTGGAGAAGTTGACAGATTTCATTAAAAAATGGAGTAGTGTATGATGGTAAGAGACTATAGATGTCATCCAGTCGGAGGATATGAAGCATGTTCATGTTTTGAGCCGATTTTAGAACGCATATTTTCATTTGTCATGCGTCTCCTAGCAACAAGGCACACATTTACGCTGTACTTCGTTGTAAACAGATCTGCAGTGTGTGATCCTCAGTTGTTTAGTGTGTGTCCTCTGTGACTATTACAAAGTTGGTAAGTATATGATCCTGATTATTATACAGTAAATATTGTTGATAAAGGTATGTTAGTAATATATGTTTAGCTGCTTTTGAACATCTGTCTGTTTATTGCACATTTATTTGAAGTTTCAGAAAATAAATGCAGTTTTTCCATAACAGCTAAAGAAAACATCTCTGGTTTTTACTTGATACTTGAACTCTAGAGCACTTTTCCCGATCCTTAATGTATGATCCTGCCTTATAAATGAGTAAGAGCAGCACAGCAGGCCGATCTCCAGCTCAGAAAAAGGGAGATGTAGAGCTGCACAAGTGTTAAGAGTGCAGTAAGTAAGATAACTAAGACTAATAACCATTTTCATCTGAAGATAAAGACTAAGACTAAATCAAAAATGTCTGTCAAAATGAACACTGCTGCAGTAACAGTTTACACACACGAGCAGGAGGTTTTTACATTCATTTGGATGTGAGCAAGATGAAGATGAGGAAGATGCTGCTCATGTTTTCACAGAGCAAAATCTAGTCTGTTTTACTTTAATTATTAATTGTGAAATATTTCACAATATTTCACAAATTTATTGATTAGTTTGCAATGTCTAAAGAACGCAGGAATGTTCGGAAGACCAAACTATTCCAGATTAAAGGATGTAAGGAGCACTATGAGAGCAGAGCTGTGTTCATACACACACCAATCCACTCTCTACTGCTGCAGCCTGCTGGACTTCCTGTATATCCTGAGTGACGGATGTCTCGTCCAATCAGAGGGAAGAATTCCATTCGCACACTATACTTACCTTTTCCGTTGTGTCTGGATTCTCCTTGTGTTTTCGGATTTGTTATTGTGTTTCGCACTGCTCGGCCACCGTAACATACAGTCTCTGTATTTATTAACTTCTTGTTAATATCCTTTATTCATGCACATCTTTCCATCAGACTCGATGTGCAATAAACTCTCTTCTTGCCAATAGTTATATATTCTTTCATTCTTCTCTTTTATTTACTTTAATATATTTAATGTACATATCTGCTCACTTTCCATTCACCCTATTGTGCACATTTTGTACACAGATGCTATTGTATATCTGTTTACATCAGTATCTGTCTCTATTCACACGTACTTTTTGTATCATCTATTTACATTATTTGCGTGTGTGAATGTGTGCGCCTTTTAAACGAGAGAGCCTTAATTTCATTGTGCAGCTGTATAATGACAATAAAACATTCAATTCTATTCATGAATTGTTCATTCAGTAAGTGCAGCAATTCAGTGACTATTCAGTATTCAGTAGTGAGCATTCTTCTGCACTGTGATTTTCTTTAAAAATGTAAATAACTAAAAGTAAATAAAAAAAATTCTACACACAAAGCTGGGTTGTGTTGAGAGCAGTTTATTCTCAGTACCTGTGTAGTGAAAGACATACAGAGACAGACACTAGGCTCATTGGGGCTCTGCCCTGCCTGTTAATCACAGAATATAAAGATCCGTATGAGGTTGTACGCACTGCGGAGGTCCAGTTTAGTGAAGATGGTGGCCCCTCGGAGATGTTCCAGGGCCGCTGAGACGAGGGGCAGAGGATATCGGAACTTCACTGTGATCTGGTTGAGGGCACGATAATCGATGCAGGGTCGGAGGCCTCCGTCCTTTTTGGCCACGAAGAAGAAGCTCGAAGCAGCAGGGGAAGTAGACGGGCGGATGTAACCTTGCGCCAGGGCCTCCTTGATGTATGAAAGCAGGTGTCGCCCCACTTCAGGACTTTGCCGGTGCTCCAAGAGAGGATGGGGTTGTGCTGCTCTAGCCACGGGCGCCCGAGGATGATGTCAGCCGTAGACTCCTCCAGAACCAGGAAGGTGGTCTCTTCCACATGCAGTAGGCCGACCTGGAGAAGCACCGGGCCGGCGCTGTAGTGGATCCGCCGGCGACTTATGGGTTTTCCGGTGATGCATCGTATTTGGTATGGGGTCGCCGTGGCCTTAGTCCGGAGTTCGAGCTGGCGGCAGAGGGTGCCTGAGATGAAATTGGCTGCTGACCCAGAGTCAAGGAGGGCGACCACTGTAACAGAAGTGTGAACGGTAGTGAGTGTCCCATGGGTAGTGAGCGGTTTCATCTGAGAAAGAAATGAGAAGATGGTACTCACCATGGGCCGCGGGGGATGGATGGGGCACACGGGAAGAGCGTGCCCCGGGTCACCACAGTACAGACACAGACTCTGGGTCAGCCTCCTCTGCCGCTCAGTGGGGTTCAGATGCGTCGTCCCCAGTTGCAAGGGTTCTGGAGCTGGTTCTGGAGCTGGTTCTGGAGGGCTGACAGGTTCTGGTCGGTCGCGCCTGTTGTATGGGCGCGACTGGTCCTGGGATCTGTGGACACACGACTGCAAACGAGTAGCGACACGGATGGAGAGTTGGATCAACCTCTCCAGCCCGATCGCATCCTCGTGGGCAGCGAGATGCAACCTCACCTGTGGGCTTAATCCCTGACGGTAGGCGGCGAGAAGAGCTTGCTCATTCCAGCCGCTCTTGGCAGCCAGCGTCCTGAACTGGATGGCGTATTCGGTGACCATCAGTTTACCTTGTCGGAGCTTACAGAGCTCCTCTCCGACTGATGAGTCCCAGGAGGGCTTCCCGAACACCTCCTTGAAATGTTCTACGAACCCGGCATAAGACTGCGTCACGGGGGAGTCCTGGGACCACAGGGACTCGGCCTAGAGAAGAGCCTGGCCACGTAGCTGGGTGATGACGAACGCCACCTTGGACCGCTCGGTAGGATACAGGTGTGGTTGCATCTCCAGGACCAGGGAGCATTGCAGTAGAAACCCGTTGCAATCCTCCACCGAACCAGAGTAGGGCGCCGGTTGGGCCATGTGATTAGTACTCGGGAGAGTGAGTGTGCCGTGATTGGTTGTCGTTGGAGCCTGGCGTGTCTGTGACAGCTATAAGCATAAATCTTTTAAACTAGCGGTTACTAAATCCCTGATGAAAAAATTCCGACCTTGACCACTATCAGCTGTCCAACTAGAGGCCAAAATCAATCCTCCACTTTATCGCCAAGATCCTAGAAAAAGTTGTAGCACAGCACTTATCCTTAAATCTACATATGAAGAAGATGTAACAGTCAGGATTTAAGAAATGTAACTGACAGGATTTAGGCCTTTTCATAGCACAGAGACAGCACTGGTTAAAGTCGTAAATGACCTGTTACTGGCCTCTGATCAGCGTTGTGTCTCCTTGCTGGTGTTGCTTAAATTTAGTGCAACTTTTGACATCATTGACCACACTATTCTACTTGATAGGCTAGAACATGTTGTTGGTGTTAAAGGAACAGCCCTCTCCTGGCTCAGGTCGTATTTGACAGATCGTTATCAGTTTGTACATCTTAATGGTGACTTCTCTATTCATACCAAGGTTATGTTCAGTGTTCCACAAGGTTCTGTCTTAGGCCCACTGCTTTTCTCCTTATATATGCTACCCCTTGGTGAAATTATTAATAAACATGGTATTAGCTTTTACTGTTATGTTGATGACACACAGCTAAGTCAGATGAGAGACACCAGCTTATTAAGATTTAAGAAGGTGTAAAGGACATTGGACAGTGGATGCTCACTAACTTCCTCCTGCTTAACAGACAGAGGTGCTTGTACTAGGACCACATGCAGCCAGAAGTAAGCTTTCTGATTACAGAGTAACTGTGAATGGTCTTTCTGTTTCATCTCGTATAGCAGTAAAAGAACTTGGTGTGATTATTGACTCTGGTCTTTTGTTTGAAGCTCATGTAGTTAATATGACTAAGATAGCCTTCTTTCATCTCAGAAATACTGCTAAGATAAGAAATATAATGTCACTTGATCACATGATGCTGAAAAACTAGTTCATTCTTTTGTTAGCTCTAGGTTGAATTATTGTAATGCCTTACTGTTTGGATGTTCCAATAGGATCATAAACAAGCTCCAGTTAATCCAATATGCAGCAGCTAGAGTCCTAAATAGAACCAGAAGATATGAACACATCACTCCTATCTTATCCTCACTGCATTGACTCCCAGTCAAATTTCACAATGATTATTGAACTACTATTACTGACCTATAAAGCACTGAATGGTCTCATGCCACAGTACCTGAGTGATCTTTTGGTTTTTTTATGATCCGCCATGCCTGCTCTGATCAAAATGTCAAAAGGTGTGGGTTATTTGAAGTACCACAAGCAGTAATGGCTACAGCAGGGGGCAGAGCTTTTTCTTACAATGCCACACAGTTATGGAGCAGCCTTCCAATTAGTGTTTGGGACTAAGGCACAGTCTCAGACAGTATCCTGCCTGTGACCCAGGGGACTGCTTTAGATAGAACCACTTGGAGACTATCATGCCATCTTTGAACTGCCGTTGCCTCAGTCAGCTTTCAGCTGGCAGGAATTAGTGCTAAGTCAATAATGAACTCAGAAACTGCACTGAACTATTAGTTCCTCAGGAGCTCTTGGTTCCTGCATGTTCCTGGTGCCTCTGCACATGTACATCTCTGTATTTATTAACTTGTCAACATACTTTATTCATGCACATTTGTCCATCAGACCTTTTCCTAGACTGGAATAAAGGATACTGAAAACACCCACACATTATCAGCAGTGAAGGTGATCGTTTGGGCTTGTGGTTCTATATAAGAATTGATATAGTGGGGAAAGAGAGATATTTATTAGAGATGTAAACCTACATGTTAGCTTCCAAGCAAAAAAGTATATAATTTATATATGCTCATATAAGAATCATGTTGGGCCAAAAGATTTATTCATAGAATTCTTCCATTGAAACATGCTGGAAGGGAAAAAGAAAAATGTTTTTAATTGGGTTCAATTCATTTGATTCATGTTCGGAAAATTGAATAATTTTTCTTTCTTGGTTTTATGTTCTATATAAACTACTGCATTTACTGCAAATGCTTCCTAATAAGGATTTAGTCACTTTATTCCACAAAATTTTATTACCAACATTTTTTTATATTGCTAAATATACTTAATATACTTATATACTAAAAATAGCTACTTATCACCACACACAGTTAGAACACATGTTTGTGCTTTTCTGTTTAACACAAGTAGGAACTGAGCAAAAATCAGGCATTTTAAGTGACATGACAATGGCTACTGTTAAAGTGATTATACAAATACATTTGAATTGCCTTTCACTTATTAATACACATAGGTAATCAATTCAGTAACTGCAGAGACTCAGTGACCAAATTCTCCTGATGTAAATGCACTGGTTATTCTTCTGTGTTGTGATTTTCAATAAAAATGTAAACAAATAACTAAATGAAATAAAAATTCTACACACAAAGCTGTGTTGTGTTGAGAGCAGTTTATTCTCAGTACCTGTGTAGTGAAAGACATACAGAGACAGACACTAGGCTCAGTGGGGCTCTGCCCTGCCTGTTAATCACAGAATATAAAGATTCAATAAACCTGGTCACACAATTCCCAAAATTTTCAAGTAGCAGTAGTAGCTCATGTGGTTAAGGCTCTGCGTTGTTGATCAGAAGATCAGGGGCTCAATGCCCAGCACCACCAAGCTGCTACCATCTCTAAGCAAGGCACGTAACCCTTGAAATCCCCTTGAAAAACAAAATTGAGTAACAGTACATTGTCATTAATTTATGAAACTAATCCCTGAACATGACAATCATTTTGCTGGTAATAACTTTACATTCAACTCTTTAAACATAAAATGAATGATTACAATAGGTATTAATATAACAAAGATAAGACAAGAGAGAACTTTACTGATCCTGAAGGATCCTCTCTGAGGGCATTGCTTTGAGGAGTTGAACCCAGATTCCACCTCAACTATAAAGCTCTATCCTACACATGATATCAGCCAACATACATGCTGTGCCCACTGCTAAAATCTAATAAAATAATAAATCACTATTCATCAACAGTTTAGAATCAGAATCAGAAAGAGCTTTATTGCCAAGTATGTTTGCACATACAAGGAATTTGTTTTAGTGTCACAAGCTCCAGTGCACAGAGACAACAACAACAATAGAAATAACAACAAAAAATAGGATGAGAAATAAAAATACACATATTTAAATAGGAAAATAAAGTAATTTGTCTGTACAGAATAGAATAGAATGAGTTGAGATGTAGGGATGTGGGTGTGGTAACAAATAAATATGAGGTTATTGCACTTTTTTTATTTATTTATTTTTTTTATTGCCCAATGTTGGGAACACTCAACCGTTCAAAAGGTAGATTGCTTGGGGGAAGAAACTGTTCTTGTGCCTGTCCTGGTAGTTGCTGCTCTGTAGCGTCGGCCAGATGGCAAAAGGTCAGAAAGGAGATGGCCTGGATGTGAGGGGTCCAGAGTGATTTTCAGAGCCCTTTTCCTCACTCTGGATGTATACAGTTCTTGAAGGGTGGACAGGGGAGCACCAATAATCCTTTCAGCAGTCCGAACCGTTCTCTGTAGTCTTCTGATGTCTGATTTTGTAGCTGAGCCAAACCAAACAGTTATAGACGTGCACAGAACAGACTCAATGACGGCTGAGTAGAAATGTGTTAGCAGCTCCTGTGGCAGGTTGAACTTCCTCAGCTGCCGAAGGAAGTACAATCTTTTTTGGGCTTTTTTGATAATGGCGTCTATGTGAGTGTCCCACTACAGGTCCTGAGAGATGGTGGTGCCCAGGAACCTGAATGACTCCACTGTTGGTACAGTGCTGTTCATGATGGTGAGTGGGGGGAGTGCAGGGGTGTTCCTCCTGAAGTCCACTATCATCTCCACTCTTTTGAGCGTATTGAGCTCCAGGTTGTTAAGACTACACCAGGCAGCCAGCTCCTCAATCTCTTGTCTGTAAGCAGACTCATCACCATCCTGGATGAGGCCGATGACTGTAGTGTCGTCCGCGAACTTCAGGAGCTTGACAGATGGATCAGTAGAGGTGCAGTCATTGGTGTAAAGGGAGAAGAGCAGTGGGGAGAGGACGCAACCCTGGGGGGCACCAGTGCTGGTGGTGTGGCTGTATGACGTGGATTTCCCCAGTTTCACTAGCTGATGCCTATCTGTCAGAAAGCTGGTGATCCATTGACAGATAGAGCTAGGGACAGAGAGCTGGGTTAGTTTGGTCTGGAGGAGTGTTGGGATGATGGTGTTGAAGGCTGAACTAAATTCCACAAACAGGAGCCTCATATAAGTCCCTGATTTGTCCAGATGCTGTAGGATGAAGTGCAGTCCCATGTTGACTGCATCATCCACGGACCTGTTTGCTCGGTAGCTCTTCTTAGCCACCCTAATCTCCTTATTCAGTGTGTTTCTGGCCTGATTGTACAAGACTCTGTCCCCATTCCTGAAGGCATCTTCTTTGGCCTGACGAAGATGTCTGAGTTTTGCTGTGAACCATGGCTTATCATTGATGAATGTTAAATAAGTCCTGGTAGGGATGCACATGTCTTCACAGAAACTGATGTATGATGTTACAGTCTCTGTGAGCTCATCCAGATCAGTGGCACCAGCTTCAAAAATACTCCAATCAGTGCATTCAAAACAGGCCTGTAAGTCCTGCTCTGTTTCGCTGGTCCATCTCTTTACAGTCCTTACTACAGGTTTAGCAGATTTCAGTTTTGGCCTGTATGTTGGGAGAAGATGAACCAGGCAGTGGTCAGAGATTCCTAAAGCTGCTCTGGGAACAGAGCGATATGCATCCTTTATTGTGGTGTAGCAGTGGTCCAAAATATTTTTGTCTCTGGTGGAAAACGAAATGTGTTTGAATTTTGGCAGTTCATGTGAGAGGTTAGCTTGATTAAAGTCCCCGAGAATGATAATAACAGAGTCCGGGTGTTGTTGCTCTGTGTGTGTGATTTGATCAGCCAGGTGTTGTAGAGCCGAGCTCATGTGCGCTTGCGGTGGAATGTAAACACTCATGAGAATGAATGAGGAAAACTCCTGCGGCGAGTAGAATGGTTTACAGTTGATGAAGAACACTTCCAAATCGGGACAGCACATCTTCTTCAACGCTGTTACATCTGTACACCACCTTTCGTTGATGTAGAAGCATGTCCCACCGCCACGCGATTTCCCCGCTGAGACCTGATCCGCTCTGAACAGCTGGAAGCCTGGCAGATTAAGCGCGCTGTCCGGAATGGCGTCGTTCAGCCAGGATTCAGTAAAACACAGAGCAGCAGAGTTTGAAAAATCCTTATTTGTCCGGGAGAGCAGAAGTATTTTACAATCTGGTGTAACAACACATCCCTGCTACATAAAGGAGAAGCCATGACCAAGTCAGTTTAGCTAGAATAGTAGTTGGTTGTCCATGATGTGTGATCTGAGATTTCTCCAGATATATCAGAAGATCCTGACATGGTGATGCAGCTCCAGGGATGAACAGCAGCTCACTCTTTCAGGGATTAAGTTTCAGATGATCTCCCATCTGTGATATAAGCACAGAACAATGTCTGAGGGAGGAAAGGAGAAGGCAAGTTGAGTGTCTTCAGCATATGATGTTATGGAAAAACCAACCTTATAACACCTTACTAATAGATCAAAATGTAGATGTCTCATATCTAAAGAAAAATAGATAATCTTGATAATACTTCCATTTATTATCTATTTATCATCTATCTATCTATATATATATATATGTGTGTGTGTGTGTGTGTGTGTGTGTGATTTATTAATTAATTAATAATTAAAAATGTATAATTGGTGACACCTTGTGTCGGTCAGTGTGTCTGTGGCTGTGAGGTCACACTGTCCAAATCTGATGCTGTGTTGTTCTCAGTAGATTTCCTGGACCTTCTTTTGTACAGCGCACTGTCATGATGACTTGTTCCGTCCTGTAGAGAGATTCAGATGATGAGCCAACACTGAACAGTACTTGTTCTGTTTATTGTGGAAACTTTGGCATTAACTGCACTGTTCTGTTTACTGTATTGTGTTCAACACATATTTATTAGATTATTTCACACTTTTTTTCTCACATTTCTAATTTAAACCCCTTAAACACTTGGTTTCTTATTGTGGTTTAAGACTGGATTGATAATAGATAACGCATTATTCATATTCATGTGGTATGGAGTGAGAGTAGGAGAACTTCAGACTGAGTGTGTGCATGGAGACTGAGGTTGTAACTGAAAAAACAGCACAATGTTTTTACTTTAATATGCAGTACAAGTGCAAAAACAGTGCAAAGGTCGAGATTTTTCTATTAGATCCTAGTACATTTAACATAGAAAATAATGAAGTAACAATAATGACGTAAGCCATGGCCTCAGCACAAGAGTATTATGTGACTGAGAAACAGGTTTGTGTTTGAACCTCGTCTCAGTATTGTATAGAAATTCCATGGTGCTCGTTCCCTCTATCTCAGTCTGAACTTGCCCCAACACGTCAAGATAATTCTCTGTGCTCAAGAAATGCTCTGTGAGCAAAAAAAGCAGTGCAGTGCTTCAAGTAACTTAAATACAAGAAACTCAGCATCACCAGAAGTATAAAGTTCTGAAGTATATAAAAGGCATTAAAAACCTCTTTTTAAGACCTCTTCTCACCAAAGTTTCCCAACTTGCCTAATGACCTTTAAATGACACTGACCCAAAATAGGCAGGGAAAGGTTGGTGCTTATTTTTTATATTAAAAACCTGGTTTAAAAAAATGAATAAATAAAATTAAAAAAAAAAACCATATATATATATATATATTATTTAAAAAATTTTTTTTAATGTTTTAATACCTGTTCAGTGGAGCTGGTGGTGCGACTGCAGCATGATGATAGTGATGATGAAGATTTTCCTGAAACAGAATTCCATTTTATAAATATAAATTAGACACTAAATTTAGACATATAAAAAACAAAAATTCTTTCACATGTTCAACCTACAATTTCAACTAGTTTTACCTTGTTTTACATAGCAGTACACACTCACACCAATGATTAGTACAATTCCAACAACACATAACCAGATAATCCAGATGTTCCCTCCAGTCTGGTGTGAATCTGAATCCTCAGATGAAGAACCTCTCTCATCACTGATTCCATCTAAAATACACACAGAGCCACACAGAGATATCAGTACAGTGCTGAGGAAAATGTGTCCATGAAGAAAATCTATCAAACATCACATTACTTTTTATTTTTTCAGTGTTTTTCAGCCATACATGCAGATCATATCACTGATCCTTAAATAATAATCAGTATTATAATCATGACATTAAAATCTATCCTTTTTCCATCCTAAGGTACTGCTGTTTTTCCATTAAAGCCTGCTAAGAGTGAAAGGATCACACAAACACTGGATCAGTTCATTTATTGTACCAGTACCTGCAGAAGGGTCTGATGGAGGATTAGACAGACAGTCCTGCATGGTCAAGCACAGAAACCACAATAACTCATTTTACATTTTCTATATCTGCTGCTGATGTTAAAACCACAGGAAATAACTATTGGATAAGCAAAATAATTTGACTGATTGCAGATTTTTGATTAAATATCATCAATAAAAGTAATACATAAGTAATAAGTAATACATAAGTAATACATAAATGATACAGAGATATATAAATACTTTTTTATTCATCAAACTTTCACATCACTGAAAAAGGATTAAATTTTTACAGAAACAAGAGAAGCAGTTTGTGGGACTCTGTAAGCAATAAGCAAGTGATGTAGTTGATATTTTACCCACTGGAAGTGTTTGCTGCTGTTAATAACTGATTATTGATGTTTTAGTCACTAGTCTGTGTAATGAACAGTCAGATGATGAACTTCTGATCTTTTTAGATCCTTATTCAGCCTCATGAACATTCATTTATTAGCCCACAAGTGGCTAAACTGTGAGATCTGATCTTTCCTCAAACTCTATTTAACTGTCACTGACTTCAGCTTAACTACATTTATTTACATTAAAAACCATTAAAGTCTGATGACACCATGTAGATAAAGACTGATTTAAATTCTAAAGCATATATCAGGTCTACTTTTAGATCATTTACCCCTAAACCCCTTACATCATGTGTGTATAACTGTGTGAATGTGGGTTGAACTTCAAATAGTTAATCCTGATCCATCAGAATGTGTCTGGATCAGCTTCAACACCAACACTAGACAACGTCATTCAGCCCTGATCAGAACATCACTAATAGATATCAGATTTATCAGAGTTACAGGGTTAAGAACCATTTCAGTACTTTATCAGCTCACACGGCTCTTAGATGAGGGTTGAGTCTTAATTAGTAAGAGGAAGTTGATGAGTGTGTGCTGAAACAGTAGTGAAATGCAGGACAGGAGGTGTGTGTTCTCCTCACTCAGTCTAACACAGCCATGAAAAGCTTTAGAATTATCTGTGGAAACATTAAACTGTGTAGTGCTCTCACAACCAGGACTGAAAAACACTGACATCTACAGGAAACATGCTGCTCAAGTGAGTGCAGTAACTTTCCAGACATTTTAAACTTTGTGTAGTGATATGTGTCGTACTCAGTATCGTCTGAGACTAATCCACTTACCATCTACTGACAGTTTAATCTTCTGGACCAAGACAGATTTCTGTGTGTCTTTCACTAGCATAGAGCTGTTGTAGTTTCCTGCATCAGTAACAGTGACGTTCTTCAACACCAGGGAACAGTTTCCTTTAAGCAGCTCGTCTTCGGGAACGTCCACACGGCCCTCATATCCTTTACTCTGATTTAACTCTTTACCCTTTCTCTCAAACACAGTCTCAGAATCGATAATCCACTGAACATGAGGTGTCTGGATGGACAGATGGCTCCATTCACACGGCAGGACAGCTGTGGAACCCACTCGAGCTGATATCTGATCTGCAGAGACACAGAAAAACCTTTTAGGAAATGATCTGATGTTAGGAACTTTATATTTTTATTTATTTTATAGAAACTGATTGCTTTGGTTGTCCTGTGAGCTTCATATCTGATCACTTGCTCACATCCACATGAAAGTAAAAACCTCCTGCTCGTGTAAACTGTTGCTGCAGGATCTCAGTCCTGATGAACCTTTAATCTCAACCAGATGACCTCTGAACCTTTCTACAAATAAAATGGTGGACATTTTATTTATTTTGTATTTCTATATTTTTCTACCACATCATCTGTTTACTCTAATTAATGTATTAATGCATCTCTAAAATAGATTATTGTTCCTTATTTCCAGCTCTGTTATCTGATATACTGTGACTTCTATAATTAGTCAGTATTTTACACTGAACAGTTTACTTACCATAGACTGAGAGACTAACGTTGTTAAAATTTTTCGCTCCTGTAGTGTTAGTACTGTCCACATGTTCCATCCTAAAGGTTTTGTATAAATGGTCATCAGTGATTCTGACGTTCTTCAACACCAGGGAACAGTTTCCTTTAAGCAACTCGTCCACAGGAATATCCACACGGCCTTCATATCCTGAACCTGAACTCACACCATTACTGCTTCGCTCAAACACACGATCTTTTCTGTTGATGATCTGCCACCAAATAACTGGTGTTTTGTTGAACACTTCAGTCAGGTTACATGGCAGGATGACTGTGGAACCCACTGGAGCTGATACAGTAACCAGAGATTCTGCAGCGTCTGTGGGGGAAACATTACAATCTACAGGATTTGTAGCATTTTACAAAACATTATTATATTTTATTCAATGGAAAAACACTTATGTCTTGTTGGTGTTGTAGAACCTGGTCACTCACCCACACAGGCAGTGACCCATAAGATGTAAATATAAAGGAGGGACATGATGACTGTTAGACTCTTGTGGAGTTTTTGCAGATTTTCTGAAACAAACAGAGACATGTTATAAAGAAAAGTGACAGTACAGCTGACTGATTTCACACACAGCTGTTAACAAAACTGCTTTAACTAATGCTCTTCTGACTGATTTTTTACTTGGGAATGTACACAACATTTTACATTTCATCAACTAATCATATATTAGATTCAAATAAACAGTAAATATTTAACACTGCAGTGTGTTGTAGTGTAGAATATCTATCTGTAATTATTTATTGAGGAAATCTATCCTTTTACATTAAATTGGTGAATTAAGGATGTTTGTGCTGAATCCTCTAAAGCAGTCACACACTCCTCTAGAAAATGTTAGAAATTAATATCAGAGGAGCTTTTAATGAGTGACATTTAACACAAACGAACAAAAAAGTAAATAAACAGCAAATGCAAAACAACACAACAACAAATGTTTTGCCAATAAATAACCTGGAGGGACAGAACAAATAAAGTGAGAGAACACAAGCATGTTTTATTTAACAGACACATCTCCTCTTTTCATATGAACACATGACTGAATACTTCTCCATATCCACAAAAATTCAAGGAGGAACAAGGAAGTGAGCAGGTTTTATACAATCACATGAAACTGTTCTACTTTAACACACTGATGAACCTGATCATTACCTGGAATTGGGTGAAATTTGTGATATTTCTTCAATATCAGGTGGATAAGCTCCTGGTAGTCCAGCAGCAGGACTCCGCACTCTCATTGCTGTAGCCCGAGTACGATTCCTGGGAGGAAGCTGACCCAAACACTGAAGAGTTAATTCTCAGTGCCAGGCCCAAGCCAAGATAAAATGGGAAGGTTGCGTCAGGAAGTGCACTTGGAATAAAACCTCTACCAAAATTGAAATACGCTGATCAAATGATCTGCTGTGGCAACGTCGAACAGGGAGCAGCCAAAAGAAGTACAACATCACTCCCTCGGTGTGTTTATTCCACAGATCGGCGTGTAGAACATTAAACTACTGAAAGCACACATTTATATAAAAATAGAGAAGAATTCAAAACTCAGTCTTACCTTGGAGATGGAAGAACATTTCCTGTCATTAGTAAGATTTAAATCAAAGCTTAGGAGGTTCTGCTGTCCACTGCCATGTTGTATCACAACAACAACTGACGGCAGGAAGATTTTACTTTCTTTTTCGCCTGGGATGAGGGAAGGGCAGCTGTATTGTTCTTTCCTGGATTTGGGACTGAATTCCCTGTGAACTGGAATAACGAGTATCTCACTCCACCCCCAAAACACACCTATATTTTCATGGCATTTATCCTCAAAGGAATGTTTCACAAACAGTGAACTGAAGTTGTTCTATAATGACACCATATGCCTGATTCTCATGGACAATAAATCATACACTGCATCTGTAAGGATTTTACAGATATCTGTATGAGCTGTAGCACCTCAGTAAAGTTTCTGTTATAAAGTTTTATAATAATAATAATAATAATAATAAATTAATATTTTTTTTCTTAAGAGTTTTATCTTCAGGAAAACTTTGTGCTCATGGTACTTTAGAAATCCTAGGAATATCAGTCTTTCTCTCAGGCTGCAAAGAGATTCAGTCATGACATTTTATTCAGAAACTGATGCTATGTTTATATCTTCATATAATATAGACTCATTTTGAATTTCATGCTAGCAAACCTGTAACAAAAAGACATTGTTTACATCTGTGTAACATCACCTCTTTGTTTAACAACACTCTTTAAGCTTTTGGGAACTGAGGAGACCAAACACTGTGGCTTTGAAAGTGAAAGCTTTCCTGTTCATAATGCACTAAATCTCTTCAGTGGATTTTCTGAATGATATTGTGTACATTAAATGGTGAAATCTCCAAATATTTTGTCATTTTATGTCGAGAAAGATTCATCTTAAATTGTCAAAGTATTTGTCTGTGCAGTTTTGGACTGGTCAGTATTGGTCAGTTGGCTGATACAGTAAGCAGAGATTCTGCACTGTCTGTGGGGAGAACATTACAATCTGCAGGATTTGCAGCATTTTACAAGATGTAAATGTACTGGTTATTCTTCTGCATTGTGATTTTCTTTAAAGATGTAAACAAATAACTAAAATTAAAGAGAAAAAAAATACTAAATAGAAAACAAACAGCAGACACACACAAAGCTGTGTTGTGTTGAGAGCAGTTTATTCTCAGTACCTTTGTAGTGAAAGACATACAGAGACAGACACTAGGCTCAGTGGTGATCTGCCCTGCCTGTTAATCACAGAATATAAAGATTCAGTACAGCAGATAGTTATTTTCAAGTCACAATCCTCTGCTTAAGTGAATATAGTGCACATTATACATGTAGATAAGAAAATGAATCAACACTTTTCATAAAATACAGATGCATTATACAATTGTATAAGTGCTTTGCTAGTTCAATTGTTTTAAGGCTCTAGGTTGTTGCTCAGAAGATTGGGGTTCAAACCCCAGCACCATCAAACTGCCACTGTTGGGCCCCTGAGCATGGCCCTTAACCAGAGGGTTATGCATCATGGCTGACCCTGTGCTCTGACCCCCAACTCCCAAAGTTGAAATATGTGAAGAAAAGAATTTCACTGTGCTGTAATGTGATGTTTATAAAGTCTTCTTCCTTTAAATCCATGTTAGCCACTAGCACATATCTCCTCTGCAGCACAAACACACACATTAAAAAGTAATAAAGCTTGAGTAACAGTTCGTTACGCTATAATCTCTTAGACATAACAATTGTTTGCTGCTGATAACTTTACATTCATGTCTTTACACATAAAATGAGTGATTAAAATATGTATTAAAGTAAGAAATATAAGACAAGATAGAACTAGATGCTGAAGGAAATTCTTTAACAGCTGAGAGGAACTGACCCCAGATTCCTCCTCAACTATAAAGCTCTATCCTACACATGACAGTAGCCAACATACATGCTGTGCCCATTGCTGCAATCTAATAAAAAATAATTCACTATATATTGAAATATTCATAATCTGCTGTAATAATGGTGTAAATTTCATAATCTGCTGTAATAATGGTGTAAATATTCATAATCTGCTGTAATAATGGTGTAAATATTCATAATCTGGTGTAATAATGGTGTAAACATTCATAATCTGGTGTAAAAAAACACTTTCCCTTGCTACATAAAAGAGAAGCCATGACCAAGTCAGGATGGTTAGAAGAGTAGTTGGTTGTCCATGATGTAAAGTCTGAGATTTCTCCAGATGAATCCTGACATGGTGATGCAGCTCCAGGGATGAACAGCAGCTCAGTCTTGCAGGGATGAAGTTGATGAAGATGATCTGCCTTCCATGATGAGATCAGAGCAGAACAATGTCAGAGGGAGGAAAGGAAAGGACAAGTTGAGTGTCATCAGCATATGGTACTGGTTTGAAAAACATGTGAGCAGATAATGTTTAATGTTTTAAATATAGTTCATTGTAAAAGTTGTATGGATTGGTATTTGTTAAAAATATTTTTCATAAACTCAAAGAAAATGACATAAATAAATAAACAATTGTGACTAACCTTGTGTTGGTCAGTTTAAATCTGTTGCTGTGACGTGACTGCAGCGTAGATCACAAATCTGATGCTGTGTTCTTTGCAGATTTTCCAGACCTTCTTTTGTGCTGAACGGCCATCATGACTTTTTTCATCCTGTAGAGAGATGTAGATGATGAACCAGCACTGAACAGGTTTTTATTCTTTGGTTTTGGTTTATTGTGGAAACTTTGGCATTAACTGCACTGTTCTGTTTACTGTATTGTGTCCCACATACATTTATTGAATTATTTCACACTCATCACATTTCTATTTAAACCAGATAAACACTTAGTATTGCTTATTATTATCCTTATTATTATCCTTATTCTTCTTCTTCTTCTTCTTCTTTCGGCTTTTCCCTTCAGGGGTCGCCACAGCGAATCATCTCTCTCCACCTATCCCTATCTTCTGCATCCTCAACCCTTGCACCCACTAGCTTCATATCCTCATTTATTACATCCATATACCTCCTCTTTGGCCTTCCTCTTTGCCTCCTGCCTGGCAGCCCCATGTCCAACATTCTCCTACCAATATACTCACTCTCCCTCCTCTGAACATGTCCAAACCATCTTAATCTGGCCTCCCTAACTTTGTCCCCCAAACGTCCAACATGAGCTGTCCCTCTGATGTACTCATTCCTAATCCTGTCCAATCTTGTCACTCCCAAAGAGAACCTCAACATCTTCAGCTCTGCTACCTCGAGCTCTGACTCCTGTCTCTTCCTCAGTGACACTGTCTCTAAACCATACAGCATGGCTGGTCTCACCACTGTCCTGTACACCTTCCCCTTGATTCTCGCTGATATTTTCTGATCACACAGAACTCCCCACACCTTTCTCCACCCATTCCAACCTGCCTGCACTCGCTTCTTTACCTCTTTCCCACACTCTCCATTACTCTGGACTGTTGACCCCAAGTACTTAAACTCCTGTACCTTCTTCACCTCTTCACCCTGTAACCTTACTGTTCCACTTCCCTCCCTTTCATTCACACACATGTACTCAGTCTTACTACGACTGACCTTCATTCCTCTTCTCTCCAGCGCAAACCTCCACCTCTCCAGGTTTTCCTCCACCTGCTCCCTGCTCTCACTACAGATCACAATGTCATCTGCAAACATCATTGTCCAAGGAGACTCCTGTCTGACCTCCTCTGACAACTGGTCCATCACTATAGCAAACAGGAAGGGGCTCAGAGCCGATCCCTGATGCAGTCCCACCTCCACTTTGAACTCCTCTGTCTGACCTACAGCACACCTCACCACTGTCCTGCTCCTCTCATACATGTCCTGCACCACTCTGACATACTTCTCTGCTACTCCTGACTTCCTCATACAGTACCACAGCTCTTCTCTTGGCACCCTGTCATATGCTTTCTCCAAGTCTACAAACACACAGTGCAACTTTCTCTGACCATCCCTATACTTCTCCATCAAAATCCTCAGAGCAAAAATTGCATCCGTTGTGCTCTTTCTGGGCATGAAGCCATACTGCTGCTCACAAATTTCCACTACCTTCCTTAACCTAGCTTCCACTACTCTTTCCCATACCTTCATTGTATGGCTCATCAACTTTATCCCCCTATAGTTACTGCAACTCTGCACGTCACCCTTATTCTTAAAGATCGGCACTAACACACTTCTTCTCCATTCCTCAGGCATCCTCTCACTCTCTAAAACCCTGTTGAACAAATTAGCTAAAAATTCCACTGCTGCCTCTCCCAGACACTTCCAGACCTCCACCGGAATGTCATCAGGACCAACTGCCTTCCCACTTTTCATCCTCTTCAAAGCCTTCCTGACTTCATCCTTTCTAATCTTATCTACATTCTGTTCCACAGAGTTCACCCCTTCTACTCTTTTTTCCCTCTCATTTTCCTCATTCATCAGCTCCTCAAAGTACTCCTTCCATCTCCTCTGTACACTCTCCTCACTTGTGAGCACCCTTCCATCTCTATCCTTAATAACTCTAACTTGCTGCACATCCTTCCCATCTCGATCCCTCTGCCTAGCTAACCTGTACAAGTCCTTCTCTCCTTCTCTAGTGTCTAACCTAGTGTACAACTCTTCATATGCCTTCTGCTTGGCCTTAGACACCTCCCTCTTCACTCTGCGCTGTAACTCCTTGTATTCCTGTCTATTCTCTTCAGTCCTGTCCATGTCCCACTTCTTCTTGGCTAACCTCTTCCTCTGGATACTATCCTGAACTTCCTCATTCCACCACCAAGTCTCCTTATCTTCTTTCCTCCTTCCAGATGACACACCCAGCACCTTTCTCCCTGTCTCCCTGATCACTTCTGCTGTAGTTTCCCAGTCATCTGGCAGCACTACCTGACCACCCAGAGCCTGCCTCAACTTCTGTCTAAATTCCTCACAACCACCATCCTATGCTGTCTGACTACACTCTCTCCCACTACCACTTTACAGTCACTAATCTCTTTCAGATTGCCTCTTCTACATAGGATGTAGTCTACCTGTGTTCTCCTACCTCCACTCTTGTAAGTCACTCTATGCTCCTCCCTCTTCTGAAAATAAGTGTTAATCACAACCATGTCCATCCTCTTAGCAAAGTCCACTACCGTCTGTCCTTCAAGGTTCCTTTCCTTAACTCCAAACTTGCCCATCACCTCCTCATCACCTGTGTTCCCCTCGCCAACATGTCCATTAAAATCCGCTCCTATCACCACTCTCTCACCCGTGGGAATACTCTCCATCACCTCATCTAATTCACTCCAGAATCTCTCTTTCTCCTCTAACTCACAACCTACCTGTGGGGCATAACCACTAACAACATTCAACATCACCCCTTCAATCTTTAACTTCAGACTCATCACCCTGTCTGACACTCTCTTCACCTCCAGGACATTCCTCACAAACTCCTCCTTCAGGACCACACCTACCCCATTTCTCTTACTATCCACACCATAATAAAACAGCTTGAATCCTGCTCCTATACTATGAGCCTTGCTACCCTTCCACCTGGTCTCCTGTACACACAGTATATCCACCTTCCTTCTCTCCATCACATCAGCCAGCTCTCTACCTTTCCCTGTCATAGTACCAACATTCAGAGTTCCTATTCTCAGTCCTACACTCTTACCTTTCCTCTTCTCTCTCTGTCTGTGCACTCTCCTCCCTCCTCTACTTCTTCGACCAACAGTAGCCCAATTTCCACCGGCGCCCTGTAGGTCAACGGCGCCGATGGCGGTCGTTTTTAACCCGGGCCTCGACCGATCCGGTATGAAATTCGTACTGACGATTCGCATGGTTAAATTTGGCAATGTTTTACGCCGGATGCCCTTCCTGACGCAACCCTATCTATTTATCCGGGCTTGGGACCGGCACAGAAGTCACTGGACTGTGACCCCCATGGCTAGATTTATTATTATCCTTATTATTATCCTTATTATTATCCTTATTATTATCCTTATTATTATCCTTATTATTAATACTGGATTGATAATTGATAATGCATTATACTGGATGAATATGTGTACAGTATCTGAACAATAGGTGGAGTATTCATTTTTCTTTCTTATTTGTGCAACAGAAAACTTCAGACTGGTTGTGTACATGGTGTCTCACAGTGTTTCTGCTTTAATGTGCAGTTTTAACAGTGCAAAAGTAGAGTACATTTCATTTGTTCCTAGTACATGTCACCTGGACAATATCTAAAAGAAATAAGAATGTTATAAGCTATGGCCTCAGCATTAGTGTATTATTTGGCTGAGAAACAGGTTTGTTTGGGTTTGGATGAGCCTTTGGATGGCCTGCTGCAGAACCATAAGCAGATCCACACAACAAACAGCAGGACCACGCAGAGACCCGTAGAGAGGCCGATGCTCAAAGATTAAAAAGGACAGAAGAAGATTTTAAACACCAACTACAGCATCATCTGTAGCAGTAATGAAACAGTTTCAGTACTGTAGCTAGGTATATGACTGTGGATAACAAATCATTTTATTTAGTTTAATATTTTCAAGTTACCGTGTATAAGTATTTTCAACACTACATAACACTGACCTCAAAATAACTAAACTAGTTTTCTGAAGGAAATGGAAAGAGCCTGTAAAGTCATAGTAATAACAATGTCTTACTTTAACTGCGAATGTTTTCATACCTCTTTAGTGGAGCTGCTGGGACAACTGCAGCATGATGATATTGATGATGTTGGTTTTCCTGAAACAGAATTCCATCATAAATTTTGGTGTCCATTCCCTCCATCTCAGAGAAAATAATACTCTGTGCTCAAGAAAAAAATGCTCTGAGAGAAAAAAAAAAGAGCAGAGCAAGTGCTTCATAAACCTAAATACAAGAAACACATCATAACCAAGTATAAAGTTTAAAAAAAGAGCTTTTAGAAAACATTTTGCGGCCACTTCTCACCAGCGTTTCCGATCTTGCCTACTGCATCTTTAAATGACACTAACCCAAAACAGGCAGGGAAGGTTGCCATGTTTCTGTAAAATTCCCACCTGAACTACAACCAAATCCATTAGTGCTCATTTTTTTATTTTCAAATTAAAAAACGTGGTTAAAAATGCTTAGTTTTAAAAATGTGAATGTTTTCACACCTGTTTAGTGGAGCTGGTGGCGCGACTGCAGCATGATGGTGTTGATTTTCCTGAAAGAGAATTCCATTTTCATTAATAAAATTGAGTCAATAAATTTAGACACATGAAAAGCAGGATTGCCAAAAATATTCTGTCTGATTCTTTCACATGTTCAACCTACAATTTCAACCAGTTTTAAACCTGTTGCAGCACACACACACGCTGATGATGACGATGATTAGTACAATTCCGATCCCAACACATGAGCAGATAATCCTGATGTTCCCTCCAGTCTGGTGTGAATCTGAATCCTCAGGATGAAGAACCTCTCTCATCACTGATTCCATCTAAAATACACACAGAGCCACACAGAGATATCAGTACAGTGCTGAGGAAAATGTGTCCATGAAGAAAATCTATCAAACATCACATTACTTTTTATTTATTTTTCCCTGTTTCTCAGCCATACATTATTAATCATCATTAAACTTTACATAGTTGTCAGAGTGTAATATCCTGGCAACCACTAGAGGGAACCCTCTCCCAATTATTGACTCACTTCCGGGTCACTTCCCAATTCTCCTGTGGCAAAGAGCAGAGTCATGCAGTTGGTGGCAGCTGGATTGCAGCTGGAAAAATGGTGGATGCAGATATGAATGAGATGGAAAGGGGTAGAAACTCGGAAAAGAAAGTCAGGGACAGACCTCAGAAACAGACAGTGAAAAGACAAATCATCAGACCAGAAGGAGGAAGGAGGATTAAAAGGTGTTGTTGAAGTTTGATACTAAGTCTGTTAGTAGCATAAATCCTTTGAAACTAACAAAAGCACTAAAAGAAGTAATAGGGATGATTGAAAGTGTTAAGACCCTGAGGAAGAGTAAACTAATGCTGTTTTGTAAAGAAAGTAACAAAAACAAAAAAAACACAAAAACGTCCCTGGGAATAAAATCACTGATAGGACACAAATTAATAAGCGTAATTCCTGAAAAAAAAGAACTGGGTTAGACGCGTATTAAAGGTGATGCCAACCGATGTCCCAGGTTGTGTGTTCGAATCCCAGGTCCACGAACCTGCAACTACTGGGCCCCTGAGCAAGGCCCTTAACCCCAAAAATGCTCAGTTGTATAAAAAATTAGATGAAAAATGTAAGTCGCTCTGGATAAGGGCGTCTGCTAAAATGCCAGAAATGTAAATGAAATATTAATGATGGAACCGGTACAAGAATAGATGTGTCAAAGGGAAAATATTCAGTATTGTTCCTGAAACTAGTCTCTGACTGAGTCTTGCTGGAAATTGTGATCGGAAAGTTTTAAACCAAGATACAGTAGGTAGTGATCATTTTCCTGTCAGTCTTGAAATCAGAGTAAACATAGCAAAGCAAAAACAGCTTTAAAAAGAATGACTAGATGGAAGTTTAAATCAGCCAACTGGGTCAATAATAAGGACACATGTGAAAGCAAAATAGCTGAAATAAATTATAATATAGATGAGGTAGATACTCTTAATCATGAGATAAGTGAAACACTTAGGAACACGGCTGATGAAGTTATTGGTAAGAAGAGGGCAGTTAGAAGGAAGAAAGTGGTCCCGTGGTAGAATGAGGAGTGTACAGAGGCAATTACAAAAAGAAATGAAGTATTTAAGAGAGTAAGAAGTTCTTGTAACCATAATGACCTCATTTAGTTTCAACGTACAGCTAAGAGAAACTGTTGGAGAGAGTTTTATAATAATATTGGTGAGGGCATTGAAATGAATGAGGCATGGAGTATGATAAGAAAGATAGGTGGGAAACAAAGAAATAGTAATATTCCTGTTTTAGTATGTAATGGACAAAAAAAGAGTCAGTAGTCAGATTTCTAGGAATGTGGATGGATTCAAAATTAAATTTCAAGTACATATCCAAAAACTTATAGACAAATGTAAGAAAGCAATGAATGTGCTGAGATGTTTGGTAGGAGTTGAAAGGGGGGCATGCCGTCTGTCACTCAAAAGTATATACTGTGCACTGATAAGAGCAGCTATAGATTACGGTAGTATGGTGCAGCTAAAACACAACTTTTAAAGGTGGAGGCATTGCAATCACCAGCACTGAGAATATGTTGTGGAGCAACAAGGTCGAAATGGGGGAAGTGT